>CM053033.1:212545981-212894545 GCA_028564925.1 Lithobates sylvaticus
TCTATGAGTCTGTCCTCCTCCTGCAGGGTGACACAGATAGAAGGGATCTATGAGTCTGTCCTCCTCCTGCAGGGTGACACAGATAGAAGGGAGCTATGAGTCTGTCCTCCTCCTGCAGGGTGACACAGTTAGAAGGGAGCTATGAGTCTGTCCTTCTCCTGCAGGGTGACACAGATAGAAGGGAGCTATGAGTCTGTCCTTCTCCTGCAGGGTGACACAGATAGAAGGGAGCTATGAGTCTGTCCTCCTCCTGCAGGGTGACACAGATAGAAGGGAGCTATGAGTCTGTCCTCCTCCTGCAGGGTGACACAGATAGAAGGGGGCTATGAGTCTGTCCTCCTCCTGCAGGGTGACACAGAAGGGAGCTATGAGTCTGTCCTCCTCCTGCAGGGTGACACAGTTAGAAGGGAGCTATGAGTCTGTCCTCCTCCTGCAGGGTGACACAGAAGGGAGCTATGAGTCTGTCCTCCTCCTGCAGGGTGACACAGAAGGGAGCTATGAGTCTGTCGTCCTCCTGCAGGGTGACACAGATAAAAGGGGGCTATGAGTCTGTCCTCCTCCTGCAGGGTGATACAGATAAAAGGGGGCTATGCGTCTGTCCTCCTCCTGCAGGGTGATACAGATAGAAGGGGGCTAGGAGTCTGTCCTCCTCCTGCAGGTGGAAATAGAGGAGATCTATGTATCTCTTTCTTGGAGGATGATGGTAATAAGCATCTCGTATATTGCTCGGTTTATCAGAGATGCTGTTTATTCAGTGCATGCTGCTGAACAGGTAATGGGGGTATTACCATTGTTTACTTTGACTCACTCAGATTACACTACGAATACAGTATATACTGTATACAATAGGACTAAAAAATACAGAGACGTGTGCGTTTAATGAGAGCGCCTTAAGTCCATATATTGCTGATATAACTTCTCCTATGTGTATTTTAAGATTGACAGAGACTGATTGCTGAGGACAGAAATAGCACAGGTGCCTTAAGCCATATACAATGTTGGCGAGTCCAGAGGCAGGAATGGGTATATGGGTGCGGTGATTGGTGGCATATTTTCCAGTTCAACCACAATCCTGACATTGTTTCTCCGCAGAAGGATGAGGAAGGTTGGGGAGAAGTTACAGAACAGATTCAACTGTAAAAAAAAAAAAAAAAAATACAAATGTGTATTTCTGATAACAGAAAGTAAAAGAGATAAAGGAGTCTGATGGTAAAACGAGACGCATGCAAGTATAACGAGCAGATGTAACTAACGTTTGTGTTTTCTAAACATTTTACACACAAGCAATCTGGCTATGGGCTTACCTTTTGGTCTTGATCATTTGCATAGAACCTCATTTTTGGGAAATTGCACTTCTGTATCATGCATCATGATCCCCCCCAGGGTTGTCACAGACAAGGCCACACCCCCAGGGTGGTCGCAGACAAGGCCACACCCCCAGGGTGGTCGCAGACAAGGCCACACCCCCAGGGTTGTCGCAGACAAGGCCACACACCCCAGGCCAGCAGTCATGGAAATCATAGGCTTCTGGGTGGAAATAAGCGATCTCCTATCAATCTTTGAGAAAGTGCGGTATTACCCCTACCCATTCACCTAAACAAAAACGTGTCAAAAATAAACACACTACACAGGTTTTTAAAGAATTTTATTAAAGTAGCTCCGGCTCTTCTCCTTCTGGCGATGTGTTCTCCCCTCTCCGGCTCTTCTCCTTCTTCTGGCGATGTGTTCTCCCCTCTCCGGCTCTTCTCCTTCTTCTGGCGATGTGCTCTCCCCTCCCCGGCTCTTCTCCTTCTTCTGGCGATGTGTTCTCCCCTTTCCGGTTCTTCTCCTCTCTCTCCGCTATCTTCTGCTCTTTTGCTGGGTCTTCTCCCCTCTCCAGGTCTTCTCTGCTATCTTCTGCTCTTTTACTGAGTCTTCTCCCCTCTCCGGGTCTTCTCTGCTATCTTCTGCTCTTTTACTGGGTCTTCTCCCCTCTCCGGGTCTTCTCTGCTATCTTCTGCTCTTTTGCTGGGTCTTCTCCCCTCTCCGGGTCTTCTCTGCTATCTTCTGCTCTTTTGCTGGGTCTTCTCCCCTCTCCGGGTCTTCTCTGCTATCTTCTGCTCTTTTGCTGGGTCTTCTCCCCTCTCCGGGTCTTCTCTGCTATATTCTGCTCTTTTGCTGGGTCTTCTCCCCTCTCCGGGACTTCTCTCCTCTCTCTCCGCTATCTTCTGCTCTTTTGCTGGGTCTTCTCCCACTGCTCTTCTTCCGATGTTGACTCGATCTCCCGGTGTAATGCTGGGTCCACCGTGTCCAATGACTTATATTGGCATGGGGCGGGGCCACCCGATGATGTAAGTTGGAGGCCACGCCTCTTGTGATATCATCCCCCGGGGCGGGACTTCAGATGCCGGGGGGTTGGGGTTTATGATCATGTGACCGCCGTGGTTGGCTGTCACATGATTGGAAAGCTCCCAATTGCAAGTAATGATCGGGAGTATTCTGTTAGCTGCCAGCAACTGTTGCGGGAGCACGCAGAGCGCGCACTCTCGGCAGAACTGTATTTACATGCTGGTACGCAAATATGCGGCCGCTCGGCATTAGGGGCCCACCCTCCAAGAGGCCGCAAATTTTGCGTACTGCCCACGCCAAGAGGTTAAAGGCACGGTTTGTTGCGATTCCCACAGGATTCTGTCTCACGACAATCATGGCAGAATTGCATCGTGTTTGGGGTGCCCAAACATCATGGCACCTAAATGCGTCCTTCGCAGCGATTGCCACGTGATAACAGATTTGTCCATCCACTGCTGGGACCACTGATCATGCACAACTTTTTTATTACTTTTTTTATTCATGCTCAATTATTTGACCCGATCAACGATGTTTAATATTGCGTATTGATAGGATCTTCTATGGGTCACCAGTATTTTATGCTAGCAAGGGCGCAACTATGCTGCCAGGGTATTTCAAGGGATGCTTCGTCCTGTCGCGTCTCAGTTGGGAATCGGTCCTTTCTTAGTCGTACGTGTACTTATCCATCCTCTTTGTGGAAGATGCAGTGTTCAGAAGAGTTAAAAGGGGAACTTGTGCAATGCAGACACAACCTAAAATTAAACACAGGAACCTTTTGTGAAAGCGCGTGTTTGCATAAGAAGTCTGAAGGAGGATATTGAAGTTTTTCTTCGATGGCCAGAGAGGTGTCATTTTTATGAGAGCTGGAAATGTGAAGACCCTGCATGATGACAGGTGGGTGTGGTCCTGAGTGTGAGCCATAAAACGTTGTGTCTGACGCTCCTCCATAGGCCTCAGATGAGATCACACATCTAAAGATTGTTGTGACTGCTAAAACGTCTTTTTTTTTAGCACGACAGTGGCATAAATATGTGTAGTTGGGATTGCCGATTGTACGCAAGTATGTGGTCAAAAGTATGTGGCTGCCTCTCCTAATTATTGAGTCTAGGTGCTTCTAACTCTGGGCTAAATTCTAAAGGCCCGTATACACGGTCAGAAAATCTAAAGATAAACTTCGTCCGATGAACGTCTGATCGTTAGTATGCTGCTTTTGACAGCCGATTTATAAATTTTTGGCAGACAAAAACTGGATGTGCAGGCTTGAAAATGTTTGATGTGACCACAACGTCCGATTTTTTTTTTTTTTTTTTTTTTTTTTAGTACGGTTTTATGACGAAAAAAAAAATCTGAAGAGCAAGGCTAGGCATGCTCAGAAATTAAAGAACACATACAAAACAATGCAACACATCACGTAACTTTTGACGTTGAATTCTGTCGTCAGAAAACTCTGATGTGAAAGGAGGGGGTAGGGGCTGATGTGAAAAGACGGGGGGACTGAGAACTCTGATGTGAAAGGAGGGGAGGGGGACTGAGAACTCTGATGTGAAAGGAGGGGGGACTGAGAACTCTGATGTGAAAATACGGGGGGACTGAGGACTCTGATGTGAAAGGCGGGGAGGCTGAGGACTCTGATGTGAAAGGAGGGGGGACTGAGGACTCTGATGTGAAAGGAGGGGGGACTGAGGACTCTGATGTGAAAGGAGGGGAGGCTGAGGACTCTGATGTGAAAGGAGGGGGACTGAGGACTCTGATGTGAAAGGGGGGGGGGACTGAGGACACTGATGTGAAAGGAGGGGGTGGGGACTCTGATGTAAAAAAAAGGGGGGGGGACTGAGGACTCTGATGTGAAAAAGGGGGGGTGGGGGCTGAGGACTCTGATGTGAAAGGAGGGGGGACTGAGGACTCTGATGTGAAAGGAGGGGGGACTGAGGACTCTGATGTGAAAGGAGGGGGGACTGAGGACTCTGATGTGAAAGGAGGGGGGACTGAGGACTCTGATGTGAAAGGAGGGGGACTGAGGACTCTGATGTGAAAGGAGGGGGGGACTGAGGACACTGATGTGAAAGGAGGGGGGACTGAGGACACTGATGTGAAAGGAGGGGGGACTGAGGACACTGATGTGAAAGGAGGGGGTGGGGACTCTGATGTAAAAAAAGGGGGGGACTGAGGACTCTGATGTGAAAAAGAGGGGGTGGGGGCTGAGGACTCTGATGTGAAAGAAGGGGGGCTGAGGACTCTGATGTGAAAGAGGGGGATGGAGGACTCTGATGTTAAAGGGTGAGGCGAGGACTCACCCTTTAACAATGTGAAAGAGGGATGCTGAGGACTCTGATGTGAAAAAAAGGCAAGCCGCAGACTCTGATGTGGAAAAGGGGGCTGAGGACTCTAATGTGAAGAGGGGGGCCTAAGGAATCTGAGGTGAAGGCGGGGGGCAAGGACTTTAAATGTAAAAGGGGGGTAAGGATTCTAATGTGAGGGGGTGGGGGGGGCTAAGAACTCTGATAGTAAGGGGGCGAGGACTCTAACGTTAAAGGGGGTGCGGAGGACTCTGATGTGAAAGGAGGGGCCGAGGACTCTAATGTGAATAGAGGGGGGCCGAGGACTCTAATGTGAATAGAGGGGGGCCAAGCCAAGGACTCTAATGTGAATAGAGGGGAGGTGTTTTATAGCCCACTGAGAATGTAAACCCATCGATTTACCAGTTTCAGAAAACGGTTACATTCCCACCATGCAGGGAGTGATAACTGTCATAGTTGTTTGTGCTCCCAACCAAACTGTCAAACCATCAAATGTTTGGTGTCATCACTGATCACATGTGCAGCACCATGGCAGTTGCAGATCTAACGGAGGCCAAGATGGCAGGTTCCATGACTGAAAAAGATAAGGTTTAGTTTTGGCTTAACCATTGGTAGGAGAGCATAGAGCACAGGAAGTTATCAGCTCACAAAGTTTCTGGCAGGATCAACAGGTATTTCTGCACTTCTTGAACACCAATAAGAAAACCCTTTTCATGGAACATTTACCAGCCAAAAGGGAGCCAATAAGTCCATAGTTGGGGTTTACATTCACTGTAATGGTCGCTGTAGGCTGGTGCGTCGGCAACCTTTCCCCGGGTCGTTATTGTTATTATTCTTCATTTTCTGCTTTTTTAAAGCAACAAATTCCTCCAGAAACAGAACTGTTTTCTCTCGGCTCACTAATGAGCACAAAACGCAGAACATAACAGACTGGCATTTCATGTGTTTTTTATTATTTTTTTTGTACCGTCATATTGCACGCAGCTC
The DNA here is from genome assembly GCA_028564925.1 of Lithobates sylvaticus. Classification (NCBI taxonomy): domain Eukaryota; kingdom Metazoa; phylum Chordata; class Amphibia; order Anura; family Ranidae; genus Lithobates; species Lithobates sylvaticus. Next base: position 212,551,594 of record CM053033.1, read on the forward strand.
GCCTTTAACGTTTGCCAGATCTGAATCCCGGCAACTCCTTCCAATCTGGCAGCGACCATCTTTACAGATCCTGCATCTGTTACCAAGGTAACTGATGGGGGTGATGGTGGGCAGAGAGCCCTGTACACAAAATCCTGTGTGTAGAGGGGAGTCAGGAGCGTTGGCCGTTGTGTTGTCCGCGTTCAATTCCTGGCAGGTGTGGATTTTGGTCGGAGGTGTATGAACACCGAGGGAAAGCGGTGTCATGAAGTAAACCTAAATGGGTGACGTCTAAATTTGCTAAAGCACGGGGTATCCTAGACAGTCGCCATTTTTTTTTTTCCTCATAGTCTTCTGTTGTCGCTTGTTTTGCGTCTCAGGGCTGCGGATCACCTCTGTCGCCAGTCAGCCACTTCCGGTCTATATGCACTCGCTACAGTTTTGGCTGGACCAGCTTTAAGTGACACTAATGCCCCGTACACACGAGCAGATTTTCCGTCAGAAAAATCTTGGATGTTTTTGCCGACGGAATTCCGCTCAAGCTTGGCTTGCATACACACGGTCACACAAAGTTTCGCTGAACTTTCGACCGTCAAGAACGCGGTGACGTACAACACTACGACGAGCCGAGAAAATGAAGTTCAATGCTTCCGAGCATGAGTCAAATTGTTTCCGAGCATGCGTAGGAATTTTGCACGTCGGAATTGCTACAGACGATCAGAGTTTCCGATCAGACCTTTGAGATGAGAACATGCCCTCAATCTGTTGCTGGCTGGAATTCCGTCAGCAAAAGTCTGATGAAGCGTACACACAGTCGCATTTTCCGACCAAAAGCTCTCATCTGTATTTTGCTGGCCGAATTTCCGATTGTGTGTACGGGGCATAAAGGTTTTTTTTTTTTTTTTCTTTTTAAATAACAAACATATCATACTTGCCTCCACTGTGCAGCTCGTTTTTCACTGAGTGGCCCCTAACCTCGTCTTCTGGGGTCCCTCAGCGGCTTTTGTGGCTCCTCCCCACATCAGATAACCCCCTGGGAGAAGCGCTCTCCTGGAGGGTTACCTTGCGGGCGCGCTCCCGAGTCCAGCATTCAGCGTCCATAGAGGCCGAATGCAGGACTCGGCCCCGGCACTCGTGTCATTGGATTTGATTGACAGCAGCGGATGCATAGGATGCATTAAGGTGAAAAAACACGAACCTTTACAACCCCTTTAAAGGCATAGTTCGTGTTCACCAAAAAAAATGCAGATAAGGGAACGTCTGTAGACAAAAACAAGCCGTGCAGCTTTCACCAAAGTTGAATTTTGCCCTTTACATACCTCATGAAGCCTAACTGGAATACTCCCAGGACGATGCTAAGTGAGGCCTAGTCATTACTGCTCACCTCCACCATCACAGCAGTGAGCTCTTTCTCTGATTCAATCCTCCTCACATGCTGTTTCTCTCCCCTGATAATGTAGCTCTGAGCTCAGTGTTTGAGTCACTCCTGTGATGGTGGAGGTGAACACTATCAGCTGAGTCTCATCCTTAGCAACATTCTAGAAGTATTCCAGTCAGGCTTCATGAGGTACATAAATGGCCTACACCTATAGCAAGGACAATATTCAACATTAGTCAGAGCTGCACAGTTTGTTTTTATCTACAGACCCCCCTTATCTGCATAGGCAGTTGTGTGGTAAAGATGAACTGACTCTTTAACTACAAAAAAGAGAACAAGAGGGGGTTTAGCCAACCTGACGGACTATTACGGTACCTGAACAAAGTAGGATTTTACCTACTAGATAATTTATATAAATATCTTTTTATTATTACAAAAATAGAAAATAGTGTATATAGACATTAAAAAAGAAAGAAAAAATTCATTGAATTTATAATATGCATACAGACGCAGTGAATTACATTAATAGTTCAAACATGCTGGTCAAAAGATGGTTGACGCGTTTCGCTTGTGGCTTCATCAGAACCAAAGAACAGCAATTCTAGTATCTGTGATATATTATAGAAGAGAAAATGAAAATTACTTAGAAGTGAGTCATTAAACCTTCTCAAATATACATGGTAATTTACTTTATCGCGGCATACATTCCCAGATAATCTGGGTATCTGGGAATGTATGCCGCGATAAAGTAAATTACCTGAAATGCAGGTCATACACGCAGTGTGTTTTTTTTTTTTTTACTGCACTGCTCAGAGTTGTATGCCCACACGCATGTTAACGTAGATAGTTGCGTACAGCCTTTGACTTCTGTAGGTGGCTGTATGTAGCACCAGTGGGCTGACGATCAGGAGAAAATGCCAGGAATTTACGCTATGCGGCCAGATACGGCCATGTACATGAGCCCTTAGACGTAATGGGTGACAATGCAGGAGCACAGTTGGGAGACAGTTGTCACCTCATAACAGGAAGTGTCTGAGCAGGGATCAACTGTCCGTTTAGGCCTGGTTTACACCTATGCAGGTTCCAGTTTGCATATTCCAGGTGCATTTTGCATTTTACACTTTTTTTGATCCATTGAAGTCCATAAAAGAAAAAAAAAAAAAAAAAACAGAAAAAAATCCCTGGCCCTTTTAATAAAATTCACAGATGTGAACGCGACCCATATGAAATTTTTTTTAAATGGACTGTAGTGTGTTTTTACAAGTCTGAAACCGCACTAAAAAATGCATAGGTGTGAACCAGGCCTAAGTGTAAATACCCCCTGAGGGCTTGGCAAACCCGTGTTCCATGCTCATTTCCTGCACTGCACTGCAGCTAGGGTTGCCACCTCATCCCTTTAAACCTGAAGGCCCCTTTCACACTGTCGGACCGTTCAGGTCCGCCTGTCAGTTTTGTCGGCGGACCTGAATGGCGGCTCCATGTTGAATGAATGAATGATTTGTATAGCGCTGCAAATGCAAACTGAATCGCCTCAAGGCGATTCAGTTAGTCTATGGAGCGACGGATGTCAGCAGTGACATGTCCGCTGACATCCGACCCGGTCCGATCCGCTAAAATCAGACGGATTGCCCTACGTTCACATCCGTCCCTGGTTAATCAAATCGGGAGAGATCTGATGAAAACGGACACGCTGTCTGTTTTCGTCCGATCTTTCCATAGCAAGCAGTGGCGCTCGAAAAGCCCCTCCCCGCTCAGTGAGCAGAGAGGTACCTGTCATCCGCCGGCTCAGCGGAGATCAACGGAGAGATCTCCCGCTGAGCTGGCGCACTCCGTGGCAGCGGATACACCTCATGGGAATGAAGCCGAACTCATATGAATTACACAGGTTCTGAGACTAATTTAGTGCAGATAAGGCACCAAATGAGTTTAATTACCACCTTAATCTGTCACAGAACCTGTGTAATCAATATGTGTTCGGGTTTAAAGGGATGAGGTGGCAACTCTAACTGCAGCAGGCGTCAATGCAATGCTTACAACACCCCAAACGCAGGTCGCAAATGCAGTGTGTTTGCCTGCATCAGTCAATGTATATATTTGTCAGCACACCATGGATCATCAAATGTCGTCCAAAAGTTTTATTGAAGAATGATTACCTCACAAAGGACAAAGTGCAACTTTTAGGAACCACGCAAGACCCCCCTTCGTTAGGCATGGTGCGATCCGGTTGCAATGTATTTTTAATTTTTTTTAAAAGGTACTACTTTTGGTGTAGTCCGAGTTCAGGCTGAAAAATGCACCGCATTAAAAAACGCACAGGAATGCGAGCAGGATCCTGTGCGATTCCTGGTGTGAACTGAATCCGAAAAACGAGGGAGCATGCGTCGTGTCTCATGCCTCCATGATGCCGCCTTTTTCTGCTCTCCTCAAATCCTGAAGCTGCACCAACAAAATGGTTGCCGGGCTTCTGTTTTATTAAACCCCCCCCAAACAATGTGTGTTAAAAAAAGAAGAATGCGAGTGCGGTTATTAGAGCGAACTGCTATAAAAAGAAAATAGTTTGGCAGATTTCTCGGCAGCCCGTCTCATTATTGGATAAATTTAGTCTGTATTTTCATGGAGCTGTAGGCTAGAAATGGCAGGAGGCCGGGGGCTGAGGCGGGATGGTAGCGCTGTGAGGGGAAGACAAGCCAGTACAAAGTGAAGGCCTCCAAAAATGTATAAAAATTTGTGTACAATAGCTGAATGAAGGATGTTTGGGGTCTTAAGATGTGACCCATTGTTTCCTGTCGCCTCCTCTCCAATCCCTATCCCTCATAACACAGCTGCTTTCCCATAACCCCCTGACATATAACCTTTTATTTGTAAGTCGGATTTATAGACCTTTTTTTTACAAAAACAGCTAAACAAAATGGAAAAAATCCTTGTTTTCCTTTCATTTAAGATGGATTTGAATGTATTGGACTCGTCAACGCAGGCTCAACGCAAGGACATGTTTTCTATGGGCCCTGTTCACATCACAATGGTGGGTTGTGGTGTATTGCGTATAAATGTTGCATTTCTATTCAGCGCTCCTCACCACAGCACGTCGCAATGCGCTGTGGTAGATAGATTTCGATGAAGTGTCATTTTACTTCAGTAACCACTTAAGGACCGAGCCTCTTTCTGAGATTTGTTGTTTACAAGTTAAAAACATATTTTTTTTTTGCTCGAAAATTACTTAGAACCCCCAAACAATATACTTTTTTTTTTTCTAACACCCTAGAGAATAAAATGGTGGTCATTGCAATACTTTCTGTCGCAGCGTATTTGCGCAGCGGTCTTACAAGTGCACTTTTTTTTGGAAAAAATACACTTTTTGGAATTAAAAAATAAGACAACAGTAAAGTTAGCCCAATTTTTTTATATTGTGAAAGATAACGTTACGCCGAGTAAATTGATACCCAACATGTCACCCTTGAAAATTGCACCCGCTCGTGGAATGGCGACAAACTTTGACCCTTAAAAATCTCCATAGGCTACGTTTAAAAAATTCTACAGGTTGCATGTTTTGAGTTGCAGAGGAGGTCTAGGGCTACAATTATTCCGATCTCGGCGATACATCACATGGGTGGTTTGAACACCGTTTTCATATGCGGTGCTACTCACGTATGCGTTCGTTTCTGTACGCAAGCTCGTCGGGACGTGGCGCGTTTTAAAAAAAAAAAATTCTGCTCCTGGACAAGCGCACGTTCATTCGCGGCCGTCAGAATGCATGGTACCACAGTAGCATGCGGATTGGTGTGGCACACTTTTAAAACTAATGCATGCAGTGCCTTTTCGCGAGTTTCCATGCGTTTGGCAGCTTATTAAAATGAACAGACTACCTTAAGGGGTGGTTCCCACCACAAAACACACTCCAGATCTGTTCTGGATGTGTTTCTGCATTTGCGGTTTTAACACGTTTTGTGACGCGTTCCGGTGCGTTTTTGCTGTGCTTCCATATACATTTCAGAAGCTTTTGTTTCTTTTTTCACTGTACCGGGATACTGTGTGTTTTTGATGCATTCCAGTGCATCTTTGATGCATTTTACCACGTTCCAGTCCAGTGCAGAAAAAAAGCAGCATGTTTTACTTATTTTTCTGGAACTGGAACTGATTGCACTAGTGTGAACCATGGCATTGGAAACCATATAATCTACTTTCCATACGTTTTTTGATGCTGTAAAAAAAGGGAGTTCCCATGAGTTCCAGGGCTTTTTTTTCTGTATCCAAAACGTCTAGAAAGTAGGTTACATGGTTTTCTAGGGAATAGTACACACCAGTGCATCCAGTTCCAGAAAAAAAAGAACATGCTGCATTTTTCTAGCACAGCACAACTGTACTGGAACGCGGTAAAAACGCACCAGAACACACATCAAAAATGCACTGGACCCTAGTACAGTGGGGGGGAAAAAACATCCGAAAGTGCATCAAAAATGCACTGGAACGCATCAAAAATGCGCATGCAGAAACTCACCTGGAACAAATCTGGAGGACGTTTTTGTGGTGTGAACTTGCCCTAAACAATTGACGCAATTTCCGGTCAGTAAGCCAGTGACGCTGCTTCCTGTTCTGTTTTGGAGCGCACGCCAAGCGCGCACCCGGAACTCGCTGATCCCTGTCTGCTCAATAGTGAGTTACTATTGTACAGTGTTCCACAGGTCTATCTCGGCGATACTACACATGTTGTTTTATTTCTTTCCTTTCCACGGCTTTGATATTTATCTGGAGTCCCTGCTGATCCACCCCGAGTTTCAATAGGATCTTTTACATCATCCACTTCACCGTCCTGAAAATACTTTTTAAGACCCTAGGACTGCAAAGCCGTGGGTCATTTCGTTTTGGTGAGTGGGGTTTCAAAAGGGGACCATCATCCAAATGACCACCTGCAATTTATGACTTCAATCATTTTAATAGTTTAATTAGTTCTGTCCATCACCCATGATTTAACTTTTGATTAATACAATAAGTCACCTTTGACACTATTCTATTTTTGTAGCCATTGTTGCACAATTTGATTGTTATATCAATATATATGTTTCTATTTGTTTCACATACACTCACAGTGGTGAGTCACATTTGCTAATTTAGTCTATAATTTAGTTTTTTGTGTATGGTTTATCTATACTCACAGTGGTGAGTCACATTTGCTAGCGCAGCCTTCAATTGCCTATATTCCTTGCCCTAAACACGCCCCCATGGGAAGGTTCAAAGTAAGCGACTTTGAGTATGAAACGCCTTAACACATCTCCTTGGATCTGGTGCTGTACCGTATTTATTGTGATTTTGCTTCAATAAAGATTTTCAGTTACTGTAAAAATTATTGGGCGACCCTGTAATGCCGCGTACACACGGTCGGAATTCTCGTCGGAAAAAGCTCTGATGGTTTTCCTGTCGGAATTCCGATGGAATTTTGCTCAAACTGTCTTGCCTACACACGGTCACACCAAATTCCGACGGTCTGTAACACAGCGGCATAAAACACGTTCGAAAGCACTATAGAAGGGAAGTTTAATGCTTTCGAGCATGCGTCGAATTGTTTCCGAGCATGCGTCGGAATTGCATACACACGATCGGACAATCCGATAGAAAGGTTTTCCGTCTGAAAAATTGAGAACAGGTTCTCAATCCAAAGTCCGTCGGAAATTCCGACAGAAAAAGACCGATGGGCATACACACGGTCGGAAAATCCGTTGAAAAGCTCCCATCGGACTGTTTCCATCTGAAATTCTGGCGTGTGTATGCCGCATTAGACATCGCATGTGATTCGCACCGCACTGCTGTGCAGATCACATTCAAAATCAGCAATACAGATCGTATGGCTGAATTTGCATCACATCGCATTTGCACCAAACTGACCCTTTTTTTTGTTCCGCACTGGAATCGGATCTCATGAGCGTTCACACCTATGCGATCCGATTTCTGCACAATTTGGCACTGCGATCTGCGAACCGATCTGGGGGTGGCATTAACTTTGCATTGACACCCGCAGCGGTTCGCAGGTGACATGCGGCGCGGGAACCCGCACTGGAATCGCGCTGGTTCCCGCATGGCATGTAGGTGAACCGGGACTCGAGCAAAGAGTCGATTGAAAAGTGAACTTGCTTTAACCCCTTGACCACCATGACGTTTATAAACGTACTTTGGCAGACAAAGGGTTAACAAAAAAAAAGGGAACGTTTTCAACCGAGTTGATGACGACTTTTGGGATACGTGATCGTAGACGGTGATGAGTAATCTGCTGCTGGAGCCCCCGCACTTCCAATGGAGTAGAGGAGGAAGAACTTCTGTTTTGGCAGCCTTAGGATAGGTACCGGAAATATATATAGCCGTTGGCTTCATTACACTGCAGGAATTGAGATCCTATCTTGTCTTCCAATGTTCTGTACATCCAGATCCTGCTTGGAATGTGGCCGGGTGGCTTTTGCCAGGTAATGATTTATACAAAGCAAGGAACAGAGCGACTTCATGTCTGACATAGAGAAGGCGCGGATTATAGTTGCGTCATGTAAGGAAACAAAAGAATTGGGGAGCGGTCAAAGTTTGCGGGTGAAATTTCAGGATTACGTGTAAGATTACCTTGGCACCTCAAAAAAAATAAAAAAATTAGATATATAATTAATGTTGAACTAAAAAAATAAAAAAAAAGATCAAAATGAATAGCCCATTAAAAGATACTTGCCTTAACCCTTTCATGACTACGCCTATTTCTGACATTTCGTGTTTACAAGTTAAAATCCCTATTTTTTGCTAGAAAATTACTTAGAACCCCCAAACATTAAATATATATTTTTAGCAGAGAATCTACAGAATAAAATGGCGGTGGTTGCGGTTTTATGTCACACGGTATTTGTGCAGCGGTGTTTTAAACGCAATTTTTTGGGAAAAGGGGACACTTTCATGAATTAAAAAAAAAACAAAACAGTAGAGTTATCCCAATTTTTTTGTATAATGTGAAAGATGATGTTACGCTGAGTAAAGAGATACCAAACATGTCATGCTTTTATAATTGCACGCACTCGTGGAATGGCGACAAACTTTGGTATCTAAAAACTTCCATAGGCGACGGTTACATTTTTTTTTTACGCTTACCAGGTTAGAGTTACAGAGGAGGTCTAATGCTAGAATTATTGCTCTCGCTCTGACGTTCACGGCGATACCTCACATTTGTGATTTGAATACCGTTTACATATGCGGGCGCGACTTCCGTATGCGGTTTCTTTGCTGCGCGAGCTCGCAGTGACGGGGCGGTTTGAATTTATTTTTTTCTTATTTATTTTATTTATTTTTATTTTATAAAATTGTGTTTTTAAAAAAAAAATGTGATCACTTTTATTGCTGTCTCAAGGAATGTAAACATCCCTTGTGACAGTAATAGGTGGTGACAGGTACTCTTTATGGAGGGATCGGGGGTCTAAAAGACCCCAAATCCCTCCTTTGCACTTCAAAGTATTCCGATCACCGAAATCGGTGTATCTAAATACTCTATATTTTTTTTAAAACGGCGCCATTGGCAGCCGAGTAAACAGGAAGTGACGTTGTGACGTCGCTTCCGTGCTTACATCAAGGAGACTGGAACAAAGCCATTTCCGGCTTCATTCCAGTCTCTCACTAGCCGACGGATGTTCCATCGCACCTCCCGATTGAACGGGAGGCCCGGAAAGAGCGGCAGGAGGCGACGAGAGTGGGGGACGTCCCCTCTCCCTTTTAGCCGCATCGGTTGTTATCCTCGGAAAGCCGATCGCCGGCTCTAAACAACGGTACGGGCATCATCCCGGTATGACAGATGTGCGTACGCTCGGCGGGAAAGGGTTAAATCCCAGACATCCCAGAGCATCAAACAGAGTGCATTGCAGAGGGACTACTTGTAAGGTTTGAGCTGTAGATGTAGTAAACTGCTATTAGATCCCGTTCACACTGAAAGTGCCAGCCGCTTGCGCTAAAGCGCTGCTCGTTTTAGCGGCGCTGTTTAACCACTTCAGCCCCGGAAGATTTGGCTGCTCAATGACCAGGCCATTTTTTTGCAATACGTCACTGCGTGGCTTCTTTAACTGACAATTGCGCAGTGCTGTACCCAAACAACATTTTTTTTCCCCCACAAATAGAGCTTTCTTTTGGTGGTATTTGATCACCTCTGCGGTTTTTATTATTTGCGCTATAAACAAAAGAAGAGCGACAATTTGAAAAAAAAAAAAAAAAACTCTATCTGACTTTTTCCTATAATAAATATCCCAAATTTAAAAAAGAAAAACACATTTTTTCCTCAGTTTAGGCCAATACGTATTCTTCTACATATTTTTGGTTAAAAAAAATCGCAATAAGAGTATATTGATTGGTTTGCGCAAAAGTTATAACGTCTACAAAATAGGGTATAGATTTATGGAATTTTTTTTTTTTTTTTTTACTAGTAATGGCGGTGATCAGCGTTTTTTTTTTTTTTTTTATCAGGACTGTGATATTGCGGCGGACACATCGGACACTTTTGACATATTTTTGGGACCAGTGACAATTATACAGCGATCCGTGCTATAAAAATGCACTGATTACTGTGTAAATGTCACTGGCAGGGAAGGGGTTAACACTAGGGGGCGATCAAGGGGTTAACCGTGTTCCCTGCTACGGGTTTCTAACTGAAGGTGGGAGTGGACTGACTAGAGGAAGTGACAGATCGTGGTTCCTACTAGGGGGCGATCAAGGGGTTCCCTGTGTTCTAACTGTGGGGGGGGTCGGACTGTCTAGGAGAGAGAGATCGTGTTCATACTTAGTATGAACACACGATCTGTCTCCTCTCTCCTGAGAGAACTAGGATCTGTGTGCTTACACACACAGATCCCGGTTCTCGCCCTGTCACGAGCGATCACGAGTGCCCAGTGGTCATCGCGCCCCACCGGTCACTATAATCGGCGGTGAGCGCGCGCCCCTAGTGGTCAAAAGGCGAAGCAATGTAAGGTAACATTGTTTCGCCCAGGAGAGCCAACCTGCCGCAGTACAACTGCGGTGGCTGATCGGGAGGGGGTTAAGGGCGCTTTTAACCAAAGAAAAAGGGTTAAAAACTCCCGGTTTGCAGCTCTTTCAAAGTGCTTTTTATGCCGCGTACACACGAAGGGACAATCCCGCGGGATTATCCTCTGGACTGAAGTCCAGCGGATAATCCCCTCGTGTGTGGGCGCCGGCGGACTTTTTGGCGCCAAAGTACGGCGGACTAAAGTTTGAAGTTTTGTTTTCAAACTATCCGCTGGACTTGGAAGTCCAGCGGACAATCCCGCCGTTAGTGGGCAAGTCCGCGGGACTTTTGAAATGAAGGGACTTGCCGCTCATCGGCAAGTCCGTTCATTTAGCACGTGACTTCAGGTTACGTAGCTAGCGTAGGCAGTTACTGCCGCCGCGCTAGCTCCGTGACCTGGCATGGATTTAAAGGGACTCCCCACGCCGAAAAAACGGCGTGGGGGTTCCCCCCAAATCCATGTCAGACCCTCATCCGAGCACGCAGCCTGGCAGGCCAGGAAAGGGGTGGGGACGAACGAGCGCCCCCCCCCCCTCCTGAGCCGTACCAGGCCGCGTGCCCTCAACATGGGGGGTGCCCTGGGGAAAGGGGGGCCGTGCGGCCCCCCCCACCCCAAAGCACCTTGTCCCCATGTTGATGAGGACAAGGGCCTCTTCCCGACAACCCTGGCCGTTGGTTGTCGGGGTCTGCGGGCGGGGGCTTATCGGAATCTGGGAACCCCCTTTAATAAGGGGGCCCCCAGATCCCGGCCCCCCACCCTATGTGAATGAGTATGGGGTACGATGTACCCCTACCCATTCACCTAAGGTGTAAAATGTAAAGTAAAAAAAAAACACCCACACTTTTGAAAAAATAGTTTATTGCACTGCTCCGGGGGTCTTCTTCCGTCTTGGGGGTCTTCTCGCCGGACTCCCCCGCCATTTACCAAGCTCTTTTACCGAGCGGGGGAAGTCCGGCTACCTTCTTCGTCGTCGCCGCCGTCTGGGGGTCTCGATCCGCCTTCGGGGGTCTTCTTCCGTCTTGGGGGTCTTCTCGCCGGACTCCTCCGCTCTCTTCTGCTCTTTTACCTAGCTCTTTCACGAGGGGAGGAGTCCGGCTACCTTCTTCGTCGTCGCCGCCGTCGTCTGGGGGTCTCGATCCGCCTTCGGGGGTCTTCCGGGGGTCTCTTCTGTTCTTGCGGCGGTCGTCGTCTTCCGCGCCGCCGGCGCCTTCTTCTTCTTGTCCTTCTTCTTGTCCTTCTTGTTCTTCTTCTTCTTCCGATGTTGACCCGACGCTCTCTCTGCCCGGAATGCCTGTGCCGCTCTGCGCTCGGACTTATATAGGGACATGGGGGACAGGGTCACATGTTCATGTCACATGGTGACCCCGCCCCCTTGCGATGTCACAGTCCCAGCATCCTCCGGGACTGTGACAACACAAGGGGGCGGGGTCACCATGTGACATGTGCATGTGACCCTGTCCCCCATGTCCCTATATAAGTCCGAGCGCAGAGCGGCACAGGCATTCCGGGCAGAGAGAGCGTCGGGTCAACATCGGAAGAAGAAGAAGAACAAGAAGGACAAGAAGAAGGACAAGAAGAAGAAGGCGCCGGCGGCGCGGAAGACGACGACCGCCGCAAGAACAGAAGAGACCCCCGGAAGACCCCCGAAGGCGGATCGAGACCCCCAGACGACGGCGGCGACGACGAAGAAGGTAGCCGGACTCCTCCCCTCGTGAAAGAGCTAGGTAAAAGAGCAGAAGAGAGCGGAGGAGTCCGGCGAGAAGACCCCCAAGACGGAAGAAGACCCCCGATGGCGGATCGAGACCCCCAGACGGCGGCGACGACGAAGAAGGTAGCCGGACTTCCCCCCTCGGTAAAAGAGCTTGGTAAATGGCGGGGGAGTCCGGCGAGAAGACCCCCAAGACGGAAGAAGACCCCCGGAGCAGTGCAATAAAATATTTTTTCAAAAGTGTGTGTGTTTTTTTTTACTTTACATTTTACACCTTAGGGAATGGGTAGGGGTACATCGTACCCCATACTCATTCACATAGGGTGGGGGGCCGGGATCTGGGGGCCCCCTTATTAAAGGGGGCTCCCAGATTCCGATAAGCCCCCGCCCGCAGACCCCGACAACCAACGGCCAGGGTTGTCGGGAAGAGGCCCTTGTCCTCATCAACATGGGGACAAGGTGCTTTGGGGTGGGGGGGGCCGCACGGCCCCCCTTTCCCCAGGGCACCCCCCATGTTGAGGGCACGCGGCCTGGTACGGCTCAGGAGGGGGGGGGGCGCTCGTTCGTCCCCACCCCTTTCCTGGCCTGCCAGGCTGCGTGCTCGGATGAGGGTCTGACATGGATTTGGGGGGAACCCCCACGCCGTTTTTTCGGCGTGGGGATTCCCTTTAAATCCATGCCAGCTTGCGGAGCTAGCGCGGCGGCATTTACTGCCTACGCTAGCTACGTAACCTGAAGTTACGTTCGAAATGAACGGACTGCTCCGTGTGTGGGCAAGTCCGTTCATTTTCAAAAGTCCCGCGGACTTTTGGCCGGCGGATTATCCGCTGGAGAAGTCCGTGCGTGTGTGGGCAAGTCCACACCCTCGGAAAGTCCAGCGGACCTAGCTGGAAAGTCCCGCGGGATTGTCCGCTGGACTAGGTCCGCCGGCAAAAGTCCCTACGTGTGTACGAGGCATTACACTGATTTTCTGCTATGATCACCAACATCCAGTCAAAACCCAGAAAAGTCACCACATGACTTCAGCATGCCCAATATATCCTGTGGGTTTGGTGCACTTTCCGAAAGCAGGAGTTTTGGTACGCTTTTTAGAAAGTGCATCACACCTGCAGGATTTAATAGATGTCTATAGCAAAGCACAGCTAACCCAGGAAAGTTGCAGATACACTTCCTGCACCCGCAGCGCAGGTAAACTGCAGCACATCAGTGTGCAAGCAGCCTTATAGGGGGCTCACAACAATAAGGGTACTCTTAAATTCGCAGTTGGGGGGGGGGGGGGGTGAAACCCCATAGTTAAAGCGGGATTCCACCCTAAAGTGGAACTCCCGCTTTTCGGAACCCTCCCCCCTCCGGTGTCACATTTGCCACCTTTTCAGGGGAGAGGGGGGTGCAGATACCTGTCTAAGACAGGTATCCTCACCCACTTCCGGGCATAAACTCCCACGGGAGTTTACGCCACTTCCTGTCCTGGCGCGCTGTGTGCCGGGACACACGTGTGTCCCGGCAGACAGCGCTGACAATTCTCATTGCGCTGCGCGACTCGCGCATGCGCAGTAGGGAACCGGGAAGTGAAGCCACTTCCTGATTCCCTCACTGAGAATGGCTCTGGCAGCAGCAGAGAGCCGATCGATTGATCGGCCTCTGCTGCCCACATCGCTGGAACCTGTGACAGGTAAGTGTCCATTTATTAAAAGTCAGCAGCTGCAGTATTTGTAGCTGCTGGCTTTTAAATTTTTTTTCTTTCAGGTACCGTCCCGCTTTAAGGGCAGCACAGTGGTGTAGTGGTTAGCACTTTCACCTAGCAGCAATAGGGTCACTGGTTCAAATCCTGACCACTACAAAATCTGCCTGGAGTTTGTAGTAGTTTGAATGTTCTCCCTGTGCCTGCATGGGTTTCCTCCGGGTGCTTCGATGTCCTCCCACACTCCAAAGACATGCTGGTAGGTTAATTAGACCCTGTCTAAAAATTGGCCAAAATATGTGTATGTGTTTTTAAGCACGTTGGGACCCCACGGGGTAAAGGACCGCGCTATACCGCAGATCGACACCGGCGACAAAAAGCACCCTGAGGCGATTCAGTTTGCATAGGTAGTGCTATACAAGTCACTTATTCATTCAATCATTCATATGTTTTTACCACCCCCTGCCCCAACTGCACTCCCTTTTAGCTGTAGTGGCTAGGGGTGTACACATGCTGCAGAAGGAGGTATGTGTCCTGTCATGGTTGGTGGGTGTCGCACCTGCTAAGCATGACCCATTCAAGTGAATGAGGTCGCCCTACAACTTTGTGCAGTACAGCAAACAAGGAGTTGAAGCAGGCAGCGTTGTGTTGCTTTCTCATCACCTGCTTTAACCCCTTGGACCCCACAGATGCATGCAGTTGCTGGGCGCTTGCAAAGTGGGCCCATTTACCCCCCAACTTTGTGTGAACGAGCCTTAAGGGTGCCGCTTCCCGAATGCAACTAAGGGCTCATTCACAAGTACAGCAGGCACTGCAGCTCCTCTGAAAAGCGATTCAAGTGTGTTTTGACAGGTGGTGAGAAGGCAATATGTTGCCTCCTCACCATCGATTTATACCCATAATTGCCATGCAATGCACAAGATTGCAACATGTTAGTACGGCAACTAGAGGTTTTAATCAGATGTGAGGAGGCGATACTGTGCCTGGTGATCTTTGACTTCTCCCATGTTGTTCAGGTAGATCTCCACCTCTTTACGGTTGCCTACCCCTGCCTTAAATTTAGAGATTTCCCCTGCAGTACTCTTTTCCACCATCAGGTGTCCTCAGTTTGAAAGCCAGCATCATTCAGCCCACTTCTTCTGAGCCCAGGCTGTCCTGGATCTGCCTCCGCTTGTGTTTATTGCTGTCTGTGTCCCTATTGGGGTGATTTTTTCCCTACTTCCTTTCAGATCATGAAGTGATGGGAGGTTTCCTCAACAAAGAGAAGAAAAATGTTTTGGTTAAGGCCCCTTTCACACTTGTGCAACTTATCCCGTGACTTGGGACTGCAAAGTCACGTGACAAGTCGTACCCTATGATTTCCAATGAGTGCCGTTCATATCTGTGCGACTTCAAAGTAGTCCCTGCACTACTTTGGTCCGACTTTGATTGCACGGGTACGACTCAAGTTTACACAGGCATTGCTTCGAGTCGCTGCAAAAATTGCGGCAAAGTCGCACGAGTGTGAAAGGGGCCTAAGTGGAACTTCTGACCGTGTTTTTGTATTACTGTTTGTGCTTTCCTGCCCAGGTAATGACGATTCATACTAGCCCAATATGCCATTATCTTGCAGGTTTTTTTTTTTTTGGAGGGCGGGGGGTCCCCAGGCTTGACTACTGCTTTAAAGTGCTTGTAAAGTTTCTGTTTTTTTTTTTCTATAAAAATAACAAACATGTTATACCAGTAATGGTGAACCTTGGTACCCCAGATGTTTTGGAACTACATTTCCCATGATGCTTATATACTCTGCGGTGTAGGTGAGCATCATGGAAAATGTAGTTCCAAAGCATCTGGGGTGCCAAGGTTTGCCATCACTGTTATACTTACCTGCTCTGAGCAGTGGTTTTGCACAGAACAGCCCAGATGCTCCTCTTCTCTGGTCCCTCTTCTGAGCTCCTAGCCCCTCCCTCCTGTCGACTGCCCCCACAGCAAGCAGCTTGCTGTGGGGGCACTCAAGCCGCAGCTTCGTGTATCCATTCAGGCACGGAGCCCCGGTTCGGCCCCGCCCCCTCTCTCTCTTGATTGGCTAATTGACTTTGATTGACAGCAGGAGGAGCCAATGGCGCCGCTGCTGTGTCTCAGCCAATCAGAAGGGAGAGTCCCGGATGGACGAGGCCCTTGTGGACATCGCTGGATAGAGATGGGGCTCTGGAGAGTATTAGGGGGTGTTGGGGCAGCTGCTGCACACAGGTGTTTTTTTTATCTTAATGGATACAATGCATTAGGAAAAAAACCTTCTTGCTTTACATCCACTTTAAGTCCAAGGAGGTGCATGACATCTCCTGGGCTTATCTCTGTTATTTACATCTGAGGGTTTAATTGCACTCTTAAAATACGGCTATCGCTGTATTTCCAGGAGCCCCACGCTGATGCTTCAGGTCTAGCATCTTCCAACATTGGGGTCGGAGCAGCTGCTATGCCTGCCCCTCCCCTCCTGCCCAATCACAGAAGCTTTTGTATTATGTGAAGTCGTTCACAAAATACAAAGGCTTCTTTGAATGGGCAGCAGAGGGGAGGGCATAGCTGCTATGCCTACCACTCCCCTCCTCCTGCCCAATCACAGAAGCCTTTGTATTATGTGAACTCATTCACAAAATACAAAGGCTTCTTTGAATGGACAGCAGAGGGGAGGGGTAGGCATAGTTGCTCTGTGTGCCTCTCTCATGGCCCCGAATGTCAGTGTATGCTCCGGCAGAGCCAAAACACCTGTCACCTTCTTGGACTCATAGTGTGTCTGCACTTTTTACAAAGCGGCTGAATTCCCGGAATTCAGCTTTAAGTCTTTCCTGAATAAAGTGTTGAGAGCTCTTGAAAACGGACCTTTCATGAAAAACGGAAGGTCCATTTATCCCTGCCAGAGCTTCTGCAAACTTTTGCCGTTACTGTAAAATAAAGTATTTTATTCCGTGACTATGGCGCGATTCATTTTGTCATGGAGATTTGTTCTCAGTACATATCAATATGAAGCACTTAGTTTTTAAGTGGGTGATAAAGGACATAGCTGACCAAAAATGCTCTGCACTCCCGCTAACCCCTTCTTATCACTTTTCCCTTTTGCAGTCGCTGGCCTCAAGTGTGGAGACAGATATAGGATCCGTCTGTGAAACTGACAGAGCGCCGAGGCACAAAAAGAAGGAGTGAGTATCGAGATGAGTTCTCTATTGCTCCCTATGTGTGGGGTTTGTCTATTTATGGATTTCTAACCACACCATTGGGCCTCATTTTAATGGGCTTTGAGAGGAAACATTTTGATGAAATCCCTATAAAAAATGTTTGAGGGTTGTATGATGCTTCATTACCCAATACCCACATCCCAAACTGTTCAATGAGGAATGACACTATACTAATAATTATTATTTTATGGGACATTGGCGACAATACAAAACTGTATTTATTCTTTTAATTCAGGATGTACACTATATTATCAAAAGTATTGGGACATCTGTCTTTACACGCACATGAACTTTAATGGCATCCCAGTCACACGGTCGGAAAATCCGACCACAAAATCCATCGGATTTGGTCCGACGGATTTAGTCCGACACTGGTGTTGCATACACGTGGACGGACAAAGTTGTCGGAAAATCCGATCATCCTGAACGTGGTGACGTTCGTTGCCTACGACGGGACTACGTAGAGGCTAGTAGCCAATAGCTTTGGTCTTGTAATGTGATCTGAGCATGCGTGGCACTTTGTCCGTCGGAATTCTCTACACACGATCGGAAAAAGTCCGATAGGACTTTGTTGTCGGAAAAATTGAGAGCAGGAGATAAAACTTTGTCCGTCGGAAAATCCGATGGAAAATGTCCGATGGAGCCTACACACAACATTGTCCGGAAAGTCCGACCGTGTGTACGGGGCATTAGTCTGTAGGGTTCAATATTGAGTTGGCCCACCCTTTGCAGCTATAACAGCTTCAACTCTTCTAGGAAGGCTGTCCACAGGGTTTAGGAGTGTGTCTATGGGAATGTTTGACCATTCTTCCAGAAGCGCATTTGTGAGGTCAGGCACTGATGTTAGATGAGAAGGCCTGGCTTGCAGTCTCCGCTCTAATTCATTCCAAAGGTGTTGAGGTTCAGGCCAGTCAAGTTCCTCCACCCCCAAACTCACTCTTCCATGTCTTTATGATCGCAGCAATTACTGGTATAAAAAAAATAATCGAAATAAGTATATTTAGATTGATATTGATTGGTATATTGATTGGTTTGCACAAAAGTTATAGCGTCTACAAACTATGGTATAAATATATACTTATTTCGATAATTTTTTTTATACCAGTAATTGCCGCGATCAGCGACTTATAGCAGGACTGCGACATTGCGGCGAACAATCGAGCACTAACTGACACTTTTGACACTTTGTGGGGACCAGTGACACCAATACAGTGATCCGTGCTAAAAATATGCACGGTCACTGTACTAATGACACTAGCTGGGAAGGGGTTAAACATCCAGGACGATCAAAGGGTTATAAAATAGTAAAAAATGTGGCGCTTGCAAATTTTTTTTATTATAAAATAGTAAAGAATGTGGCGCTTGCTAATGAATAGGATACCAATCCTAGGGGGGACTCCGAAGGATGGTCCCCAAAAAGCGTCTGAGGATTAATATCTTAAACTATCAGTGTATAGAAGTAAAGTAATTAAACCGTGCTATACCAATATAAAGTATTCCATAAATAAATACATAAAATTAATAATAAAGTGCATCCAATGGCGAATAAAAATTAAATAAATCAGTGCAAAAAAATTCATAAATTGCAAACAATAATTCATGCAATAGATAATCTGTGCAAAAATAGCAAATAAATATGCCAAGCAACAATTCAGTGAATCAGCAAATATAAGTGCAAAAAAAATGGGTTGTGAACAATAAGCATGTGCAAAAATGCCGGAAAATGTGCAAAAAGCAATACAATTAATCTACTAATGTGGTAGTCCGAAATAATCGTGCTCAAATCAAACGTCTTGTGCACTCCAAGTTGTTAGTGCTGACACAGCTCCCATACACAATGCAATCACTATGTGGATCAATTGCTCTGTGTGGTGAATCCTCCAAGTAGCAATACGGTCCTCTAGCAGTTAAGTGATCTCCTCCATGCATTTTTCAGTGTCCAATCCTAGGTGTTTCCCCCAGCCTCTTACCTCTAGGTAAGGCGTAAACAGCCTTACACTGAGAAAGCAACAGATCTCCTCCTCATGCAGCTCCTTTAAGATAGCGTCCTTACCAGCGTCTCACCACCTCTCCAGGTAACCAATAGACATAGGGGCAGAAAGAGGGAAGGACTCCATGGTGCAGTATTTCAAATGATTTTATTAAACAAAAGTAAAAACTTACAGTTGAAGATAAATAAAACCAGCGGTAGTTGAGAAGTGTGCGATCCCGGCCGAGATCG
This sequence comes from Lithobates sylvaticus, assembly GCA_028564925.1. Lineage (NCBI taxonomy): Eukaryota > Metazoa > Chordata > Amphibia > Anura > Ranidae > Lithobates > Lithobates sylvaticus. The sequence continues at coordinate 212,570,796 of CM053033.1, forward strand.
CACACACATCGTCACCTGACTCTACTCTCCTGATGCGTTGCGTCACGCCCACGTGACTTTATCAAAGGGTTAACTGTGTGCCTAACCAGTGTTTGTGTACTGTGTTAGGTGCTTTTACTAAGGGAATTGATGGATTTTATTCCCAAAATTCGTCCCCCCCCCCCCCCCCATCAGAATGAATCTCTGCCTTGTTTACTACATAGTGTGTCTGCCCGATGATGGGTGGGTGCCAGCGGACATCCAGTGTCCGACATGCGAAGATCAACTTCTGCTGTAAATTATCACAGCAGAAGTGTCCTGCCAGGGGCGCATGCCCCTCTAGGCAGAAGTGCAGAATCACGTGTGTACAGTGTTGGTCATCTTACTTTAAAAAAGTAATTAGTTAAGTTACAAATTACTTCTCCCAAAAAGTAATTGGGTTAGTAACTCAGTTACTACATTGGAAAAGTAATTAGTTACTCAGCAAAGTAACTGACTTTTTTTTAATATTCTATACGTGTAACTAAGGGGCGGGTCTAGTATTACTGTAAGCAAGGGGCGCATTTATTATTATTGTTATATATCGTGTAACCAAGGGGCTGCTCTATTATTACTCTAACCAAGGGGCAGATCTGTTATAGCGTGTAATCAAGGGGCGGATCTATTATTATTATATTGTGTAAGGGGCGGATGGCTACAGAAGAGCTCGATATATAACAATAATAATAAATGCGCCCCTTGGTTACAGTAATACTAGACCCGCCCCTTAGTTAAACAATAGACGCCCCTTGCAGACTAGCACGAGCATTGGGAGCGTGCGGCATCGCCTCGTAAAATTACATGTTAACTGCGCCTGTGTGGGGTAGAGTTCACTCAGAGCTGTTTAGGTTCGGCAATTTTCGTAAGCTCCGTAGTCCTTCGTACTGCGCAACCGCTGCGCCTGCGCAGTACAGGGGGTCCTTATCCTTATTATATATATATACATAATCCTGCGCAAAGGGGGGCCACCCTGTAGTATATCTGCTACGGGCCGGTCCAGAACTGGATAAAATAAATCAGGTAGCATCATTTATATTGGTGTGCCAAATAAACAATGAATCGCAATGCATGCCCCTATGAAATGCAACATAGCGGAAATTGGAGAATCCCTATTTGCGATATATCTTGGGAAGGTTGAAACTTATGTGCTATGTAATTGAAAAGATTGTATATATTTTTCTAACTATGCTCCACCGATAGTTTATCAGGCCCGGAGTGTTTGACAAGTGTTTGCAGAGTGATCTGTAAAAGGTCTTTGGGCTTTTTAATTCCCCCCAGAGACTGCTTTGTGCTGAACATTGTTTGCAATGCTGTCTCCACAAACATTAACAAGAACACCATGAACACTTGCAAGACGTGTCAACATTGTCAGTGTTCTGAGAAGTGCTGTGCAAGATTTGAATTGTTTACACCCATTTAAATGAGGCCTTTCAGTCACTGCCCATCATAGGAGTTCATTATCTGATGCCCAATCATACACAATAGGGCCAATGTAGGGGGGCACTAACAAACCTGCTAGAATGGTTTTGGATTGTTTGAGTGACATGGATCATCCAAAGGGAATAATGACAGTGTCGGCACCAATGCTATACCTGAAATAAAAGTGCTCATGAGTCATATTCTATACTCATGGTATTATTATTATATAGGATTTATAGCGTACCAACAGTTTTGGGCAAGGCTTTACAAAATAAAGGGAGACAGTACAGTTACAATACAATTCAAATAAAAGAGGGTTAGGGTGGGTCCCCTTTTTGAGAACTTAAAATCTAAAAGGGAGAGGCAAGTGACAAAATGTATTAACTGTGAGGCTATAAGTTGATGGAGAAAATAAAATTTCAATTGTAAGATGACGGTGGGTAGGCCTCCCTAAATGATGCGCTTTCAAGGAGCGTCTAAAGGCGTTCAAAGTAATGCCCCGTACACGCGGTCGGAAATTCCGACGGAAAATGTCCTATCGGACCATGTTGTCGGAAAATCCGACCGTGTGTGGGCTCCATCTGACTTTTTCCGTCTGAATTTCTGACGGAAAAAATTGGAGATCCTGCTCTCAAATTTTCCGACAACAAAATCCGATAGGACTTTTTCCGATCGTGTGTAGAGAATTCCGACGGACAAAGTGCCACGCATGCTCAGATCAAATTAGGAGACCAAACCTATTGGCTAATAGCCTCTACGTAGTTCTGTCGTACGCAACGAACATCACCACGTTCAGAATGATCGGATTTTCTGACAACTTTGTCTGACCGTGTGTATGCAACACCAGTGTCGGACAAAATCCGTCGGAAAAAGTCTGACGGATTTTGTGGTCGGAATTAGAGATAACCAAACAGATTGGGGTAGAGAGATCCACAGGATGGGAAAGGCTCTGGAGAAGTCCTGGCGGTGAGCAAGTCAGGAGGTGACAAGGCATAGCAGGAGGTCTTGGTAGGAGAGAAGAGAGCAGGGTAGGAGATATCTGCACAGATTTGGGTAGGGAGTAACATAGGGTGGAAATACTTTAGCGAAGTCCTGGAAGCAAGCATGGGAGGAGGTGATGAGGTGGTTGGAAAGCATAAGGTCTTGGGAGGAGAGAAGAGGACAGTTAGGGCGATATTTTAAATTTTCAGGAATTGCCCAAAGCTGGACAGAGCAAGGACTAGCCATACAGATAGGGTAAGGAGTTCTAGTGGGTAGGAGAGACTCTGGAGAAGCCCTGGACGAAAGCATGGGAGTAGTGACAAGGGGCCTGGGGAGCAGGAAGTCATGGGAAGAGAGAAGAGGACAGTTAGGGTGATATTTTAAGTTTTCATGGATTGTCTAAAGCTGGACAGGGTAGGAGATACAGTGGTGTGAAAAAGTGTTTGCCCCCTTCCTCATTTCCTGTTCCTTTGCATGTTTGTCACACTTAAGTGTTTCGGAACACCAAACCAATTTAAACAATAGTCAAGGACAACACAAGTAAACACAAAATGCAATTTGTAAATGAAGGTGTTTATTATTAAAGGTGAAAAAAAATCCAAACCATCATGGCCCTGTGTGAAAAAGTGATTGCCCCCCTTGTTAAAACATACTATAACTGTGGTTGTCCACACCTGAGTTCAATTTCTCTAGCCACACCCAGGCCTGATTATTGCCACACCTGTTCACAATCAAGGCATCACTTAAATAGGAGCTGCTTGACACAGTAAGGTCCACCAGAAGATCCTTAAAAGCTACACATCATGCCGAGACCCAAAGAAATTCAGGAACAATTGAGAAAGAAAGTAATTGAGATCTATCAGTCTGGAAAGGGTTATAAAGCCATTTCCAAAGCTTTGGGAATCCAGCAAACCACAGTGAGAGCCATTATCCACAAATGGCGAAGACATGGAACAGTGGTGAACCTTCCCAGGAGTGGCCGGCCGCCCAAAATTACCCCAAGAGCGCAGCGACGACTCATCCAAGGTCAGCGTTCATGCCTCCACCATCAGGAAAAGACTGGGCAAAAATGGCCTGCATGGCAGAGTTCCAAGGAGAAAACCACTGCTGAGCAAAAAGAACATCAAAGCTCGTCTCAATTTCTCCACAACACATCTTGATGATCCCCAAGACTTTTGGGACAACATTCTGTGGACCGATGAGACAAAAGTGGAACTCTTTGGAAGGTGTGTGTCCAAGTATATCTGGCGTAGAAGGAACACTGCATTTCAGAAAAAGAACATTATACCAACAGTAAAATATGGTGGTGGTAGTGTGATGGTCTGGGGCTGTTTTGCTGCTTCAGGACCTGGAAGACTTGCCGTGATAAAAGGAACTATGAATTCTGCTGTCTACCAAGAGATCCTGAAGGAGAATGTCCGACCATCTGTTCGTGTACTCAAGCTGAAACGAACTTGGGTTCTGCAGCAGGACAATGATCCTAAACACACCAGCAAGTCCACCACCGAATGGCTGAAGAAAAACAAAATGAAGACTTTGGAGTGGCCTAGCCAAAGTCCTGACCTGAATCCTATTGAGATGTTGTGGTATGACCTTAAAAAGGCCGTTCATGCTCGAAAACCCTCTAATGTAACTGAATTAGGACAATTCTGCAAAGATGAGTGGGCCAAAATTCCTCCAGGATGCTGTAAAAGCCTCATTGCACGTTATCGCAAACGCTTGGTTGCAGTTGTTGCTGCTAAGGGTGGCCCAACCAGTTATTAGGTTTAGGGGGCAATCACTTTTTCACACAGGGCCATGATGGTTTGGATTTTTTTTCACCTTTAATAATAAACACCTTCATTTACAAATTGCATTTTGTGTTTACTTGTGTTGTCCTTGACTATTGTTTAAATTGGTTTGATGTTCCGAAACACTTAAGTGTGACAAACATGCAAAGGAACAGGAAATGAGGAAGGGGGCAAACACTTTTTCACACCACTGTAACTGGACAGATTGGGGTAGGGAGTACCAGAGGGTGGAAAGACTCTATAGATGTCCTGGAAGCAAGTATGGGGGGAGGTGATGAGGTGGTCAGATAGCAGGAGGTCTTGGAGGAGGTCTTGGTAAGAGAGAAGAGGAAAGTTAGGGTGATATTTTGAGTTTTCAGGGATTGTCTAAAGCTAGATACAGTAGGAGATAAAAACAGAAAGCAACTCCGCGCTTAGGGACAAGTAGTCTAGGTCTGCAGCTTTTCCAGAGAAAATTTACCCCCTAGGGGGCAAAATTAGATAATTGGTACAGAATAAGAAAAAATTGGCGCTACTTGTGAACCTTCACAGGTAGCGCCAATTTTTCCTTATTCTGTACCAATTATCTAAATTTGCCCCCTAGGGGCTCAATTTTCATGATTCACAGGTAGCGCCAATTTTTCCTTATTCTGTACAGAGTAGGAGATAGCCAAACAGTTTGGTGTAGGGAGTTCCAGAAGATGGGAAAGGATCTGGAGAGGTCCTGGAGGCAAGGATTGGAGGAGGTGACAAGGGGCCTAGAGAGTAGGAAGTCATGGGAAGAGAGAAGAGAACAGTCAGGGTGATATTTTGAGTTTTCAGGGATTGTCTAAAGCTGGATAGAGTAGGAGATAGCCAAACAGTTTGGCGTAGGGAGTCCCAGTAGATAGGAGAGGATCTGGAGAAGTCCTGGAGGCAAGCATCAAAAGAGGTGACAAGTGCCTAGAGACCAGGAGGTCTTGGGAAGTGAGAAGAGGTATTGGGAGAATAGAAGAGGATGGTTAGGGTGATATTTTGAAATTTCAGGGATTGTCTAAAGGTAGTAGGAGATAGCCAGACAGACTGGAGTAGGGAGCTCCAGGGCATGGGAGAGACTAATGAAGACCTAGATATGAGCATCAGAGGAGGTGATGAGGGAGAGCAGGAGGTCTTGGGAAGAATAAAGCAGTGATATTTTGAGATGAGGTTAGTGATGTAGCTGGGGGGGAGAGTTGTGAATGGTTTTATATGTTGTTAGTATTTTGATTTTATTTATTGGGCGAGTGGAAGCCAGTGGAGGGATTGGCAGAGAGGGGCAGTGGACACTGTACGGTTGGTATGGTGGATCCATCTGGCAGCAGCATTCATGATAGACTGAAGCGTGGATAGCCTGTGTAACGTTAAGCTAACTAGGAGGGAGTTGCAACAGTCGAAGTAAAAGATAACAAAGGAGTGAATAAGTATCTTGGTGGTGTCATTGGTTAGGAATGGGGTGTATTTTGGAACTGTTATGGAGGTGAAGGCGGCACCATCATAACTATATATGTGTATAAATGTGTATATATGTTATATGACTTTTGATTTTCTCTATCGCAGACAGAAGCACAAAAGAAGCCATTTGTCTCTGTTCCGACTGTGGCCATCTCATTCATCTCATATTACACGGTAATACCTTGTATAATTTCTATGTATATTTTGTGCATTGTGTCTCATTGTATTTTCAGCGAGCATTCATTTCTATTGTCAAAGCTTACCGGGAAGTCATTTGAAATGTGAGTTCAGCTTTTTGACGTATGTAGTCCTCCACATTTTCATGATTATAATTCATACCCAGACTAGTGGGCACTCCCTCTAGTGGCTGTATGTATGTCATGCAGTGCAGTCAGGATATGTGATGGTCATTTAGGGTCTTTTATTTTAGATCTAAGTGCATCTTAGAAGGGCAGTAAAGCATTGCCATTGTGCAGTACTACTAAGGAAGAAACAGTGCCTGCCCATGTAATGAGCAAATGGTAAAGGGTGGGGCCTGGGTTGATGTCATGTGACGTTGGGGACTTGATGCAGAGATATCTGGATGATGCCTGCAGCTTACAGGCATCATCCATTTTTTTTCCTTTTTCTTTTTTTGTTTTTTTCAGCCGGCGATTTCCTGTAATGTAAAAGCCATCATAGCAACTGTTTAGACGCATGATTGCTTTTATAGGCGGTGGGGGGGATGTCCCTCTCATCCCGCCGCCCTCCGGTGCTTTTCTGCCGGCAGCAGTTTACCATAGAGCTGGCCATGGACCAGATGGTCCCCGGCCATCTCTATGACCCTCGGAGGCCGGAAAAGACATCATAGAGCTGGCCATGGACCAGATGGTCCCCGGCCATCTCTCTGACCCCCGGAGGCTGGAAAAGCCATCATGGCGTCACTTCCGGCGCCGGCATGATGTAAACAGGGCAGCACAGAGGTGTAGTGGATAGCACTTTCACCTAGCAGTAAGAAGGGTTGCTGGTTCGAATCCTATCCACAACACTACCTGCCTGGAGTTTGCATGTTTCCTCCGGTTTCCTCCCACACTCCAAAGACATGCTGGTAGGTTAATTGGATCCTGTCCAAATTGTCCCTAGTGTATGAATGTGAGTTAGGGACCTTAGAGTGTAAGCTCCTTGAGGGTAGGGACTGATGTGAATGTACAATATGTATATGTAAAATTGAGGGCTCTATACAAGTACCTGAAATAACTAAAACTGACCCTTTTTTTTAGCTGGAAAGCCTGAGATAATTTTTTTTTTGATCTCAGGCTTTTCAGCAAAGAGGAGAGATGTGGGGACTTATAGACCCCAGATATCTCTGTAAAGAGGACCTGTCATGCCCTATTCCTATTACAATGGATGTTTATATTTTATTCCTTGTAATAGTAATAAAAGTCAACAAAAGGGAAAGTGTAAAAAAAAAAAAAAAAAAAATTGAAAGCACCCCCATCCCCATGTTTTTTCACACAAAAGTGAACACGTAAAGCATATGTAAATGGCGTTCGAACTACACGCGCGAGGTATCGCCGGGAACATTATAGCGAGAGCAATAATTCTTGCCTTTGGAGATTTTTAAGTACCAAAGTTTGGTGCTATTCCACGAGCGTGTGCAATTTTAAAGCATGACATGCTAAGTATCTGTTTACTCGGCGTAACATAATCTTTCTTATTTATACATTATATATTTCTTAATTATACAACAATATTGCGGTAAATATTGTGTTTTGATTTTTCTTAATTCATGAAAGGATTTTTTTCCCCAAAAAAAATCACGTTTAAAAAATTGCTGCACAAATACCATGTGACATAAAAATTTGCAAAGACTGCTATTTTATTCCCTAGAGTATCTGCTATATATATATATATATAGATATATAGCGAGATATATATATATATATATATATATATATATATATATATATATATATATATATATCTCGCTATCTCTCTCTCTCTCTCTCTCTCTCTCTCTCTCTCTCTCTCTCTCTCTCTCTCTCTCTCTCTCTCTCTCGCTCTCTCTCTCTCTCTCTCTCTCTCTCTCTCTCTCTCTCTCTCTCTCTCTCTCATATATATATATAGATAGATATACCATATATACTCGAGTATAAGCCGACCCGAATATAAGTCGAGGCACCTAATTTTCACACAAAAAAATGGGAAAACTTATTGACTCAAATATAAGCCTAGGGTGAGAAATGCGCAGCTACTGTAAGTGGAAAAAGAGGGTCAACAATGCCCATTTGCAGCCTCACTGTGCCCATCTGCAGCCATAGGTCCCCCGAACTTCAAACTTGGTGGTTAAGGGTTCCCAGATGCCCCCTAGCTGCAGACAAAATTTGGGGTCTCTGAACCCAAAGGGTCCAGAAATGACATTGCTGCAGATGGACACAGTTGACCGACTTTGGGGGCCAAGTGGAACTATCGCTACAACTATCGCTACAACATATCCAACATCCAACATATCCTTTTCTGCAGCAGAGAATGACATTTTTGGGGCCCCGTATCTCGGGGGCCACTTGGTGCTAGGAACCCCATCTTTGGATATGTTGTAGTTCCACCTGGTTTGCACACCAAATGTTGGGTTCCTAGCTCCAAGTGGCCCCGAGATACGGGCCCCAAAGTCGGGTCGGAAAATGTCATTCTCTGCAGCAGAAAAGTGCTTGACTCTAGGATAAGCCGAGGGGGGGGGGGGGGCATTTTCAGCACCAAAAAATGTGCTGAAAAACTCGGCTTATACTCGAGTATATATATATATATAACATTTGAGGGTTCTAAATAATTTTCTAGCAAAATAATTATGATTTTTTCCTCTATAGTTGAGGACTCCCGCAATTGGCTTGGGTGGCAAGCGGTTAAAAAAAAAATAATATTTTTGATCTAGGCTACTGCCATGTTATCTGCAGGAAACAATAAAAGCATAACAGCTCTAGACTCCCTCCAGCCGCACAGGACCACAATGTGGCTGCAGCGGCCTGTGCTATGGTGGAGCCACTTATTGGTTGGCTTGGCTTGAACGCACTCATTGACAGTACATATCTCACTGCTACAGCTAGGGTCAGAAGCTGGAGGCAGCTTGTAGCTAATGGTAAGGGGGGGCCTTATATGTCCAGGATGTATCATACGTCCACATAAAGACCATTGGATGTATCATGCAAAAGTGCAAATGATAAATCTAATAAATAATCTAATACTAATAAAGTATGAACCTCAAGGAGGGATGTGGGGTCCACATAAGGACCAAGGGATGGCCAGACTCGTTAGGTTAAATTATTATTATAGAAACAAGTTTTTAAAGAATGAAATATGCACATAGCCCAAATCTACATCAAGCCTCTCTCTTTTTTTACAAGTATTTCTGAAATGTCATTGACTAAACGTTTCCTTTAACGGGACATTTCTCCATTTGCATTTTAAAGGACAATTATGTTTCATTTATTTTTGGTGGACCATGACACAGTCAGTGAATTGCTCTTAGATTACGCCGAGCTTTGCATTGATGTGTGCCGTGATAAAAGATGCCAATTTAGATGTGTTGGAGAAGTCTTTAATTGTCTTCCCTTATCCGTACTTCTCTCCATTGCAGGCCCAGCGCAGAAGACGTCCAGAGCTGGAGGCAGTCCCTTGACATCCTGCTTGCTCATCCATGTGAGTAATACAGTGTTTAAAGTAGAATAACGCTTAGCACTGTTTCAGTGTGAATTGGACACAGAAGATAATCCCAGTGCCATTTTTTAGAATAAAAAAGTAACATCTTTTCTGTAAAACTATAAATGCGTAACTTCTGTAGGGCCCTTGCGTTAGATTTTGGTGCCAGAAGATTGATTGTTGGTTTTCAGTATAGAGCTTCTGATGCAGAGCCCAATGCTCTGCCCTCAGGTGTCCCATACTTCTCCTCCCTCTTCCCTGACACTAATCCTCACACTAACTATACCTGCAACCTTAACCACTTCAGCCCCGGACCAATTGGCAGCCAAAGGACCAGGCCCCTTTTTGCGATTAGGCACTGCGTCGCTTTAACTGACAATTGCGCGGTCGTGCGTCGTGGCTCCAAAACAAAATTGGCGTCCTTTTTTTCCCACAAATAGAGCTTTCTTTTGGTGGTATTTGATCGCCCCTGCGGTTTTTATTTTTTGCGCTATAAACAAAAATAGAGCGACAATTTTGAAAACAATGCAATATTTTTTGCTTTTTGCTATAATAAATATCCCCAAAAAATATATAAAAAAACTTTTTTTTTTTTTTTCCTCAGTTTAGGCTGATACGTATTCTTCTACATATTTTTGGTAAAAAAAATTGCAATTAGCGATTATTGATTGGTTTGCGCAAAATTTATAGCGTTTACAAAATAGGGGATAGTTTTATACCATTTTTATTAATATTTTTTTTTTTTTTACTAGTAATGGCCGCGATCAGCGATTTTCATTGTGACTGCAACATTATGGCGGACACATCGGCCATTTTTGACACATTTTTGGGACCATTGTCATTTATACAGCAATCAATGCTATTTAAATGCACTGATTCCTGTATAAATGACAGTTGTAGTGAAGGGGTTAACCACTAGGGGGAGGGGAGGGGTTATGGGCTGTGACGTGTGTGTTTTTGTTTTTTTTTACATTAGGGGGCGGGGCTGACGTCTGACGTCATTGATCGGCTTTCCCGATGACCGGGAACAACCAATCAATGACAGGCAGAGTAGGAAGTGCGGGGAGAGGTTTGTTTACACAGACCTCTCCCCGTTCTTCAGCTCCGTGACCCCGATCGCGGGACACCAGCGGCGATCGGGTCCGCTGGCGGCGCGCGCGCGACCCACAGGCAGGCAAATGCAAAATCACGTATATATACGTGATTTTGCCTGCCCGTGCCATTCTGCTGACGTATATATGCAGTGGGCGGTCTGGCCGGTTAAAGTAGAACTAAAAGCAAAACTTTTATTTTCATTTTGGATAGAGTAAGGAAGGATTATAACTAGGGTTGCACCGATACTGGTATCGGTGCCGATACCGAGTATTTACACAAGTATCGGTACTCATGCAAATGCACCGATACCTGAAACCGATACTTTCAGGCTCGCTTCTTTGAGCTGTCAGTGGGTCTCCGCTGTTGACAGCTAAAGTGTTAACCACTTTTAAGACCGGGCCTCTTTTTTAGATGTGGTGTTTACAAGTTAAAAACTGTTTTTTTAACTTGTTTACATGAAGTGGGGTCTCTGGACCCAAAGGGTCCCGAAATGACATTGCTGCAGATGGACACAGTTGACCGACTTTGGGGCCCCGTATCTCGGGGGGCCACTTGGTGCTGCAGCAAAAAATTAAATTTTCCAACCCGACTTTGCGGCCCCAATTTGTGTGCAAACCCAGTGAAACCAACACTACAATATATCCAAATTTCGGGTTCCTAGCACGAGATACGGGGCCGCAAAGTCGGGTCAGAAAATTTAATTTTTTGCTGCAGAAAAGTGCTTGACTCGAGTATAAGCCGAGGGGGGCACTTTCAGCACAAAAAATGTGCTGAAAAACTCGGCTTATACTCGAGTATATACGTACTGCAAACAGGTACGGGTGGGTGCGACACTTGAAGAAGACTGTTGGCCCTTCAAAGGAAAAGGAGGAGACTCTTTCCAAAGAGTCACCTCCTTTTCCTTTGGAGGGTCAACACTCTTCTTCCCCTGTAATCCTTAACCCCTTGCCGACCGGCTCACGCCGATATACGTTGGCAGAATGGCACGTACAGGCGTATTAACGTACCTGTTAGTTGCCCTTTAAGACGCGGCATTGTGGGCGGGGAAATGCTGATGTAAACAAGCATTTCCCCATTCTTCCAAGTGACAGGACACTGATCACAGCTCCCTGTGTCGTGACACACGTAGCCCATCCCCCTACAGTTAGAATCACTCCCTAGGACACGCTTAACCCATTCAGCGCCCCCTAGTGGTTAACCACTTCACTGCCAGACACATTTAGACAGTAATCAATGCATTTTTAATCGCACTGTTCGCTGTATAAATGTTAATGGTCCCAAAATCACGCCAAAAGTGTCCGATCTGTCCCATCATAATGTCGCAGTCACGATAAAAAATCGCTGATCGCTGCCATTACTAGTAAAATAAATTATTAATAAAAATGCCATAAAACTATCCCCTATTTTGTAGACGCTATAACTTTTGCGCAAACCAATTAATAAACACTTATTGCGATTTTTTATTTTTTTTTGTGATGGCTGCATGGCATTTCTCAGGCCATGTTTACTAATGGCGACAACAGTGGACCATGCTGGTGTAATGTATGCTGAAACTTGTTGTCTCTATCATCGGAGGCCCATGTGACAACACAGGAGCTCAATTGGGAGACAGGGACAGGGCGTTGTCACCAGTGATGTAAGTAACTGAGTTAAAATAAACAGAGTTACTTAACGCAGTTACTTTAGAGAGTAACGAGTAATCTAACTGATTGCTTTTCCCCTCATGGTAACGCAGTTCCCATTACTTGGGTGGCATTACCGCAATTACATCTACCGCCACTAGATGGCAGTAGTGTAATTCCGGTGTTCTGACGAAAAAGTTCCCCCGCCGGATAAGGACCCCCCTGTACTCCGCAGGCGCAGCGCTTGCGCGGTACGAAGGACTACGGAGCTTACGAAAATTGAACTCTACACCACGCAGGCGCAATTAACATGTAATTGTATGAGGCGATGCCGCATGCTCCCGATGCTCGTGCTACTCCGCAAGGGGTGTCTATAGTGTAACTAAGGGGCACATTTATTATTATTGTTATACATCGAGCTTTGCCCATTAATTTAACATTCGCCCTCTTCTGTAGCCATCCGCCCCTTACACGATATAATAGACCCGCCCCTTGAGTAATAATAGAACAGCCCCTTGGTTACACGATATATAACAATAATAATAAATGAGCCCCTTGGTTACAGTAATACTAGACCCGCCCCTTAGTTACAGGTATAGAATATTAAAAAAAAAAAAGTCAGTTACTTTGCTGCGTAACTAATTAATTACTTTTCCAATGTAGTAACTGAGTTACTAACGCAATTACTTTTTGGGAGAAGTAATTTGTAACTTAACTAATTACTTTTTTAATGTAAGATGACCAACACTGGTTGTCACCCCATAACAGGAAGTGCCTAAACAAGTACCTTCCTAACAGGAAAAGTTGCAGACTCAGACTGGCTGATGCTCCCCTGCAGCAGAGATCATGTGATCAGATGCCTAGGCTTTTGATCATGTAACCAGCAGTGTAGGGAGGCTGGAGCTGCAGTTTCCCCAGGAGAGGTAATTATTTCAGCCCTTCTTTTACTCTTTATGTATCTATTCCAGGAAGACCGCTAACAGGTTTAATTTCACATTGGCTCATTGACTTAACGTTGATTCAGAGAGAATTCTTTCCATTGCTTCTCCGCTATGTAGCAACACAAATATTTCTGCCTGCTGTCGTCATCGTTACCTTGCTTGAAATCATATAATTATAACAATCTGTCCTGTTCCCTGTCCAACATGGGGACTTCATCCAGCCTGGCTTGTAATTACCAGCAGTTATTACTGTAGGCGGCCATTGTCCATGGTTGTAATTGTTTATTGGTCGCATGATCACCGACAAAGCTTTTCTATGACGCCAAGGCTGCTGTGGGACTACAAGCCCCAGCATGCACACAGTCTACTGATCCTTTAGTAGAACAACATGTCCCCATCATGACTTTGAGTTACAGAGCGCCACAGCAGAATGCTTTTCAGAGGAGCGGCACATGGGGACCAACCCTTACATTGTTCTAGCTATCTCCTTGGACTACATAACACCTCCACCTTTATGTTAGGAAGAAACACATGTTTACTGTGCAGCCCCCTTTATATCACAGTGCCTCCTTTACAGTGCAGTCTCCTTTATATCACAGTGCCCCCTTTACAGTACAGGCCTCTTTATATCGCAGTGCCCCTTTACAGTGCAGTCTCCTTTATATCACAGTGCCCCTTTACAGTACAGGCCTCTTTATATCGCAGTGCCCCTTTACAGTGCAGTCTCCTTTATATCGCAGTGCCCCTTTACAGTGCAGTCTCCTTTATATCGCAGTGCCCCTTTACAGTACAGGCCTCTTTATATCACAGTGCCCCTTTACAGTGCAGTCTCCTTTATATCACGGTGCCCCTTTACAGCATAGCCCCCCTTTACATCACAGTGCCCCCTTTACAGAGCAGTCCTCATAACATTAATGAAAAGTGGACTGTACTGTAAAGGGGGCACTGTACTGTAAAGGGGGCACTGTACTGTAAAGGGGGCACTGTACTGAAAAGGGGCACTGTACCGAAAAAGGGCACACTGTACTGTAAAGGGGGCCCTGTGATGTAAATGGGGGGGGGGCCTGTGATGTAAAGGGGGGGGGCCCTGTGATGTAAAGGAGGTAAAGGGGGGGCCCTGTGATGTAAAGGGGGGCCCTGTGATGTAAAGGGGGGCCCTGTGATGTAAAGGCGGTAAAGGGGGGGTCCTGTGATGTAAAGGGGGGGCCTGTGATGTAAAGGGGAGGCCCTGTAATGAAGAGAGGCACTGTGATGTAAAGGGGGCACTGCGATGTAAAGGAGTCTCTACTATGAAGGGGCACTGTGATGTAAAGGAGTCTCTACTATGAAGGGGCACTGTGATGTAAAGGGGGCACTGTGATGTAAAGGGGATGTAAAGGGGGCACTGTGATGTAAAGGGGACTCTACTATAAAGGGGGCACTGTGATGTAAATGGGGCACTGTGATGTAAAGGGGACTGCACTGTAATTGTGGCACAATGATGTAAAGGGGACTGTACTATACGGGCACTGTACAGGGGTGCCGTGATGTGAAGGAGAACTGTGGACACTCATACAAAGGGGGGACTGTGCTGTAAAGGGGGGTTGTGGTGTGAAGGGGGGCTGACGACAGACTCCATAAATATCCCATCCCCGACCCATCAACAACGCCCCCCCCGTTCCTGAGAAAATTGGCTGCCATGAAACCGGTCCCTGGTGCCAAAAAGGTTGGGGCCGCAGTTGTAGCGCATATTACCCAAAGATAATCGTCGGGTTTTGGCTCCTCGCAATACAGATAGATTATGAATGGTGCTAATTGTGAGTCTGAGTGGAGCAGAAGACTGGAGCCATCTGAGGCTGGAGATATAAAAATAACATTTTATCCGAACAAATACCGAATTATGAGAAAAATACTTTCCACGGCTGAGTAACTATTTCATGCAAACCAAAAACGAGTGCCTGATTATAGACCGCGTCATCGATGTGAGAACAAATAACTCGTACAATGTGGTGACAACTCCTACATAATGAAGTCGGAAACAGAATGACAGCACTGGGGATCGCAACTTTAAGGCTCATTCACACGAGCAGACGGAGGGACATAAAAGCAGACAGTTGAGATGCAGTTTTACTGTCCCCTGACCTCCCACCTAATGACAGAAATCCAGCCCCTCAGGGCTGTACCTTTTGTGGCAAAAATGAAATCGCATGTTCAGCAGGAGGTACTGCATTCAACGCAACATAGCCAAATGAATGGGCCCATGCACACAATTGCAGCGTGGTGGGTTGGCATTTTGAGGGTTAACATAGGAGGTGAGGTGGCAATATATTGCCTCCTCACTTCCCATCAGACACCCTCTAAAAAGTGTTTTGACCTTGAATCACTTTTCAGAGGAGTGGCAGTATAGCCACACATACTAAGAAACAAGCTGCTCCTATATATTGGCCCGCAGGGCCATGTTTGGACAGAGCCCTTTTATGTTAAAATATATTTTTTTTCCAAGCTAGCACTGTAATTATAATTAAATGGTGTTCTATATTGCTAGGGCTAAAATTATAGGTATGTATTGATTAAAGAAAAAAAAAAACTAGCGTTTTTCGTCCTGTGAAACCGTGTTTACGTTTGTTCTGTCCAAATGTGAGGAAAACGCAATTGTTATTAGGCTACTTTTTCTCCAGGTCGAATGCACTTCATAGAGCGAATCAGGAAAATACTGCATTATGGCCCCTAGATGGAGCTGATGATCATAGTAACTAAATATGGTCAGCTCCATCAAGTGGCCATAATGTGGTACTGTATTTTGCTTTTTTTTTTTTTTTATTACACCCCATAGTGTCTTTACTAGTGAAAGAAACCATGAAATCAGACCGAGACAGAAGTACAGTTAAATCACACTTGTTTAATAATAAAAGTAAATCGAACAAAACGTTGTCAAAACATAGTCGGGGTTCAGGAACCGGAACGCATAGTCAGACAAGCCAAACGTCAGGGAGCTGGAGATGAGCGTAGTAAAACAGCAAGCAGGATCTGGAGCCAGAAGGGATGTCAGCCAAGCAAGTCTTGTAAGGCCCCTTTCACACTGGGGCGGTTTGCAGGCACTATTGCGCTAAAAATAGCGCCTGCAAACCGACCTGAAACAGCTGTTGCTGTGTCTTCAGTGTGAAAGCCCGAGGGCTTTCACACTGAAGCGGTGCGCTTGCAGGATGCTGAAAAATGTCCTGCAAGCCACATCTTTGGTGCGCTGTAGGAGCGGTATATTTACCGCTCCTATAGCGCCCCTTCCCATTGAAAACAATGGGGCAGCGCTCCGAACCCGCCCGCAAAACGCCGCGGACTTTTGCTGGCCAAATTCCAGCCAGCAAAAGTTTAAGAGCATGTTCTCTATTTTTCCAACTGAAAAAGTTTCTATCGGAAATTCCGATCGTCTGTACCAATTCCGACGCGCAAAATTCCTACGCATGCTTGGAAACAATTTGACGCATGCTCGGAAGCATTGAACTTAATTTTCTCTGCTTGTCGTAGTGTTGTACGTCACCGCGTTCTTGTCGGTCGAAAGTTCAGCAAACTTTTGTGTGACCGTGTGTATGCAAGCCAAGCTTGAGCGGAATTCCGTTGGAAAAACCATCCAAGAGTTTTCCGACGGAAAATCCGCTCGTGTGTACGGGGCAATTACAGTCCAGGATCGCAGGAGGCTTCCCCTTTACACCTGATTTAGAAGTCCTTTATTTTGTTGCCCGGCATCGTCTGCCTGTTTGTGCCAGTGCCCAGCATCCGGCAACAATGAGACAGCTGGGGTGCCAACTATGCATCCGCATGCAGCTTTTGATTGATGTGATGTCCTGGGATTGAGGACACCAAGTATTTGCAGGTACCATAAGGGGTGTCTGCGTTTTAGCGGTCTTGTTTTTTTTTTGTTCCCCTTCGTGATATGACAGGTTCTCTTTAATTAGCGCTTTGTGCCAGAAATGCTGGATTTGCCATGTTATAGCAGCTGGAGAGTGGCAGACCAATGTTCAAAAAAAAAAAAAAAATGTGTATGTAACCTGATTCTTCTATGGCACTAAGTGCTTATTGCTGTAGACATAACCTTTAGAACAGTCTCAAGTGCCACCACTAAAACCTTCACATAAACAGTAACTCTCTGTGAGCCAACACAGCCTTAAAGAGGACCGGTCATCAGTACTGAACCAGTGAAATCAACGATGTGAATGTTTAGTATAGTGACAGGATTAGGGCACTTAAGGCATGCTTAAGTGGGCTTTTAATAAATATTTAGCTGCCTAGAAGCACATGCCTGCAGCAACTCATTGCCCACTGCTATGGCCGAATGCCAGGCCATTCTGTACCGGCAAAGCTCCAAAACTACTCGAAGGGGCAAAAAAAGCCGCTGTGGGGCATCTGCCTGTACTTTTATTTATTTTTTTAGAGCTCAGCTGAGCTAGCAGTTTCAATCAACTAAATACATTCAATACAAACGGTGTGCGAAGCATTAAAGTTTGTTTTCTTTAGAAAGCAGCCACAGCCTGAGTAGAAAAACCTATCCCCTGCCAGCATGCTGCAGGGCTGTTGCAGAAGCAGAGGAGGTAAGTATGACATGTTTTTTTGGGGGTTTTTTAATTACGAACCTTTAGACCCCTTTCACACCAAGGGCGTTTTGCAGGCGCTATAGCGTTAGAAATAGCGCCTGCAATCCGCCCTAAATGGCTGGACCATTGTCTCCAGTGTGAAAGCCGGAGGGCTTTCACACTGGAGCGGTGCGCTGGCAGGACGTCAGGAAAAGTCCTGCCAGCAGCTTCTTTGGAGCGGTGAGGGAGCGGTGTGTTTACCGCTCCTCCATCGCTGCTCCACATTGAAATCAATGGGGCAGCGCTGTAATACCGCCGGCAAAACGCCGCTATTGCGGCCTATTGCCGAGGATTTTAAGCCTTTCTCGGCTTCTAGCGGGGGGTAAAAGCGCCCGCTAGCGGCCGAAATGCGCCGCAAATCCGACGGTAAAACACTGCTAAAAATAGCTGCGTTTTACCGCTGACGCTATGGGCGGCGTGGTGTGAAAAGGGGCATAGTATCACTTTTATTTTATGCAGCCCTAGAAGCATCAAATTATAAAATAAGAGTCCATAGTGTTAAAACTAAGTCCTTGTTCAGGGGAAATACTGGAACCACCCACGGTGCAGACAGAGATACAATAAGATGAACATGAGATTATCCTCCACCGAACATCAACACGCCCGGGCCTCTTACCAAAGAAAATGGACCACTGAATTACAGGTGGTCAAACAAGCATAATATATCCACAGCACCACGGAACCACTTCAATTGGATCATAGAAGGCTGGATCTTGTAGTCCCACTCAATGGTAATTCAGAGGGAACATGCATAGGATACAAGAAAGCAACTCCTCATGGTGTAGTATTTAAAACCCAAGTTAAATTTATTTCTTATAAAAAGCCAGGGTACTCACATTTTGAGAAATAAAAACAGGCATATCAAAAGTTGCAATTCGTCATGGATAGCAGATGTTTCCAACCACAAAGATGGCCGCAGTCGGCACGTTACAGTGTCGTGACGTCAGAGCTCCACCCTACACATCGTTTCATTCCCATATATGTAGATGTATATTTTTATCTATATATATCTGTAGCACTAACCCCCGAAGGGTTTGATTTGGGCTTACCGTTACCTTCTTGGCCTCGTGTGCGTCTAGGGGTTTCCCGAGGTAGATGGCCCAAAGAACTGCAGAAACTGACACTGGATCCGCTTTGGGATTTTTATTTGCAAAAAAGGTAGACAAACACAGTCTCTCAATGAAGGATAGAGGGTTTAGATAGAAAGTTCAGGTACTCTTGGAACTGCTCAAACTGAAAGTCTCTCACTATAGAAATCCAGAGAATAGCCACACAACTGGATCCTCACCACTATCGGATAGACCTCCTTGCACTAGGCCTAGCAACCGATAGGGTGTTCAATTAGAGCAAAGTCTCTGCCACAGACTTGTTGTAGAACACTTGTAGAATAAAGTCTCTGCCACAGACTTGTTGTAGAACACTTGTAGAATAAAGTCTCGGCCACAGACTTGTAACTGAAGGATGTAGATAAATTTAGAGAGCCCTCATACGGTACCAGTACCTTGCAGCCGGTCCGGCGATACCGTACGAGTGTAGATTCACTTGGTGTCTTTCAACTAAGCTTCCAGGCTCTTTCTGAGAGACCAGCCTTACGCGGGGCCCTCTCCCGAAGAGTCCTCCTCTGGTTGCTTCCTCATTTGCTGGGCCTCTCCACAGATGAGACGGCACCGGACTACCTTTGAATCCTCCTTCCAGTTACCGTATATACTCGAGTGTAAGCCAAGTTTTTCAGCACATTTTTTTGTGCTGAAAGTGCCGCCCTCGGCTTATACTCGAGTCAAGCACTTTTCTGCAGCAAAAAAAAATAATTTCAGACCCGACTTTGGGGCCCCGTATCTCGGGGCCACTTAGGGCTAGGAACCCCAAATTTGGTGTGCAGACCCAGACCCCAACACTATAACATATCCAAATTTGGAATTCCTAGCACCAAGTGGCCCCGAGATACAGGGCCCTAAAGTCGGTCAACTGTGTCCATCTGCAGCAATGTCATTTCGGGACCCTTTGGGTCCAGAGACCCCACATTTTGGCTGCAGCTAGGGGGCATCTAGGAACCCTTAACTACCAAGTTTGAAGTTCAGGGGACCTATGGCGGCAAATGGGCACAGTGAGGCATGCAAATGGGCACAGTGAGGCTGCAAGTGGGCATTGTTGACCCTCTTTTCCACTTACAGTAGCTGCGCATTTCTCACCCTAGGCTTATACTCGAGTCAATACGTTTTCCCATTTTTTTGTGGTAAAATTAGGTACCTCGGCTTATATTCGGGTCGGCTTATACTCGCGTATATACTGTACTTTGCCTTGGGCTAGCCAGACTCGGGATTGAATGGATCCGCACCCCAGGCCATGAGGGCCATGGGGGCTGGTCAGGAGGACCAGGACCAAACAGACAGAAGAAGGCTTCTGAACCGGAACCCAGAAACACGTGATCTCAGTACCTTAAATACCTTCTCCCAGATGCACAGCGGGACAAACACACCCACGAGAGAAAGAAAAGTTATACAATACACCCAGCGGTGACAGCGACACCTGCGGCCAAGGAGAACTCTTTTCAGCTAGATTGATACTGAGACCATAATTTGGATAATTTACCCCAAAACCCAACTGTGGTTTTAGGAACATTAAATTTGAAAAACACATAGTGCGGGCTCGTTAGGAGCCCGGCGCTACATATCTATCTTTTTTTTTTTTTAAATGTTCAACCCGCTAGCTGAACGAAAAGAACTAAGTGTATTACCAACATGTGACGGTGTGCTGTAATCATGTCTGCACAGAGCAGGCCCCACGTTTACCAGCTGCGAAGCTGCAATGAGTAGCTGTGATGTATATTGCATTATATCGCTGTGTGATATAGATAAACTGTTGGAGAAAGCACATATGGCTCGCTGCCTCAAGGTCAATTCATATCATTCTGCAGATAGATAAGGATGTGTCCTGTTGTCTGTTCCTGCGGTATGAGGCGTCTTCTTGCACCATCACTAACCTTCTCTGAGGCTTGCGATGTGTACAGCCCGTCGTGTTATGAAGCAAAAGAGCCATGTACAGTAACCCGGAGCAGGCAGTCAAATGTGTGTGTGTGTATATATATATATATATAATTGGGGTTTGTGGACATGGCTCACACAATGTATGCTAGCCTTTCAAGTGGGTTTTGTCTTTGGTCTGCAGATGTAACTAATAAAGTTGGTGTGGGAGAATCACCTCAGAAAAATGCACAATGTAGTGTAAAGAAAACCACTGAAAGTAACAATTCATTTATGTTCGCTTTCAGCGCTAGGATGTTGGTGTGGGTAGTTTTCGAAGTAGAAGGTAGTGAGCAGTGTTGCACCCCAAAATTCCCCTCACAGAAACCCTCCCTCAAAAGTAGGGTAGTACTAACCCTTACAGAGACCCTGACATTTAGCCCCCATTCACACCGGTTTCACAGTTCCTATTGTCGACAATGGAAACGTTCAAATCGGTACAACTCTGACTTTGCAGATTGATAGGGGATCAAATACCGTATTTATCGGCGTATAACACGCACCCGAGTTTAGGAGGGAAGTTTAAGGAAAAGAATTTAGATTTCAAATGCAGCCTTATCGGTGTCCATCTGTAGCCTTGCCCATCATTGCAGAATGATCAGTGCCCATCTGTAGCCTTGCCCGGTGTCCATCTGCAGCCTTGCCCATCATTGCAGAATGATCAGTGCCCATCTGCAGCCTTGCCCGGTGTCCATCTGCAGCCTTGCCCAGTGTCCATCTGCAGCCTTGCCCATCGTTGCAGAATGATCAGTGCCCATCTGCAGCCTTGCCCGGTGTCCATCTGCAGCCTTGCCCGGTGTCCATCTGCAGCCTTGCCCATCATTGCAGAATGATCAGTGTCCATCTGCAGCCTTGCCCGGTGTCCATCTGCAGCCTTGCCCGGTGTCCATCTGCAGCCTTGTCCAAAATTGCAGCATGATCTTTTAAATTATTGCGCCACCGAGATAGATGGAGCCGGATGTCCTGTGTATTCGACTCCTCTCGGCTCGCAGTCCCGCATCTCGACCCAGCTCCTATGATGGACACAACACCGAGTCCTAGAAGGCGGGACTGGGCGTGACTGCGAGCGGAGCTGAGCCTAGCCGAGTACACAGTACACTCGGCTCTGTCTATTCCGGCGGCGCTCGTTCCCTCCTTACCCTCCAAGGCAGCGATTTGGCGTATAACACGCACCCACGATTTTCCCCTGATTTTAAGGGGAAAAAGTGCTTGTTATACGCCGATAACTACGGTACTTATTTCAGCTATTAAAATGAAAATCAATTTATTACTTTTTCGAAATGCGTTTTCTTGATATTTTGTTTCTTTGTTGATCTGTCTCTCACTGTTAATAAACCTACCATTAAAATTATAGACTGATCATTTATTTTGTCAGTGGGCAAAGGTACAAAATTAGCAGGGGACCAAATACTTTTTTCCCTCATTGTACTACAGCGTACACCCGTGTGAGGACCAGGTTTACCTGCATGGGGATGGACGGGTGTTCCGTGGGTCCCTGAGCAGCCAGGCTCATTGATTTCTATAGGAACGGCGGCATGGACACAGCGGCCGCTGCTTATGTACACTGGTGGTGTGGTAGTGACATCATCCCATCCTAGTGAATAGGCAGATATGTGTACTATACTGCAGAAGAGACATTGCATCAATATATATTTTAGTGATTTTCAAAGGCATTCCATAGTCGCGGCGTCTATAAATAACACTTCAAATACTGGCTCATGTATCAAATAGTCCTACAGCTCTCATTTTTGATCCACCAGGCAAGGTTATTAAAAGTTCATGTAACCGCCCATTGTATAGAGAGAACAATGTCCATTTCTTTTAATAAGTCAGATCAGCTGGGCACGCTGTCCCAGGGGGTATCACAGACATCTTTAATTTCCTCTGTGGCAGTGGTCTGTACTTTCCATGTCTACTTACTGCCCATTCACACCTCTGCATTACTTTATTGCATGTGCGTTGAACATGTGTTATCACACGTTTACCATGCATGCGTGTTAAAAAGCATATTCAATATGCATGGGCCGTAGCGCACCAAAGATAATGTATGCCACGCTTTTCTTAACTTCTTCCTGCCCAGCCCTGGCATCCCTTTAATAGGATATGTACACCCGGGAGGTGTGAAGGTCCGGTGATTATGTGATTGGCTGTCACGGTGGTCGCATGGTGGGGAGCTGGTCCCACCAGCTACAGATGATTAGTGGGGACCGTAAGCTGTCTTTGACAGCTCCTGTCTCTGTGCCAAGAGAGCACACAGTGAGTGCGCTTACAGCACAGAAATATCCAGTGACCCATATGTACGTCATGTGGGCGTTTAAAGCACACTCTTTTGCTGCCCCGCATACAGTGAGGAAAAAAAGTATTTGATCCCCTGCTGATTTTGTACATTTGCCCACTGACAAAGAAATGATCAGTCTATAATTTTAATGGTAGTTTTTTTTTTAACAGTGAGAGACAGAATAACAACAACAAAATCCAGAGAAACGCATTTAAAAAAAGTTATAAATTGATTTGCATTTTAATGAGTGAAATAAGTATGTGACCCCTTCGCAAAACATGACCCCTTGTTGGCAATCCGTGGTCAGACGTTCCTTGTAGTTGGCCACCAGGTTTGCACACATCTCAGAAGGGATTTTGTCCCACTCTTTGTAGATGCTTTCCAAGTCATTAAGGTTTCGAGGCTGACATTTGGTAACTCAAACCTTCCGCTCCCTCCACATATTATTTATGGGATTAAGGTCTGGAGACTGGCTAGGCCACTCCAGGGCCTTAATGGGCTTCTTCTTGAGACACTCCTTTGTTGCCTTGTAGCAGTGTGTTTTGAGTCATTGTCATGCTGGAATAACCATCCACGACTCTTTTCATATGCTCTGGCTGAGGGAAGGAGGTTCACACCCAAGGTTTGAGGGTACATCTTCCTTTTTTATTAGACATGTGCATTCGTTTTTGTCCGACTGCATTTTCGTCCGAATTTCGGGTATTTTCGCTATCGTTTTAACAAACAATAACGAACGTGCAGAATCCAAAAACCGAAGGATCCGATATTTTCGTTTTCGTTGTGACAACAGTTCAATATAGATAGGCGATTTGACATGACACTGACAATAGTGATCTGTGTCCATCGAACCTGTGGTCGAATGTGCCTAACCTTAGCTCTATTAGTTCAAGATTATTCTACATAGAGAGAAAAGATTCGACATTATAGAGACAATAGCAAAAAAGGTTGAATGTGCCTAACCTAACTCTATTAGTCCAAGATTATTCGACATAGAGAGAAAAGATTCGACATAAATATTCAACGAAGCAGTCGCCGCGAGTGGACATTTATGGTCAAATGCTCCGCCCATAGGCTATAGAAGAATTCTAATGTTGGTTGACTAGTAATAATATTTAATAAATAGAATTATTACTAGTGTCATACAACATTAGAATTCTACTATAGCTTGTAAGCGGAACATTCCAACGCATGCTCAAACAATTCGACGCATGCTCAGAAGCATTAAACTTCCCTTTTTATAGTGCAGTCGAACGTTTTTTAAGGCGTGGTGTTATTGACCGTCGGAATTTGGTGTGATCGTGTGTAGGCAAGACAGCTTGAGCGAAATTCCGTCGGAATTCCGACGGAAAAACCATCAGAGCTTTTTCCGACGAGAATTCCGACTGTGTGTACGCGGCATTAGGGTCATAGGCAGCATTCCTCCTCCTCCAAACACGGAAAGTTGAGTTGATGCCAAAGAGCTTGATTTTGGTCTCATCTGACCACAACACTTTCACCCAGTTCTCCTCTGAATCATTCAGATGTTCATTAGCAAATTTCAGATGGGCCTGTACATGTGCTTCGTTAAACAGAAGGACCTTTCGGGCGCTGCAGGATTTCAGTTCTTCAGGCGTAGTGTGTTATCAATTGTTTTCTTGGTGACTATGGTCCCAGCTGCTTTGAGATAATTGACAAGATTCTCCTGTGTAGTTCTGGGCTGATTTCTCACTCCACAAGGCGAGATCTTGCATGCAGCACCACACCGAGGGAGATTGACAGTTATTTTATTATATTGGGCACTGAACAGGGTGCATTGATGTGCAATTTAGAGGCTGCAGATGGGCACTGGTGAGGCTGTATTGATGGGCTGTGACCCTTATTTTGCTTCAAAGTTCTTTATTTAAAAGGGCTGGTGTAAGGATTTTTGACACCCTAGGCGAAACCTCATTTTGTCGCCGTCGCCCCCCCCCCCCCCCCCCCCCCTGGCTGACTCCGCCTCCTTTTTTCCTTCCCATGTAAATCCCACCTTTTTAATAAAGCGCCCATGTAGCCTCACCAGCGCCCATCAGATGTAGCCTCACCAGCGCCCATCAGATGCAGCCTACCAGTGCACATCAATGAATGTTTGCTTGTTGCGGGAGTCGGGACACAGACACAGTTCTCCACCACTGCTGTGCCTCTGACACTATGTGTGAACGAAGCGGTGGCTGCCTGCTGATGCTGAGACTTAGTTGCTTGCTGCAGAGAGAAGAGAGTAGGAAAACCAGCGGCTGGGAGCCCTAGGGGGCCACCTAGTTTGCCTAGTGGTAGCACCGGCCCTGAGTGTATGGGGGCGCTGGATGACCTTGTCCTGGCACTGCTTCCCATCCACCAATGAAATGAAATGCAGATCCCAAACACTCTTGTATTCAAGTGTTAAATCCCACACTGATCGGACTACAGCACACTGAAATCTCATTGGCTGTTGCTTGCTACTGCACTTTGCCCCTTATCGCTAGTCCTCATGCTGCCTTTTTAAACACTGTCGGTAGAGTTTATGTATTCTTTTTATTTTATTTTTTTGTTGTGCTTTTTTTTGGAATAAAAAAAATACAGTTTTAATAACATCTGATACAAATTTAATTGCCACACAGGGGACTTTGTAATTTTAATGTTATTAATGAATGATTCTTTCCATTTCAATCCACAGCTAGCTAAGGTTTTTAAAAAAAAAAAATTCCAGTAGAAGCGCTTTTTTCTTTTAAGTAACCATGGCAACAATACTCACTTTGTAGACAGAAATTCCTGGAACCATTCTTATAACTGGCTCGCTGCATTTCTCAGAAGTCTACACAGAGCTTGAGGCTAAATTACAAGCATCCCTGGCCGTGTGAGGTCAATGCCGAACCAACGGGTGAGCTTTGTTTGTCTTGCATCCCTGGCCAGGTCCCTAACCCCTTCATGACCAGGGTCAAAACAAGCCTTAATGCCCAAACCCAATTTTGCAACTTCGACATCTGTTAGTAAAACTGGACGCATTTTAACAGACATTTTTTTTTTTAAAGCGGAAGTAAACCCATCGATTTAACATTTAAAAAAAAAAAAGGCATGCCGGGAATGCTAACTGCACATTGGCTGTGCTCTCAACCAAACAGTCAAACCATCCAATGGCTGGTGTTATAACGGATCACATGTGCAGCACCATGGCAGATGAAGATTAAACAGAGGCAAAGATGGCAGCTTCCTTGGCTGAAAACGATAGGGGGGTTTACTTCCACTTTAAGGCCCCTTGCAAAGTGGACGGGCTCTGCCTGCTCAGCGGGGAATTCGTCCTGTGAGCAGGCTGATGGCTGCTCCTTGTCCACTCCGCTTGCGGACACAGACACGGCCCCCTGTCCTTCCTCTATGGGCGGTCAGATGTAAACGGACTGCCTGTACGTTTTACACCCGACTGCCATGCGATCCACCAGATGGATGTGGAACAGATCCCCATCTGTCTGGATAGGATTGGATCGATTATCAGTTGACTCCCCCCGCCGCTCTATAGAGGAGACTGAAGGGTCCGATCGGGTTCTGCCTGAAAAACTGACAGGCGGACTGATCGGTCCACTAGTGTGAAAGGGACCTTACTCTCTAGAGGAGGAAAAGATGCAATGTTTCTTCTCCTAGAGGGAAAGTCGGTTGTTTCTCCTATTTGCAGAGGAAATACAACACAGGGGCTGACTACAGAGTGAAAGATCACTGTTACATAGTTACATAATTAGCTAGGCCGAAAAAAGACACAAGTCCATCCAGTTCAACCATAAAAAAAAGAAATAATAAATAAAAATAAAAAATATCGTACAATCCAATATGCCCAATTCTATACCCACAGTTGATCAAGAGGAAGGCAAAAAAAAACCCCAGCAGAGCATGCTCCAATCTGCTACAGCAGGGGAAAAAAATCACTTCCTGATCCCCCGAGAGGCAATCGGATTTTCCCTGGATCAACTTTACCTATAAGGCTGCTTTCACACTGGGGTGGTGCGGGGCGGCGACGGTAAAGCAGCGCTATATTTAGCGCTGCTTTACCATCGTTTTACCCGCGGTATGCGGCCGCTAGCGGGGTGGTTTTAACCCCCGCTAGCGGCCGAAAAAGGGTTAAAAACCTCCGCAAAGCGGCGCTTTGCGGACGGTATCCCCGCGGTCTCCCATTGATTTCAATGGGTAGGAGCGGTATAGGAGCGGTGAATACACCGCTCCTTCACCGCTCCAAAGATGCAGCTAGCAGGACTTTTTTTACCGTCCTGCTAGCGCACCGCTCCAGTGTGAAAGCCCTCAGGGCTTTCACACTGGAGACACAGCAACAGCTGTTTCGGGTCGGTTTGCAGGCGGTATTTTTAGCGCAATAGCGCCTGCAAACCGCCCCAGTGTGAAAGCAGCCTAAATGTCAGTACCCAGTTATATTATGTACATTTAGGAAAGTATCCAGGCCTTTCTTAAAGCAATCTACTGTGTAGAGCTGCACGATCCTGGCTAAAATGAGAATCACGATTTTTTTGCTTAGAATAAAGATCACGATTCTCGCAGTGTAACATCTTTCACATTATACAAAAAAAATGGGCTAACTTTACTGCTTATTTTTATTTTTTATTTTCATTCATTAAATTGTATTTTTTCTTAAATTGCATTTGAAAGACCGCTGCCCAAATACGGTATGACATAAAATATTGCAACAACCACCATTTTATTCTATAGGGTCTCTGCTAAAAAAAAAAAAAATATCATGTTTGGGTGCTCCAAGTAATTTTCTAGCAGAAAATAATGATTTTTACTTGTAATCAACAAATGTCAGCAAAAGTTTGGTCTTTAAATTTTTAAACTTCCTTCATTTACATGATGCTTTTATCCTTAGATAAAAGAACAAAAAGATACTTTGTTTCTACTTATTCAGGTGTTGTGATTAAAATTGGCAGGCTGCCCTGATTTTTCATTTATTATAATAAGGCTTACCTATAGGTAGTGGAAATATCTCCTAAACGTGTGCCATTTAGGAGATATTTCACTTGTGGTCTGCCAAAAATACCTACGGCACATGCGCAGGGAAGAAACAAAACTAAATGCCGTTTCTTCCCTAGCCTATGCTGCTAGTCGCGGCACCCGTGCGCATGCGCAGGAGTGACGTCACGCGGCTCCGGCGAATCACAGAGCCAGAGTCCGCGGCCCAGAAGGAAGAGGGCCGGAAGTTGGACGCTGCCCACACAGGGGACATCGTTGGATTCTTTTGCAGGTAAGTGGCACATAATGGGCTAGTATGCGACGCATACTAGCCCATTATGCTTTTAATTTTGCAGGCTGCAGCAGCGAGCAAAAGAGGAAGTAAAAACCCATCAGGGTTTGCGTTCTCTTTAAGTTTTCTGGTGCTGCATGGCTAAAAGTGGAGAAACAGTCAACAGTAAACTTTGACTGCGGAGCTTAGACAAGGGCTACCTTCCACAGTGCCCAACAGAGCGAAACAAAGAATAACATGGAAAGGGGGGCATTAAAGAGAACCTGTATCGTGGGCACAGTACAGATTCATAGTAAAATATTGGCATCCTTCGTTTTTTTTCTCCCAGGCTCCCTTAAAGCGATATAGTTCATGACACATGGATCTGGCAATATCCTTTACAAATGTGCCTTCTTCTATCTTTCTTTGTCTCCAGATGGAAGAGCCGTCTTTCGGGTATTCCTGCAGTCAGAGTTCAGCGATGAAAACCTGGATTTCTGGTTGGCCTGTGAAGAGTACCGGGATACCCACCCTCATTTTATCCTCAACAGCCGAGCTCGCAAAATCCATCAGCACTACATCGCGTTTCAATCCCCAAAAGAGGTAACGTGCTGTGCTCTTCAAAACTCATCTACATAGTAATTGTATCTAAATTAAGTATGTAACACTATAATAACATTTTGGGCCTCGTGCACACTGGGCATTTAGCCCCGAAACCATGAGATCCTGGCGTTTTAGGTGCATAGCCCAGCCCCGCTGCCAGCAGCCTGTTAAAAGAGAAGCCAAAAGTTGCTGCGGCTGGACTTTGCACCGAGCGGTAATAATATTTTGTGCCCAGGGAAAGAAGACTACTTGTATTCCATGCATTTGTCCATAGGCCCTAAAATTGTCCCATTACTGCCCTAAACATTAGTAGCACTTAATGGACCATCCGGCCGCAGCAGCTGTCAGCCTCTTAGAGTTTAACAGGCTGCTTGCAGCGGGGCTGGACCTGTGCCTTCCTCCTTCACCTTAGACTCATGCACCGGGGCTAAACATCTGGCACACATGAGGTCTTGGAAAGAATATTCAATTTTTCTTTCCGTGAAAGCGATTTAGCTGGGCGTCCCAATGCTTTGAATTGCCAAGACCCATTGGAAGACCGGTTTGAGTTCTCGATCCTGCATGTCTGTGGTTGTGTGGTGAGGAACACCTAGTAAAAATAGTCCAAATAACTTGATGGTTCATTGCAATTTCTTTATTAGTTCAGGAAACAAAGTGCAACCAACGTGTTTCGGGGAGGTGGACTTCTTCATGGCCTTGGCAAAGTCTTGTGGAAGGTTCGGAATATGCACATTGTAAAAGCCAGACAGAGGGTCAGGGGTCCTGCAGCCTCATAGGACAGTCGGAGGAGAATGAAAACTCCTCCTACAAGCTTTAACCAGTGCTCAGCCAGACAATGATAGAAGTCACAAGACTGCTATATACTGCGGGTGAGAAAATATATTTAGCCGTTTATATTTAACCACTTGCCGACTGCTGCATGCCGATATACATCGGCACAATGGCAGCAGTGGGCAAATGGGCGTACCTGTACATGCCCCTTAATTGGCGGGGCTAGTGTATGCGCCCACCGCGTACAGCCTGCCCGCGGGACCCGCGGACTTGATGTCCACCGGTCTCCCGCCGATCGTGCCACGGAGCCACAGAACGGGGAGATGTAAACAAGGCATTTCCCCGTTCTGCCTCGCTGTCATGTGAGTGGAAGCCCCCCCCCCCCCCCACACAGTTAGAATCACTCCCTAGGACACACTTAACCCCTTGAGCGCCCCCTAGTGGTTAACCCCTTCCCTGCCAGTGTCATTTACACAGTAATCGGTGCATTTTTATAGCACTGATCGCTGTATAAATGCCAATGGTCCCAAAATAGTGTCAAAAGTGTCCGATGTGTCCGCCATAATGTTGCAGTCACGATAAAAATCGCAGATCACCGCCATTACTAATAAAAAAAAATCACAGGTGAAAACAGAGGGGGGAAAAAAACAAAAACAAATGCAGCCACCACATCTAATGATTGGTAAGCTGCAATATGTTACATTTTTGATTTTGGGTTTAAAACTGCTCTAACCTACAACTGAACACGTGCCACGGGCTTGATGCTTTGCTTTCCAGAGACAGCAAAAATTCTACCCCTTGTAACGTTGGGCGGTCAGCACCGCCGCAAAATGTGACCCAATTCTAGTGAATGGGACCGCGTCGCAGCTGCCATGCAATCGCAGATAAAGCACTCAGTTACAGAGTAGGGTGGTGGTGTGGGCTTTTCGGGGTTAAAACAGGCGGTCAGGAGGTGACATATTTTCTCCCAGCTGCCTGTCAACCGCCCTCTGAAAAGCGATCTGAATATACACAGCTTGGCAAGTAGCCTTTTACCCCATTATGGTCAAATCACAAGAGATTTGAGCGAGTTTATCATTCATGACCCCCTTTGGTCGCCCTACCCTGGTGGAAAGAGATAGGAGGGACGCCGTAGGTGTCGGGGGGGGGGGGGGGGTCTGACATTGCGGGAGATACTTTGTCATTATTGGCATTTAGTGTCTTCTCCAGGAATGTGCGCTATCTCCGGGGATTTGTCAATATTGCGGACACTAATCCCAAAGGACTATGATGTCTTCATCCCCCGTGGCAGTGATTGCACATTTGCTAAATGACTTGGAAGGTCACACTTAAAAGCATGTTATGTGGTTTGGGAGATAATCCAGTCTGTGTTTCAGGGACACAGTTACCAGGTCTTCTGTCTCTGGGACAAATCTTGTAATAAAAAGTGGATGTAAAATTTACACTTCATTATGAATCGTCCTGGAACATGTCCGCACATTACAGTTTATGACTGTAAACGTTCTTTCTGACCGAAAGTCTAGGCAGAGATCACATGGCTTCTGGTTGTTTGACCATTGTGGCTGCTTCACATCCTTAGAGACTGCAGAGAGTCTGTTTTCAATCAGGCAGACCCTATCAGGTGACCATGCAATGAAAGAAGAGGATCGGAAAGGCACAGACATTTTATTTTACATGCTTTTATCTTTTTTATAAGCTTTTTCTTCAATATTTTTGTAACATTAAACATTGACATCTGTAGAGGGAGCTCTTAGATGCTCAGTGCAATTACTATATTTCTTTCTCAACAGTTGAGATATCCGCTACACAGGCAGTGCATTGTTTTTTGATTACAAGAGAAGTATGGGATTTTTTTTATTTTTTATTATATTTATTTTTTATTTTTTTTTTTTTTTAGAATCATTCTTGCCTAAAGTGGATATAAAGTCTACACACCCCTGTTAAAATATCAGGTTTCTGTGGTGTAAAAAAAAATGTAAAATGTAAAAAAATGAGACAAAGATAAATATTTTCAGAGCTTTTCCCACCTTTAGGCCCCTTTCACACTGGGGCGTTTTTCAGGCATTTTTCAGGCGCTTTAGCGTTAAAAAAAGCGCCTGAAAGAAGCTTCATCTGCAATCCCAATGTGAAAGCCCAAGTGCTTTAAGAGCCCTTTCACACTGCCAGCGCCCGAAAAATGCTCGTAAAGCGCCGCTTAAACTAGCAGCGCTTTACCAGCGTTTTTCGAGCGCTAGTGGGGCGCTTTTAACCCCTGCTAGTGGCCAAATAAAGGGTTAAAGGAGCTCACAAAGCGCTGCTGCCAAAAGCGCTTTTCGGGCGTTTTTCAGGCGCATTTCGGGCGTTTTGCAGGAGCTTCCCATTGATTTCAATGGGAAGGGGCGCTTTAGGAGCGGTGTATTCACCGCTCCAAAAGCGCTGCAAAGAAGCTGCTTGCAGGACTTTTTTTGACGCCCTGCCAGCGCAGCGCCTCAGTGTGAAAGCACTCGGGCTTTCACATTGGGATTGCAGTTGCGGCTTCTTTCAGGCGCTTTACAGGCGCTTTTTTTTAAGCTAAAACGCCCCAGTGTGAAAGGGATCTCAGTGTGAAAGCACTCAGGCTTTCACATTGGGATTGCAGATGAGGCTTCTTTCAAGCGCTTTACAGGCGCTTTTTTTAACGCTAAAGTGCCTGAAAAATGCCTAAAAAAACGCCCCAGTGTGAAAGGGGTCTTAATGTGACCTATAAACGGTACAACTCAATTGAAAAACAAGCTAAAATCTTTAAGGGGGGAGGAGTTAAATAAACATAACAAATAAAATGTGGTTGCATAAGTGTGCACACCCTCTTATAACTGGGGGATGTAGCTGTGTTCAGAATCCCATTCAAACTCATGATAAATAGGAGTCAGTACACACTGGCCACCATTTAAAGTGCCTCTGATAAACTCAAATAAAGTTCAGCTGTTCTAGTAGGTCTTTCCTGACATTTTCTTAGTTACATCCTACAGCGAAAGCCATGGTCCGCAGAGAGCTTCCAAAGCATCAGAGGAATCTCCTTGTTAAAAGGTATTAGTCAGGAGAAGAGTACAAAAGAATTTCCATGAAAATTCCATGAAAATATGGTACAACAGTGACATTACCAAGAATTGGACGTCCCTCCAAAACTGATAAAAAGACGAGAAGAAAACTGGTCAGGGAGGCTGCCAAGAGGCCTAAAGCAACAATAAAGGAGCTGCAGGAATATCTACAAGTACCGGCTGTGTGGTACATGTGACAACAATCTCCCATATTCTTCATATGTCTGGGCTATGGGGTAGAGTGGCAAGACGGAAGTCTTTTTTTAGGAAGAAAAACATCCAAGCCTGGCAAAATTTTGCAAAAACACATCCGAAGTCTCCCAAAAGCATGTAGCAAAATGTGTTCTGGTCTGATGAAACCAAGATTGAACTTTTGGCCATAATTCCAAAAGATATGTTTGGCACAAAAACAACACTGCACTTAACCAAAAGAACACCATACCCACCGTGAAGCATGGTGGTGGCAGCATCATGCTTTGGGGCTGTTTTTCTTCAGCTGGAACAGGGGCCGTAGTCAAGGTAGAGGGAATTATGGACAGTTCCAAAAACCAGTCGATATTGGCACAGAACTTTCAGACTTCTGCTAGAAAGCTGAATATGAAGAGGAACTTCATCTTTCAGCATGACATCGACCCAAAGCATACATCCAAATCAACAAAGGAATGGCTTCACCAGAAGAAGATTAAAGTTTTGGAATGGCCCAGCCAGAGCCCAGACCTGAATCTGATTGAAAATCTGTGGGGTGATCTGAAGAAGGCTGTGCACAGGAGATGTCCTCACAATCTGACAGTTTTTTTGCAAAGAGTGGGCAAATATTGCCAAGTCAGGATGTGCCATGCTGATAGACTTGTACCCAAAAAAGACTGAGTGCTGTAATAAAATCAAAAGGTGCTTCAACAAAGTATTAGTGTAAGACTGTGCACACTTATGCAGCCATATTATTTTATTTTTTTTTTACTTTTACTCCAGTTTGTTGTTCAAATGAGTTGTACAGTTTATAGGTCTGAAATTATTTATTTTTGTCTTTTTTTTTTTTTTTTTTTTACATCACAGAAACCTGATATTTTAACAGGGGTGTGTAGACTTTTTATATCCACTGTAGGTGGATGCTGCATCTGTCCCCCGCCGGCTCTAACACTGGGAACCGAGCGATCAAACACCGACAATCACTCAGTTCTCAGTTCTGTGAGCAGAGAGCTGGTGACTGTCAGTCACCACTCTCTGCTCTAACCCCCCGCTCCCCTGCACTCACTGGAGCGCTGAGCTGTGGAGGGGGCGGGAGCCGCCAACTCAGGCTCACTGAGAGGCTGAGCCGGGTTCCGGTCCAGTCATGTGGGTGGATCCTGACCATATAGTCACGATCCTTCCCGAGCCAGGACTGGCTCTGTGACATCGGCCGACAGCGGGTCACAGGAGTGCAGAACGAACTGCTCTCCTGTGATCCACAGAAGTAGTACAGCCACACGAGCTTTGGCTGTACTTCTCCTTTAAGTTAGTCAACTCATAGACTGACATTGGGAGAAAGACCAGTAAAACACAACCATTGTGCAGCACTGCTATTTAGTAAGCAAAGCATGGGTATTTACTAAGCACATGGAAAGGATTCCTACATTAAACTGTCCTCAAAGGAGGAATTAAGAGGAGGAAACAAAATTTTGGAAGAAACTGAACTATGGAAAAAAGTCAAAATCGACCCATGCATTGGGGCCCCCACGGAACTGCAAGGGGGAAATGCTTATTAAGTCTAGAGCTGCAGGGATGCAGTGTTTTACTTACCCTATTCATCAGCCTGGCAGGCCCCATTGTACATGGAAGAGGCAAACATGCGACCACTAATGAGAGTGTCTAAAAAGGCGGCAGCGCTGGACTGGTTGCATGCGTAGCTGCAGGGAGCCTGTCGGAGCCAGGAATAAGGTAAGCAATACACCTTACCCCTGCACCCCTTCTCTAAACA
Organism: Lithobates sylvaticus; assembly: GCA_028564925.1. Classification (NCBI taxonomy): domain Eukaryota; kingdom Metazoa; phylum Chordata; class Amphibia; order Anura; family Ranidae; genus Lithobates; species Lithobates sylvaticus. Next base: position 212,605,275 of record CM053033.1, read on the forward strand.
TGCATTTAACCCTTGCAGGATGAGGGGGTCTGACCCTGCAAGGGTAAATTCCTGGAGTTCAGCGTTAACCGCTTTAGCTCCGAAAGATTTTACCTCCTTTATGACCAGGACATTTTTTGCTATTTGCGCTACTTAAACTGGCGATTGCGCAGTCATGCAATGCTATACGCAAACACATTTTTTCCCACAAATAGAGCTTTCCTTTGGTGGTATTTGATCACGCCTGGGTTTCTTATTTTTTTGCGCTATAATCGAAAAAACGCCAAAAAAAAACAAAAAACAAACCCTATTTTTTACTTTCTGTTATAAAATATATCCAGTACAAAAATGTAAACCTTAAATTTCTTCATACATTTTGGCCAATATGTATTCTGCTATATGTCTTTAAAAAAAATCCCAATAAGTGTATATTGATTGGTTTGCATGAAAGTTATAGCATCTACAGCAGGGGTCTCAAACTGGCGGCCCTCCAGCTGTTGCAAAACTACAAGTCCCATGAGGCATTGCTAGGCTGACAGTTACAAGCTTAATTCCCACAGGCAGAGGCATGATGGGACTTGTAGTTTCGCAACAGCTGGAGGGCCGCCAGTTTGAGACCCCTGATCTACAGACTATGAGATATATACTGTAATTTTTATTTATTTTTTCATACTAGTAATGGCGGCAATCAGTGACTTATATCGGGACTATAATAGTGAGGCGGCCAATCTGACACTAACTGATACTTTGTGGGAACTGGCTAAGGCTGGATTCACACCTATGCATTTTTAGTGCTTTTTGCATTTTGCAGATTTGCACTACAGAACGTGTTCCATAGGAAACCATGGTGAATGGACTGTAGTGCAAATCAGCAAAATGCAAAAAACACTAAAAATGCCATAAGTGTGAATCCAGCCTAACTGCCACTGAACTGACCTTTCCATTTATACTAATAAAGTGATCAGTGCTAATACTATACACTGTATTAATGGCACTGGCTGGGAAGGGTTAACATCTAGGGCAACCAAAGAGTTAAATGTGTGCCTAACTATGTGTAGCACTGACCCCCGAAGGAGCTGCTGTTTTTTTCTGGGCTTACCAATTACCTCCTCCTCGTTGTAGCTCGTCGTTCTTTTGTCTAGGGGTTCCCAGGGTTAGTACCCAGTAACTTCATAAGCTGACACAAAGTCCTTTTTAGGATTTTTATTTGCAGGGGTAACATCCAACAGTAACACAGTCTCTCAATTGGGAATAGAGGGCACGGGTGATAAAAATCAGGCACTTAGAACTGCTGACATCAACTGAATGTCTCTTAGATAGCCCAGAGAGTAGCCACTCGCAACTGGGCGCTTCACTGCTGGATAAACCTCCAACAGTAGATTTAGCAACCGACAAGTGACTCGGAAAACTTTGCAAAGTCTCTGCCACAGACTAGATTGTAACTGAAGGTAAGTAGGAACCTTTCCCACAGTACCTGAATCTTTCAGCCAGCTACTGTGAGAAGTGTGGATTCTCTAGTGTCCATACAACTGCAGCTCCCAGGCTCTTACCGAGCAGCCAGCTTCTTGGCCCTCCTCTGAAGAGTCCTCCCCTGGTCGCTTGTACAAGTTGCCATGTCCCTCCAATGGCGAGAGGACACGGGACACCCCTAAATCCTCCTTCAGTTACTGGGCCAGAGGCTCGGGAACGGACAGATCCCCACCCCAGACCATGAGGGCCTCTGGGGCTGGTCAGGGTGACCATGCTTACGGGGCAGCAGACGCTCCTGGGTCCGGGAACCCTCACGGGGTTGGTCCAGACCGGAACCAGGAACAGAAGAGCAAGCCGAACCCTGAACACGTGACTTCAGCATCTTAAATACCCCTTCCCAGACTACACAGCGGGCCAGACGCGCCCACTGATTGGCTCTGAGAAAGATTGGTACCTAACACATCCAACCAGGCTCCGTTCTGTGCCTGTCACAGGTGCCTCACTGCACCTATGACCAGTCAGTACCTCAGTACAGCCCAGCCAGACTAATGCCGAAGTAAAAGACCTGTACGATTAACCCCCAGAACTCTGTTACAGTCCTGGAAAAATTTGTAATATAGCGCACACTTAAATAAAGTGTCGGCTCTACATATGTATACTATGTGTAATGTGTGCTGATTTTACTAAGGGATTTGCAGGTTTTTTTTGCCTGCCTTACAGGGAAACAAAAACCGACACATCACCGCTGTCAGAAGCAGTGGCAGCCCGTCCATTATGGGCACAGGGGTGCCACCCCCCATCCATGCGTCCGGCCCCCTAATCTACATTCCGGGCCCGTACGCATGGATTCCACGTGATTAGCGCCAGAGGCTCTAATAGGCTTCAAAAAAAGGGTGGGCTCGGGGCGCAGAGCACTGCGCCCCGATCACACCTACTTGTGTGACAATGGCGAATTAATATTCGCTATTGTCTCCCTCGTTCTCCTCCCGGACAATCAGGAAGCCCCTATTGTCCAGGGAGTCGGCCGCCCTCAATCTCCCGTGATAGGGGGGGGTTATGTTAGTCTGTGTCGCCCCCCCAATTTTGAGCACCAGCCGCCACTGGTCAGAGGAGAGCTTTGTATTGTGCGTTGGGGTAATGCACGCATTAACACATGTGTGTCCCCAACACATGGATGTAAGTCGACCCTTAAGACCTATGTCACATTACAGTAAGGCCCCTTTCACACTGGGGCGGGAGCCGCGGCCACGGTAAAGCAGCGCTATATTTAGCGCTGCTTTACTGTCGTTTTAGCCGCGGTAATCGGCCACTCGTGGGGGCGGTTTTACCCCCGCGAGCAGCCAAAAAAAGGGTTAAAATCCCCCACAAAGCACCGCCGTAGCGGCGGTATTACCGCGGTGTCCCATTGAAATCAATGGGAAGGAGCGGCATAGGAGCAGTGAATACACTGCTCCTATACCGCTCCAAAGATGCTGCAAGCAGGACTTTTTTTACCGTCCTGCTAGCGCACCGCTCCAGTGTGAAAGCCCGCCGGCTTTCACACTGGAGTGAATGGGGCCGTTTTTGTCAGGCGGTGTACAGGCGCTATTTTTAGTGCTGAAAGTGCCTGAAAAAACGCCCCAGTGTGAAAGGGGCCTAAGAGAATTGCTAAAATGTGCGGAGCCCGCACTCACCTGCTTGTATGCGTCACTTCCTTGCCAGCTGAATGTGCAAGGCGCCAATCCCTCCCAGGTGAAAACACAACAGAATGTCGTTGACGAGAGATTGGCGCCTCACTTTATCCAGAAGGTGAGAGAGAGATACATTCAAGCAGGTGAGAATTTCTGTTTTGCAGGTGAGACAACAGCAGAGAAAGTGGCGTCACCTTCCTGGCTGTTGTGTCTGGCAGAGCTTTATGAACCACAACAGCAGCTGAACACAATTCCAGATCCTTTGGGCGCAGAAGACCTCTTCCATATGTGTTTGTGTATTTCCTTTGCTTGTCTGGAGTTCAGCTTTGAGCATCGTGACTTTTTAGCAAACGAAAATGCGACAGATCTCAGCGCCGCAGTGTAAAAATATCCCCGTAATGGTCTTTAAACGCTCAGTGCAACCGCAGTAAATAAACTGTTATCACAGCTTGAAGCTGCCCGGCGCATGTCAGCGAGCGAATGTTGATAGTGCCTTGTCATAGGCAGCCTCTCTCGCTCTCGCCTTTAAAGGGCATACTTTTCCGATGACAAACACGCTCTTAAAAAGAGTCCCAGGCTTAGAAATAATGTTTATTTTACTCCGCTTTTCCTTTTCTCCGGCAGTCGGTGTGAAATCAATCACTAGGGTCTCTGCTTTCTTGCTGGATCTGCTCCAAGATTTCCACTTTGCTGGTGAAGGGCAGCTCCCAATTTACAGACCAGAACATCATTTAATAGATTCTTCCTATGGACTCCGACTTATTTGGCTTTTATATATTTTTAGTGGCCAACTTGAAGCTGAATTCCGGGGAAAGGGTTCATTCAAACTAGTGGTTGGGGGCGGTTGATCCAACTGCTACCCCCTTTAGCTGCAGAGGCCGGGGGAGGGGGGGGTGTACACACATGCAAGTCACAGCAAGACTTATACCCCCTTTCACTTTTCAATGAATGGAAACGCTCTGTAAGCACCCCACAATTGCTTGCCATGCATGCTAGTGTGGGTATAAAAGGGATAAAGCCTGTCAAATGCTCACTGAATGGCAATCCGAGAGGGGATCACTCTTCAGAGAGCACCACTAGTGTGAACAAGCCCTTACAGTGGGGGGGCCACCCCAGCCCTGCAGGGGTTCAATGCTTGTTTAGGTCTAGGGGGGGCACAAAAAACAGTCCCTTCATTCCTGCACGCTACCTTCAGGCTGTAATACAGGTCCCTGTATGTTGTGTTATTTAACCACTTCAGCCCCGGACCAATTTGCAGCCAAAGGACCAGGCCCTTTTTTGCGATTCGGCACTCCGTCGCTTTAACTGACAATTGCGCGGTCGTGCGACGTGGCTCCTAAACAAAATTGGCATCCTTTTTTTCCCACAAATAGAGCTTTCTTTTGGTGGTATTTGATTACCCCTGCGGTTTTTATTTTTTGCGCTATAAACAAAAATAGAGCGACAATTTTTAAAAAAATGCAATATTTTTTACTTTTTGCTATAATAAATACCCCCAAAAAATATATATAAAAAAAAATTTTTTTTTCCTCAGTTTAGGCCGATACATATTCTTCTACATATTTTTGGTAAAAAAAAATCGCAATTAGCGATTATTGATTGGTTTGCGCAAAAGTTATAGCGTTTACAAAATAGGGGATAGTTTTATAGCATTTTTATTAATTTTTTTTTTTTTTACTAGTAATGGCTGCGATCAGCGATTTTTATTGTGACTGCGACATTATGGCGGACACATCGGACATTTTTGACACATTTTTGGGACCATTGTCATTTATACAGAAATTAGTGCTATTTAAATGCACTGATTCCTATGTAAATGACACTGGCAGTGAAGGAGTTAACCACGGGGAGGAGTTAGTGACGTGTTGTGTTTTTTTTTTACAGTAGGGGGCGTGGCTGGCGTCTGACGTCATTGATCGGCGTTCCCCATGACAGGGAACAGCCGATCAGTGACAGTCAGTGTAGGAAGCGCGGGGAGAGGTTTGTTTACACAGACCTCTCCCCGTTCTTCAGCTCTGTGACCCGATCGCGGGACACCAGCGGCGATCGGGTCCGCTGGTCCCACGGTCACGGAGCTCCCGCGCGCACGACCCCACGGCTAGGCAATTAAAGGGCACATATATATACGTGCTTTTGCCTAGCCGTGCCATTCTGCCGACTTATATGTGCAGGAGGCGGTCGGGAAGCGGTTAAGATGCACATCCAAGAGTCTCTTAAAAATATTCATACTCCCAGCTGACACCACCAATTGTGGAAGAGAGTTCCACATCCTTATTGCCCTAACATTAAAAAAAAACCTGCGCAATTTAAGGTTAAACTGCTTCTCCTCCAATCTCATTGGGTGGCCCTGTGTCCTCTTACACTCCTTGACTGTAGACTGAATAGTTCATTTCCTATGCTGGGATCACCATTGAGGTATTTGTAAATCGCTATCATGTCTCCTCTCTAGCGCTGTTTCTCCAGCGAGAATAGATTTAGTGTTTGCAGGCGTTCCTCGTAATTGAGGTCCTCCAGTCCCCTTCTTTGGACTCTCTACAGTTCCGGCACATCCCTTCTGAGGACTGGTGACCAGAACTGGACAGAATACTTCAGATGTGGCCAGGGGCGGACTGACCATTCGGCCACTCGGGCACTTCCCGAGGGCCCCGGGCAACTAGGGGGCCCCATCAGGGTTGCCAGCCTTAGTAAAACCAGGGACGGTATGTAAAAGTCTTTTTTTTTTTTTTTACATCTGTTTCTGAAATGTCCCTTACCGACATCCTTTTGGTCTAAAAATCCAGAGATTATAGCTGCCCCACCTCTCCAGTACCTTCTCAGCCAATAGAAACATGTCTGTGTATACTGTGTGTACATGTATGTGTATACTGTGTGATCGTATACTGTGTGGCCCCATAATCTCTGATTGCCTGGGGGCCCCATAATCTCCGATTGCCCGGGGGGCCCCATGAGTTGTCAGCCCGTCCCTGGATGTGGCCTTACCAGAGTTTAATAAAGTGGCAGGATTATAGTTTTATCTCTGGAGTCAATTCCCTTTTTTATACATTCTAATATTCTGCCGGCTTTGGTAGCTCCAGCTTGGCATTGCATGCTATTGCTCAATCTGTCATCTATTAGGACCCCCAGATCTTTCTCCATCCTTGATTTCCCCCAGCGGTGCTCCCCCTAGTGAGTAGTTTGCATTTATGTTTTTTGCCCCAAGTGCATTACTTTACATTTTTCCACATTAAACCTCATTTGCCATGTAGTTGCCCACTCCATTATTTTGTTCAGGTCTTTCTGTAAAATTTCTATATTCAACGAAAACTCCCCCCATCCATCCATGTCTTCATGCTTTATTTTGTTGAGAAATCACTTTGAAAAACACCTCCCTAGCATTTCTGACCATTGCCATCTTGGGTAACGGATTCATGTAGCATTTCACTTCTTGGATTCTGGATGTGGTTTAGATAATGTACCTCAATTTGTAAAGCATTTTTAGCCGAGGATCCCTGAGACCTGAACATTTTTTCAAGGGTTCCTCTGGGTTAAAATGGTGGAGAAAACCCATACTACACAATATCTGCTGCTCCTTCTGCCAGGTCAATCAGACAGTGCCAGTTTCATCAATAACAGTAGACATGTGATATGGCCCTTTAGGTCACTTTGGGTACTACTTTGGTCCGACTTTGATGCGAGTTGAGGTCCATAGACCTCAAGTTTACACAGGCATTCCCTAACATTGTGTCAGAATTGCACGACTTTCAAGTCGCAAAAGTGTGAAAGGGGCCTAAAAGATTGGATTGGTTGTTGAGTTGTTGAGTTACTGCATTTTTGCAAAAGTTGTATGTGGTTTTTTTTTTTTTTTTTTGCTTTTGTTTATTTGCAAAAAGGTGCTCTTTTGATACCCAATAGTGATGAGTTTTGTTACTGCTGCGTCTGCTGGTGTTATATTTTAGTGACAGGTCCACTTTAAGTCCAAGTAGCTGTAAAGTGGGAAAGAGTTGTCATCTCTATGGAGAAAAGCCGATGTTGCCGTGTGAACCAGACATCAGTGACCCTCCCCAGTGGCGTAACTGGCTTTCATCCTCTCTGCCCTAAATCTGTATTTCATTTGCTACGGTTTATTTTTTGCACAAGGCCTCACAGAAGACCAGACTGTAAAAATTCACCGTGACGCGGAAGTGTCACATGTTGGGTAGACCAGGATCCTCTTTCAGAAGAAAAGTCAGAAATAGAGATGGACAATTGATTGCCATGGAAGTTCTCTTTTCTTTTTTTTTTTTGGAGATGCAATCCTATTAAAGCATTTCTGAAATCGCATTGCTCGTGATTCTAATGCCTTCTTCCGGTTATATTTCGATGCGTTGGCGTGGGAAATCTTACGTTTACTGTCATCTTCATTTTACTTTTCATTCATAAACATTCAGTTCTCATGTGTTCCCGAATGCAAATGATTGTAAGATAACGCCATACAAGCTGCTTTTCCATCATTCACATCTCTAACCATCCCAGGGGTCCCATCCAAAGCCTTTTCTGTAATTAGCAGAATTCATTTATGTGGAACTCTTGGCAAACAGTGGAATTCTCCAGCTCCAGGTTTTATTGCTGTCTCCCTTAGGCCCCTTTCACACTGGGGCGGTTTTCAGGCGGTACAGCGCTAAAAATAGCGCCTGTATACCGCCTGAAAAAACCGGCCCCATTCACTCCAGTGTGAAAGCCGACGGGCTTTCACACTGGAGCGGTGCGCTAGCAGGACGGTAAAAAAAGTCCTGCTAGCAGCATCTTTGGAGCGGTATAGGAACGGTGTATTCAACGCTCCTATACCGCTCCTACCCATTGATTTGAATGGGACACCGCGGCAATACCGCCGCAAAGCGCCGATACGGCGGTGCTCTGCGGGGGATTTTAACCCTTTTTCGGCCGAATACCGAGGCTAAACGACGGTAAAGCAGCGCTAAATATAGCGCTGCTTTACCGTCACCGCGGCTCCCGCCCCAGTGTGAAAGGGGCCTTACTCTATCCAAAATGGGAAAATTGCCTATAGTTCTACTTTAAAGTGGTTGTAAATGATCACCTTGTAAAACAACCCATTCAGTTTAAAATAGAAATGAAAGGCAAAACATTTTCGTGTAGATATAAAAAAAAAGAAAACATTATAATAGCCTTTTTTTTCCTTTTTTTATTTTTTCTTTTTTCTTTTTTTATGTGATCACATTCCCTCTGTTCTCAGCTGCATAAGAACTGGGTGGAGGAGACGCTGCAGCACACCAAGCTTCCCAGTGACCGGCTGTGCAGGGAAGGCATGTCAAGACAAGTCTGATCATTGGAGGAGAGCAGGCTGAGTTCCCAGCACAGCTAGAGAACTGACCACAGTGTGCTCTCTTGCTTAGTGTAGTCAGTTTTTAATATGAAAGCAGAGGGACTGACAGGAACACCAGGTATTTCATACAAAGTAAGCAATACAGGGCTCTGGATGCTGCCAAGGCCTTCGACTCAGTGGAGTGGAACTACCTGTGGGAGTGCCTCTCGGGATTTGGATTTGGCCCCAACTTTATTCGCTGGGTTCAACTCCTATATCAATCCCCTAGGGCCAGGGTGTTTGTAAATGGCTGGCTATCCGACCATTTCCCCTTAGAGAGAGGGACCCGACAAGGCTGTCCTCTTTCCCCCATGCTGTACGCGCTGGCTGTGGAGACTTTGGCCATCATGATTCGTGCAGACACTAGTATCCGTGGCCTTAAGATTGGTAACCTGGAAGAAAAGATCGGGATGTATGCCGATGATACGCTGCTATACTTGGCAGACTCGGGTCCCTCTCTGACTGCTGCCCTCCACTCTATAGAACGTGTCGGTAGCCACTCGGGTTTGAGTATTGGTCTAAATCTCAGATCCTTCCGATTGACCAATTCCCCTCCTCGTTCGCTTCCCCTCCTCTGACCCTCCCGAGGGTCTCCTTGATCAAATACCTTGGTGTGCAGGTAACCAGATGGCTCAGACTACACACCCCTTAACATTGAACCCCTGTATGCCCTGATCAAGACCAAGACACAGACTTGGGCCAGACTACCCCTGGGGGTCATGGGACGCATCAATTTAGTCAAAATCATACTCCTCCCAAAGATACTTTATCTAGTGTGGCATGCCCCCCTTTAAATACCACAATATTTTTTCAAAACAATTGAATCTATTCTTAATTCATTTATATGGGGGCACAGCAGACACAAATTATCTTGGAAAATCCTGAAGAACCCGGAGACGCTAGGAGGGGCTGCTCGTCCAGACTTTCAGGAATATTACCTTGCCTCCCAATTATCCAATTTTTATCATTTTGACAAAAGCGAGCTACCACGATACCAGGCGCTACTCTGTGGGCACCCTGACGACCCAGCCCACACCCCACTTCAGACAGTTCTCAGGGCCCCCTTGATGGACTGTTCCCCCCCCACGACAATAGAGACATGCTGACACATCATCGGAGGGTATGGAGGGTGGCACTGCAAAAACTTGGGATCCCGCGTGTGACGGAACGTCCCTACACTCCTCATGTTGCGTTCGTCATATATCACTTCCTCCCAGTCTGGCTATAGATATCAGATATTCCAACCGCTCCCAAGCACCAAACGAGACGAGACTTGCTTAGTGCCAACATGGACTGATTTATTACAAAACTAAAACTGACATTTATATACAGTAGAAGAGGAGATCCCCCCTCCTGCTCATATTACTCTAACAATACACTTGTAACAACTTAACATAAACTAATTAACTAATCCCTTTAAGCAGCCGATGTGACTAGTACCTAACATAATTAGCATGAGCTAATTATCTAATCATTGACCCAGACTAGTTGACTGAGAGAAGACCCCTTAGGGCAAGACTCTAAGGCTCCTAGCTCATTTGAATGACTATTCAATAGACATTACCATATTACCATAAACATTAACACAACAGACAGGTGGCTTGAGTTCATGACATTAGCATCTGACAGTGTGTGTCCCAACAGCATGATTCAAAACACATTATATATACACATATATACAGCATTGAATCTGACTGGGGTTGGGGTTCTCCTTCACCCTGTGCCCCTTAAAATCCAGGGCCCATAATCGGTTGGCAGGAGGCTCGCATTTAGTCCTCTCAAAAAGCGGTTCCATTCCCACACACCTCTCTGGTTCAACATGCATCTGCCTGAACTGTTGTCCATTCCAGATCCTGTGGTGTGGTTGGATCTTATATATACACCAGGTTATGACCACTACGGGACTTAAAACATTTCAAATGCTAAAGGACGAATTTTCCCTCCCTAACTGCCTTCTCTTTAGATACCTGCAACTCCGCCACGCCATACAAACCCAATTTACTGGCTCCAGCCCATCCTTGGCAGTCCCCTCTATAGTAGACACAGTCACAGGTACCGAGCCAGCCAAACTAATCTCCGCCCTATACTCCGTCTCCCCAGTGTTACGGCCTTGGCCTTTGCTGCTAGGACCGGGTGAGAGGTGGACGTTGGGCTGATTGAGGATGGGGATTAGGATGAGATCTTGGAGGAAGTGAAAAATGTATCCCCCAAACTATCAGACCGCCTCACGCAATAGGACATATCTAACTCCCCAGAAGATAGCACGTTTTAAACCCATGTGCAATCCAGCATGCCGTCAGTGCGATCATACCCCGGGCTCCTTCTACCACCTTGTATGGGCCTGCCCAACTATCCAAGCCTACTGGATACAGGTGATACGTTTTCTGCACGATCAGATGGGCTCTCCTGCTACCCTAGACCCACAAATGTGCCTGCTCGGTCTGCTGCCTAGCTTAGAAGCTGATAAACCTCTTCGCACATTTTTGCATGAGACCCTATTCCTGGCGAGGAAAGCAGTGGCCCTGAGGTGGATGCAGGCCCTGCCCCCCACAATCCAGTGCTGAAAAAAGTGTAATGGCACTCTCCCATATAAGAAGCTGCTCTATGTGCACAGAGGGTGTTTGCCTAAGTACGAAAGGGTCTGGAGCAGATGGTTAGCGGATGGCGAAACGTGTACTTAACCGGTTCCCGACCGGCGCACGACGATATACGTCGGCAGAATGGCACGGACAGGCAGGAGGGCGTATATGTAAGTCCCTCCTTAATGCCGTCCGTGCCATCGGGAGCGCCCCGGGACCCCCGCGAGGCCGGTCGCGGGTCCCGCGGACTCAATCGCCGCGGGACACCCGCGTTCGTCTCACGGGAAGGCAGAACGGGGAGATGCGGAAATAGACAGCATCTCCCCGTTCTGCCTAGCAACTAGTGACGCCGATCTCTGCTCCCTGTGATTGGAGCAGAGATCAGCATTCACTAGCTGACAGCCACGCCCCCCCCACAGTAAGAAACACACCCCTAGGCACACTTAACCCCTACACTGCCACCTAGTGGTTAACCCCTTCACTGCCAGTGTCATTTATACAGGAATTAATGCATTTAAATAGCATTGATTGCTGTATAAATGACAATGGTCCCAAAAATGTGTCAAAAATGTCTGTGTCCGCCATAATGTCGCAGTCACGATAAAAATCGCTGATCGCCGCCATTACTAATAAAAAAAAAAATGATTAATAAAAATGCTATAAAACTATCCCCTATCTTGTAAACGCTATAACTTCTGCGCAAACCAATCAATAATCGCTTATTGCGATTTTTTTTTACCAAAAATATGTAGAAGAATACGTATCGGCCTAAACTGAGGAAAAAATATGTTTTTTTATATATTTTTTGGGGGATATTTATTATAGCAAAAAATAAAAAAATAATGCTTTTTTTTTCAAAATTGTCGCTCTTTTTTGTTTAAAAAAAAATAAAAACCGCAGGGGCGATCAAATACCACCAAAAGAAAGCTCTATTTGTGGGAAAAAAAGGACGTCAATTTTGTTTGGGAGCCACGTCGCACGACCGCGCAATTGTCAGTTAAAGCGACGCAGTGCCGAATCACAAAAAGGGGCCTGGTCCTTTGGCTGCAAATTGGTCCAGTCTGAAAGTGGTTAAGATGCTCACCCCTCATCTCCCCCTTCCCTCCCTTTTTCGTTTCTCCTTTTCTTTCCCTCCCCCCCCCCTTTTTTTTTTTTTTTATATATTATATATATTTATATATATATATATATATATATATATATATATATATATATATATATATATATACATACAGTGTGATGGCTTCACCTCTATTGGGTATTTTTTTTATGCTACACAGATACTTCAATGTGCTCATGTATGTACTATTGTTTTGGCCATGTTGGTTTGTATCGGTTTATGTACCATGCATACATTTTTCAATAAAGTTGTTTTTTCCAATAAAAAAAAAAAAAAAGTAAGCAATGCAAAGAAAACAGGAGACTTTCTCATACAAGTACATGGTACAGCAGCCACATATCAGGAATATGAATTGTTGGGTCAACAAATGCTTTAAAGAAACCCAGACAGCAGTAAAAAACCAACAGGGGTTTTAATCCTTCCTTACTGTATCCAGAACTGAAAAGAAGGCTTTTGGCTTGATATACACTTCAATTATTAAGCAAAAAACATTTTGGCAAGCTCCGTCAGTCCCTAAAGAGAGGCAGCATTTCTTATTTGGTCTCTTCGCGGTTATTTGTTTTGGCTTTCAGTTTTAACTTGACCTGCCTGCTTACGTGTTGGAGGAAAACTTAGTCATAGCACTTCCTGAGGCACAATCCACCATGAACCCGCCATGGTTATTAAACTGGGTGTGTGTATTCCTGCTGGCTAAATCTCATTTGTCTCCGATTTTAGAGAGAAGCGCCGCAGTTGGCACACAAATTGCTCATTGAAACATGCCAAAGATAATTTAGTCCCATTAACCACTTTCAGACCGGACCATTTTGCTGGCTTAAGACCAGAGAACTTTTTGCGATTCGGCACTGCATCGCTTTAACTGACAATTGCGCGGTCGTGCGATGTGGCTCCCAAACAAAATTGACGTCCTTTTTTTCCCACTGCGTTTTTTATTTTTTGCGCTATAAACAAAAAAAAAAAAAAGCAAAATTTTGAAAAAAACACATTATTTTTTATTTTTGCTATAATAAATATCCCCCAAAAATATATAAAAATTTCAGTTTAGGCCGATACGTATTCTTCTATATATTTTTGGTCAAAAAAATCGCAATAGGAGATTATTGATTGGTTTGCGCAAAAGTTATAGCGTTTACAAAATAGGGGATAGTTTTTATAGCATTTTTATTAATAATTTTTTTTTTTTACTAGTAATGGCGGCAATCAGCGATTTTTATTGTGACTGTGACATTATGGCGGACACATCGGACATTTTTGGGACCATTGTCATTTATACAGCAATCAGTGCTATTTAAATGCACTGATTCCTGTGTAAATGGCACTGGCAGTGAAGGGGTTAACCACTAGGTGGCAGTGTAGGGGTTAAGTAGGGGTGTGTTTCTAACTGTGGGGGGGCATGGCTGTGAGCCAGTGAATGCTGATCTCTGCTCCAATCACAGGGAGCAGAGATTGGCGTCACTAGTTGCTAGGCAGAATAGGGAGATGCTGTTTATTTCCGCATCTCCCCGTTCAGCCTTCCCGTGAGACGATCGCGGGTTTCCCTGCGGGGATCGAGTCCGCGGGACCCACGACCGGACTCACGGGGGTCCCGACCGGGGCGCGCGCTCCATGGCACGCCGGCATCTTAAAGGGGACGTACCTGTACACCCTTATGCCTGTCCGTGCCATTCTGTCGACGTACATCGTCGTGCGCCGGTCGGGAAGCGGTTAAAGGGTAACCCCACTTTCGTGGGGGGGGGGGGATAGAAAATAAAGAAAAAAAATAATATAGCGTATACAATTTTGTAATTAAATGTTATTAAAAATTACTTTTCCTTTTCAATCTGCAGCTCTGTCATTTTCTGTACATGCCATGTAATATGTTCTGTGGCACTATTCCTTCCACTGACACCAAAGATGGAGAACTATTTATCCTATTGACACTATAGATGGGGCACTATTCCTTCCACTGACACCAAAGATGGAGAACTATTCCTTCCACTGACACCAAAGATGGAGAACTATTTATCTCATTGACACTATAGATGGGCCACTATTCCTTCCACTGACACCAATGATGGAGAACTATTTATCATATTGACACTATAGATGGGGCACTATCCTTCCACTGACACCAAAGATGGAGAACTATTTATCCCATTGACACTATAGCTGGGGCACTATTCCTTCCACTGACACCAAAGTAGGAGAACTATTTATCCCGTTGACACTATAGATGGGGCACTATTCCTTCCACTGACACCAAAGTAGGAGAACTATTTATCCCGTTGACACTATAGATGGGGCACTATTCCTTCCACTGACACCAATGATGGAGAACTATTTATCATATTGACACTATAGATGGGGCACTATCCTTCCACTGACACCAAAGATGGAGAACTATTTATCCCATTGACACTATAGCTGGGGCACTATTCCTTCCACTGACACCAAAGTAGGAGAACTATTTATCCCGTTGACACTATAGATGGGGCACTATTCCTTCCACTGACACCAAAGTAGGAGAACTATTTATCCCGTTGACACTATAGATGGGGCACTATTCCTTCCTACTATTCCTTCCACTGACACCAAAGATGGAGAACTATTTATCCCATTGACACTATAGATGGGGCACTATTCCTTCCACTGACACCAATGATGGGTATTATTCTTTCCACTAATGCCAGTGATGGAGCACTATTCTTCCCACAATACCAACAATGGGGCACCATTCCTCCCACTGACACCAAGGATGGAGATTATTCTTCCCACTAATACCAATACCTCCTACTGCCCACAAGCATTATGTCATTAGTTTACCTGCACTGACCACCAGGTCTAACGTGTTTTTTACTCCCACTGGCCACAATGTGGTTCTTCCTAAAGTCAGAAGGACAGTGAAAGTAAAAGCAGCACAGTGATGAAGTCTTTCTTCTTTTTTTTTTAAATAAAAATAGAGGTATATAAATATATATATAGCACCAACAATGTATGCCTTACAGAGCCTTTTATATTCATACACACAGACATATAGACATTAGTCCCTGCCCTCAAGGAGCCTACAATCTAAGGTCCCTAGCTCACATACATTAATTTATTGGAGCCAATTTAGACAGGGGCCAATTAACTTACCAGCCAGTCTTTTGGCGGAAACCCACTCAAGCCACAGGAAGAACATCCAAACTCCTTGCAAGTAGTGTCCTTTTCCAGAGGACACCAGTGCTGTAAGGCAAAATTGGTAACTGCTGTGCTGTGGAGCAAGCCACTGTGCTTTGGAGCAAATCAATTCAGCACATGCATTTATTTGCTCCCTGTGCTGCTTCTCTCTCCACCCAAGATGAGCTCTGCGGTGTAAAGAGATGCTGAGACCAAGTCCGATTCAGTAACATAAAATACAACTAATGATGTATTAATAAATACATAACTGCATCAATGTGTGTCTTTTATAACTGCCTAGAGTTCAACTATAAAGTATAACTAATGGCACATTTTTTTTCTAGTTTTGGATAGAGTGTAGAAGGATTAACTCCTTGGTGTCAGCCACATGCAAATATGCGGTCTCTCAGCGGCCAGGCCTTGGTGCAGAGCGGCCGCATATTTGCGCGCTCCCGGCACAGTTCCCGGGGGCTAATGCAAAACTGATCATGTGGCAGCCAATCATGGCAGTCATATGACCTTAAGCCCTGCCCCGCCTCTCAGCATGTAAAACCCCTTTAGGGGCCGACAGACGCCGGCTCCAAGGGCTGAAATTAGAACACCTGTCAGGTTTGTATTGCTGTCTGTGTCCCCGTAAGGGAGATTCACTCTCTCTCTTTGTCCGTTATTATCCAGTAAAAGAAAATACCAAAAGGTGGGCTGTCCCCAGAACAGTAAGGCCCCTTTCACACTGGGGTGGGGAGCCGCGGTGACGGTAAAGCAGCGCTATATTTAGAGCTGCTTTACCGTCGTTTTAACCGCGGTATTCGGCCGCTCGCTGTGTGGTTTTACCCCCCGCGAGTGGCCGAAAAAGGGTTTAAACACCCCCGCAGAGCGCCGCCGTAGCGGCGCTTTGCGGCGATATTGCCGTGGTTTTACCGCGGTTTCCCATTCAAATCAATGGGAAGGAGCGGTATAGGAGCGGTGAACACACCGCTCCTATCCCGCTCCAAAGATGCTGCTAGCAGGACTTTTTTTGTCATCCTGCTAGCGCACCGCTTCAGTGTGAAAGCCCGCCGGCTTTCACACTGGAGTTAAAGGGGCCGGATTTTTTTCAGGCGGTGAACAGGCGCCCCAGTGTGAAAGGGGACTAATAGAGGGGAAATCTTCCACCTGGGACACTAGTTCTGGTGACAACCCTCAGTTTGGAGGGATTTCCTCTCCCTTTCTGTTTTGGGACAGGAAGTGAAGGGAAATCTACCCAATGAGACACATATGGCAAAAAACTGTGAGGGGTTTTAACTTTCCCTTACTGTATCCAAAATGAAAAATAAAATTGCCTTCAGTCCTACATTAATGTAAACCTGAAAATCCATTTTAATCTTTAAAAAAGTGAAAGCTCTGCCTCAGAGCCAACACCACCAGTTGACCGCTGTTGGCACCCTATTGGGTAAACTACACAAAAGAATGCAGTATCATTTTTATCTGACTGCCACATGCTGCTTGTGTAAATCACACCATAGGCGGCCATTTGTTCCCATCTGTGTAGCGCTTGATTTCTACTCTTAGCACTCTTTAGACTCTTGCCTTAAAAAATTGTGGAAAGTATATGAAGTGTGTTTTATTTCCCAGCATATATGAAGAAAAATCATAAGACCAACATTTCGGGGGCAAAAAGTTCCCCTTTATGAATGTGCCACCTTAATGAAAGGGACCTTTGTTTCCCCCGAATTATGCGTCTTGCTGCGGTTCTTAAAGTAAATGTAAACCCAAATTTTTTTTGATGTCATAATGTAGAGAATGAGATTTCCTTTCATTTGAGCCCAGTCTTGCCACACAGATTTACTCGAGGCCTGAGCAATCCTCTTTTGATGTGTATGCACCATCGGACAGTGTTCGTCGGTTTGTCCGACGACAAAGTCTTATCTCCTGCTGGAAAGATTTGCCGTCAACCCGGTCCGATCACACCAAACCCGATCGTGTGTACGGTTGTCCGACCGGACAAAGTGCTACGCATGCTCAGATCACATTACAAGACCACGTTCAGAATGATCGGACTTGTCAAAACGCCGACCGTGTGTATGGGGCTGTGAGTGACAGGTGATTTACATATCTCATGCACTAGCCTGAGACAGGATGTTCTACTCTGCCCAGCTCTGACTACATACATGTCCCCTAAATTACTTGTCTGTCTATAGTCTGCTGACTGTTCACTGGATCCCATGATGAGAAACATCCAGTCAAAACACAGTAAAGGCAGCCAATCCTGGGAGAGCTGGAGGGGAGGGGGATGTGAATTGTGAACTTTTTACACAGAATGTGCCTGTCTCAGGCTAGTGCACAAGATATGTAAATCACCTGTCACTCACAGCAAGGGGGCGTTTTTGACAAGTTTTCAAGACTTTGTCAAGATTTCTCTAACTGAACAATAAAAGAGGATTGCTCAGGCCTTGAGTAAATCTGTGTGGCAAGTCTGGGCTCAAATGAAAGGAAATCTTATTCTCTACATTATGACATAAAAAAAAATAAAAAAAATTTCGGGTTTACATCCACTTTAAGTATGCTGTCACGTAAAACTCAGTTCATATATTTTTCGGAGTGTGCCGGCCATCTGTTACCCGGTGTTTGCAGTGCCACACAAAGTATTTTGAATGCCCATAGAGGTAAACGTTCAGGATGGATCTTCTCAAACTTAAAACGTCTCTAAATACTTTTTCCTATAATTATCTTAAAATCTCTCCTTTCTGCAGATCAATTTGGACTCCAGTACAAGGGAGCTAACTGAACACAACCTTCTAGTCCCCACACGCTCATCATTTGACGAAGCTCAGCGAAGAATTTACGGCCTGATGGAACGCGATTCCTACCCAAGATTTCTTCGTTCTGATCTCTACCAGAGTATGCTCCATCCACCCAATGGAGCCTGCTGAGTGAGGAAGAACAGTACGGCGAGCGCGGGGAGGAGCCAGCTCAGTACCTGGCTAAAGGGACTGCCGTTTTAGCTTTTAAATGGACCGTCTTAGAAAGGGTTTTCTTGAAGGACTGCATGACCTGTGTCAAGATGGAGTCAGTCATGCCAAAGCTTGCCAGGAGTGGCTATTTTGAACAATGAGTATCTCTTAAAATATGCCCCCATTTTGATCCTGCGCGGACCAAAATGCTTCTATGCCATAGCCTCCTTGGCTAAGCCATTTTTGAACTGTGGAGCTTCTTGCCTTTACTTTTTTGCCGTTTTGAATCACAAAGTAGTCAGAGATGGCTGCTATGATTCATGGTAGAGTCTGTCGTGTCAGCGCTTGTAGTGGATGGTGACCAGTGTTAACACTAATAGATCTATACAAAGAAAAGGTCTCCCGCGGTGGTCTCGAAGGTCGTAAGGTTGGATCGTCTATAGGAGACGCTTGGTCGGTGGTGACCGCTTGCCTAAAATAACTTCCACTTAGAACACTAATTACGTCTGAAGATCAGAGCCAGACAGACAGACGTAGGCCTCCCTCATCTCGGAGGCCCTTTTGAACACTAATTTTCAAACCAAGTCATCTTTGTTTTTTGGTAAGTTGTAATCAGATAGGTGGGTTTTTCTCTTTTCTGAGGACCACCAATGGTTGAAGAGTCAAAATCGATGTAATATATTTTAAATTAATTTTTTTAATTATTTTTTAAAAAAACAGAGACATTCATTTTATTAGGTTAAAACCTTCTGATTTCAGAATTGTTATCAATCCTGGGGGGTTATCCTGCCATGGTACATTTTCGCCTGCAGGTCAGATCACCGTTGTGGTCCAGTTATGCATAACAAAGGTCAGCCATTTTGAACAACGTCACTTGAGCCATCAGTCATTTTGAGCTCAGTCCTCTGTAACTCCATAGAGGTAATGAAATGCCACGTTTTGAAAAAAAACATTGGCTCGGAGTGCCGCTCCTGCTCTCCCTCTCCCCCCACCCCACCCAAAGTCTCTACCTTTTGTTAACACTATGGATAACCTTTGAAGCCTTGCGCCTTTTTTCTTTGCACTGTTAAATGCCTTTTGCGCCTTTTCTGCTATTTTTTTAAAATGCCTCCATATTGATGCACTGAAGCCATGTCCCGCTCCTGCACCCCGATGATGCACGTTGCTGCCTCAGTTCAGCTGGCCACTATTTATATGGCCCATGTAGCCGTCACCTCTTAATGTTGTCCATTTTTTTTTTTTTTTTTTTCGTGTGTTGAGTCATACTTGTCCGTAGTCACCACGTTGGAAATTGTGTCAGCCATTTTGATGAAGTCCGTTCCCTAGCAGGGATCCTAAGCCTCTCAATAGCCCTTTTTCCCAAATTGAGCATTACTTTGTTTTCTACTTTACTGTTACGGCCTGCATTGCCCTCCCATAACTTCCCTGCTTGAGACCTGCAACGTGTTGTACATCATTTACTTGTGGCGAATAAGTTTGAAATCAGGTTAAAAAAAAGTGTTTATTTTTTTTTTTTTTTTTTTTGGGTTATGAAGTCTAAATGTTTTTTATGAGTAACTATGTAACTAGTCTTAAGCACTGAATAAAGATCTACAGTATTCACTCCTGTCTCCTGCAGTTTCTTTCACTCAGGGCGTTAAGAGCAATGATGACTCATCCACAAGCTGCCGAGATGCCATAAAGTGCCGGATTGAAGGGCAAGCAAACCTAAACTACAGCTTGGTTTATTTAGGAGGACAATAAAAATGTAACTTTGGCCTCCTCTTAATCAGACAGGCCAAGTGCTTTACAATCATGACTTTCTATTCCTTTTAGGAATGCGTGGCGGGATCAGCTTAATCATTTCTGAATTTAGCTAAAGCAAAATTATCAATTTTTAAAACCCCCCACCGTGGACTTATCCTACCTGTAAAGTGTATCTAAAAGCCAAGAACAAATGTTGAAGCTGAAGCTTAATTTTCTCTCAGAAACAGATAAAAAATACAAAGTAGCAGCGCTAACAAAACGTGACCAATTGAGTGTAAAAATAAAAAAAATTATAAAAATATAAAATGAATAAGTCCAAGGGGTTGGGCTTGGCCCCTTAGTTCCAGTAAAGGGAACTCTTAAAATGACAATTGCGCGGTCATACAACACTGTACCCAAATGAAATTTTTACCATTTTTTTCCCGCAAATAGAGCTTTCTTTTGGTGGTATTTAATCACAGCTGGCGTTTTTATTTTTTGCTAAACAAACAAAAAAAGATGGAAAATAAAATAAAAAATAAAATCATGTTTAATAGTTTGTTATAAAATTTTGCAAACAGGTAATTTTTCTGCTTCATTGATATGCGCTGATGAGGCGGCACTGGTGGGCACTGATAGGCTGCACTGGTGGGCACTGATAGGCTGCACTGGTGGGCACTGATAGGCTGCACTGGTGGGGACAGATAAGTCTGTACTGATGGGCACAGCAAAGATGGCACTGATGGGCACGGATGGGCACTGATAGGTGGCACTGATGGGCACTGATAGGTGGCACTGATGGGCACTGGTAGGGGACACTGATGAGCACTGGTAGGGGACACTGATGTGCAGCACTGGCACTGTGGGCACTGACATATGGCACTGTGGGCACTGACAGATGGCACTGTGGGCACTGACAGGTGGAGCTAGTGGGCACTGGTAGGCGGCACTTTTATTAGCCAAAGGTGGGCACCATGGACCCTGGGCATATTGCAGTGAGAGGGACTGATGTCCCTCTCACTGCCGCCGGTGATCGGCTTTTTTTTTTCTCCTCGCGCTGTCAGCGTGAGGAGGAAAAAAAGCAGATTACCGGCTCTGTTATTATCACATGATCAGCTGTCATTGGCTGACAGCTGATCACGTGGTAAGGGGTCTGGATCGACCCCTTACTCGGATCTGTGATCCAGCGAGTCTCACAGACTTGCGGATCACAGAGCGCGCCGCGCGCGCCCTTCAGGGGGTGCGCAGGCAGCTCGTGGCCGGGACCACGTCAATAGACGTGGTCCCGGCATCTTAGATCCGCGCTGTAGCCGTCATTCGGCTATAACGCGGATCTCAGGTGGTTAACAAATGACACCACCAAGCTCCTCATTCACTCCCTTGTTATCTCTCGCCTTGACTATTGCAACTCCCTTCTCATTGGCATGCCTCTCCATAGGCTCTACCCTCTTCAGTCTATCATGAATGCTGCTGCCAGGCTTATCCACCTTACCAACCGTTCAGTGTCTGCCAACCCTCCCCTCCAATCCCTACACTGGCTCCCAATCACCCAGCGAATTAAATTCAAAATACTAACCACAACTTACAAAGCCATCCACAACTCTGCCCCGAGCTACATCACCAATCTTGTCTCCAAACATATCCCAAACTGTCCTCTCCGCTCTTCTCAAGATCTCCTCCTGTCAAGCTCTCTTGTTTCCTCCTCCCATGCTCGTCTCCAGGATTTCTCCAGAGCCTCTCCCATCCTCTGGAACTCGCTACCTCAACCTGTCTGTCTATCCCCTACTCTTGCTACCTTCAGGCGATCCCTGAAAACTCATCTCTTCAGGGAAACCTATCATGTCTCCAACTAATCTTTTACCACTTCCATCAGCTCATTCCCCACAGTTACAACCTTTTGTATCACCTCCCCCACCCTATTAGATTGTAAGCTCTTCTGAGCAGGGCCCTCTTAATCCTCTTGTATTTTATTGTATTATAACTGTTTTGTCTCCTTTTTTATATTGTAAAGCGCTGCGTAAACTGTTGGCGCTATATAAGTCCTGTAATAAATAAATAAATAAATAGATACCTGAGCCACCCGTGGGTATCTACTCCAACCCCCCCATTGTATTCTGGGAGACACACGGGACAGCAGGGACCAGTGGGATAGCGCACATGCGCAGTAGGGAACCATGAAGTGAAGCCACATGGCTTTACTTCCTGATTCCCTTACCGAGGATGGCGGCAGCAGCACCCGACAGCCAAGGGATAGATCGACATCGCGGGCGCCCTGGACAGGTAAGTGTCCATATCTTAAAAGTCAGCAGCTGCAGTATTTGTAGCTGCTGACTATTTAAAAAAAAACGGCGGAACTCCGCTTTAAGGCATCAGCATAACAAGACATTTTGGACAATTTCGTGCTCCCAACTTTGTGGCAACAGTTTTTTGGGATGGCCCCTTCCTGTTCCAATATGACTGTGCCCCAGTGCACAAAGCAAGGTCCATAAAGATCTGGATAAGCGAGTTTGGGGTGGAGGAACCTGACTGGTCTGCACAGAGTCTTGACCTCAACCCGATAAAACACCTTTGGGATGAATTAGAGCGGACTGCAAGCCAGGCCTTCTTGTCCAACATCAGTGCCTGACCTCAAAAATCTGCTTCTGGAAGAATGGTCAAACGTTCCCATAGACACACTCCTAAACCTTGTGGACAGCCTTCCCAGAAGAGTTGAAGTTGTTATAGCTGCAAAGGGTGGGCCAACTCAATATTGAACCCTACAGACTAAGACTGGGATTCCATTAAAGTTCATGTTCGTATAAAGGCATCATAAAAATGGGGGAATTGGGGAATTTGAATGACGCCATGGCCGGGTATGGTCATGTGCCACCATCCCTATCATTAAGAGGAAAAGGAGCAAAAATGCAGCTGGAAAAGCGGCAAAGTTGCAACAAAAAGGGTGGGACTTTATGTGAAGCTCATGGTAACAAAATGAATAGAATGGTGGATAGTAAAGTATTTAATAATACATAGATACATATTTACACACATTAAATTTGATATACATAGAAATACACACTTCCATAGTGCCAATCTCTGGAACAGTAATATCTGGTAATAACATATTTATGAACATTAATCACATGATAAGATTAAGGAATCCACCAACATTCATGATTGCATATACAGATATAGCAACATAGTATCTGCACGGTCTATGGTCTTTCTGATCCCTGTCACAATAAAAATTGTATATATGAGCACACATCTTAATGGGCGTGTAATTGAAGTACACGACATCTGGCAGCTCAACGCGTTTCGTGGCTTTAAGCTGCTCTTCAGGAGCAGACATGTGATGTATCTGCAATGGGAGAGTAAATGAACTAATTAAACTAGCTTGTATCAATATAGGGGAGGATAGATAGATCCTGAAGAGCGGCTTAAAGCCGTGAAACGCGTCGAGCTACCAGATGTCATGCACTTCAATTACACGCCCATTAAAATATGTGCTCATATATACAATTTTTTTATTTGGCGGATTCCTTATCATGTGATTGATGTTTATAAATATGTTATTACCAGATATTACTGTTTCCGAAATTGGCACTATGGAAGTGTGCATTTCTATGTACTGTATATACTCGAGTATAAGCCGAGTTTTTCAGCACATTTTTTTGTGTCCTGAAAATGCCCCTCTCGGCTTATACTCGAGTCAAGCACTTTTCTGTAGCAGAGAATGACATTTTCCGACCCGACTTTGGGGCCCCGTATCTCGGGGCCACTTGGTGCTAGGAACCCCAAATTTGGGTGTGCAGACCCAGTGGAACTATCACTACAACATATCCATTCGGTTCGGAAAATGTCATTTTATGCTGCAGAAAAGTGCTGAACATTTTCCGAACCGACTTTGGGGCCCCGTATCTCGGAGGCCACTTGGTGCTAGGAACCCCATCTTTTGATATGTTGTAGTGCTAGTTCCACTGGGTTTGCACACCAAATGTGGGGTTCTTGGCACCAAGTGACCCCGGGGGCCCCAAAGTCGGTCAACTGTGTCCATCTGCAGCAATGTCATTTCGGGACCCTTTGGCTGCAGCTAGGGGGCATCTAGGAACCCTTAACTACCAAGTTTGAAGTTTGGGGGACCTATGGCTGCAAATGGGCACAGTGAGGCATGAAAATGGGCAGAGTGAGGCTGTAAATGGGCACTGTTGACCCTCTTTTCCACTTACAGTAGCTGCGCATTTCTCACCCTAGGCTTATACTCAAGTCAATACGGTTTCCCAGTTTTTTGGTGGTAAAATTAGGTGCCTCGGCTTATATTCGGGTCGGCTTATACTCGAGTATATACGGTATATGAAATTTAATGTATGTATCTATGTATTATTAAAGTGGTTGTAAACCCTTACAAACCACTTTGGCCTACAGGTAAGCCTAGATTAAGGCTTACCTGTAGGTCCAATAAATATCTCCTAAACCTACATGGCTTAGGAGATATTTAGAATAGAAAAGGCACTGCTATCTACGGCGCATGCGCCGTAGACAGCGGCGCGCAGGCGCACTAAGCATGCCGAGATCACGGCGATATGCCGATCTTATGCGCATGCGCGGGAGTGACGTCATTGCCGTTCCAGCGAATGACAGCGCTGGAGCGGCGAGACCCGGAAGTCACTCCGGTTTTGATGGCGGCGCAGAAGATCGTGGATGAGGGATGCTTTGGGGGCTTCGTTCTCAGGTAAGTCATTCATAATGAGCTAGTATGCTATGCATACTAGCTCATTATGCCTTTGCCTTGCAGGTTCCGTTTTTTTTGTTTTTTTTTTTAAATAGTCTTTACTTCCTCTTTAAATACTTTATTATACACCATTCTATTCATTTTGTTACCATTAGCTTCATATAAAGTGCCACCCCTTTTTGTTGCTTTTCCTGCTACATTATTGCTCCTTTTCCTCTTCGTGTGTCCCAAAACTTTTGACAATATAATGAACTTGGGACCTGGTGCAACAAATGCATCTGTTCTTGGCTCACTTAGGTTGGTGAGTTTACCAGGAACCTATTGAAAATTGTTGATCTGAATTTTGAAAATTGTTTATCTGACAGAGTAGTAGTGTCTGAGAGAGGAAAGATGGATTTATTTTAGAACGAATACCTCTGATTTACTCCTGAGAAAGTTAACTTCAAATTCCATCACATAGAGATGTGAGGCTGAAGGATCTTCCCATCTTGTCTAGTTTATAGTCATATAAACAGTTCATTAGGTGGTATTATATGGCAGCCGATAGGGCAAGAGCCTAGGGGGTGTTTTACACTGTGTACAGTGCCTTGAAAAAGTATTCACACCCCCTAAAAATTTTCCACATTTTGCCATTTTACAACCAAAAACTTCTTTTATTGGGATTTTATGTGATAGACCAACACAAAGTGGCACATAATTGTGAGTTGGAAGGAAAATGATAAATGGTTTTCAATTTTTTTTACAGATAAATATGTGAAAAGTGTGGGGGGCATTTGTATTCAGCCCCCCCTGAGTCAATACTTTGTAGAACCCCCTTTCACTGGAATTACAGCTACAAGTCTTTTTGGGATGTCTCTACCAGCTTTGCACATCTAGAGAGTGACATTTTTGCCCATTTTTCTTTGCAAAATAGCTCAAGCTCTGTCAGATTGGATGGAGAGCGTCTGTGAACAGCAATTTTCAAGTCTTGTCACAGATTTTCAATTGGATTTAGGTCTGGACTTTGACTGGGCCATTCTAACACATGAATATGCTTTGATCCAAACCGTTCCATTGTAGCTCTGGCTGTATGTTTAGGGTCGTTGTCCTGCTTGAAGGTGAACCTCTGGCCCAGTCCTCAAGTCTTTTGCAGACTCTAATGCCGCGTACACACGGCCGGAATTTCCAATGGAAACAGTCTGATGGGAGCTTTCCATCAGATTTTCCGACCGTGTGTATGCCCATTGGTCTTTTTCTGTCGGCATTTCCGACGGACTTTAGATTGAGAGCCTGTTCTTAATTTTTCAGACGGAAAACCTTTCTATCAGATTTTTCGATCGTGTGTATGCAATTCCGACACGCAAAATTCCGACGCATGCTCGGAAACAATTTGACGCATGCTCAGAAGCATTAAACTTCCCTTTTATAGTGCCGTCAAACGTGTTGTATGTTGCGGTGTTATTGACCGTCAGAATTTGGTGTGACCGTGTGTAGGCAAGACAGTTTGAGCAAAAAACAAGTGGAGAAAAAGCGCCTCTGGGTGTAGTAGTTTTGGTAAAAGGAAATTTTATTACAGCAATATCAATGCACTCACATTTGTGAAGATAGTAAACAGCATGGTATACGTCTCTCAGTGGCGGCTCCCCAGCGATGTATGACTGTCAGCTTTGTCCATGCAGTTCCATAGAAGCACTTCCTGTGGATGGTAAGGGCCGGCTCCGGAAGGCGGCCTCAATACGAGGCTTGAATAGCAGGGAAGTTGATGACCTCACCCCCCTGAGCTCGTCGATATGACAACAATGGTGCACTATTCCTTCCCTTGACATCAATAATGGAACATTATTGCTTCCACTGTCATTGATGGGGCACAATTCCGCCCACTGACATCAACAATGGGGCACTATTCCTTCCAATTGCTCCTAATGACACCAACAATATGCCACTATTTCTTCCATTAACCGCTTCCCGACCGCCTAACGCCGATATAAGTTGGCAAAATGGCACGGGCAGGCAAAATCACGTACCTGTACGTGATCGTGCATGTGCCTGCCTGTGGGTCGTGCGCGCGCCGCCAGCGGCGCGCTCGCGACCCGGTCGGGAGCTCCGTGACCACGGCCGCGGGACCAGCGGACCGATCGCCGCTGGTATCCCGCGATCGGGTTACGGAGCTGAAGAACGGGGAGAGGTTTGTGTAAACAAACCTCTCCCCGCGCTTCCTACACTGCCTGTCATTGATCGGCGATTCCCTGTCATCGGGAAAGCCGATCAATGACGTCAGACGTACAGCCACGCCCCCTACTGTAAAAAAAAAACACAACACGTCACACTGACTCCTCCCCGCCCCCTAGTGGTTAACTCCTTCACTGCCACTGTCATTTACATAGGAATCAGTGCTATTTAAATAGCACTGATTTCTGTATAAATGACAAATGTCCCAAAAATGTGTCAAAAATGTCCGATGTGTCCGCCATAATGTCGCAGTCACAATAAAAATCACTGATCGCCGCCATTACTAGTAAAAAAAAAAATATTAATAAAAATGCTATAAAACTATCCCCTATTTTGTAAACGCTATAACTTTTGCGCAAACTAATCAATAATCGCTAATTGCGATTTTTTTTACCAAAAATATGTAGAAGAATACGTATCGGCCTAAACTGAGGAAAAAAAAAGTTTTTTTATATATTTTTTGGGAATAGTTATTATAGCAAAAAGTAAAAAATATTGCATTTTTTTCAAAATTGTCGCTCTATTTTTGTTTATAGCGCAAAAAATAAAAACCGCAGGGGCGATCAAATACCACCAAAAGAAAGCTCTATTTGTGGGGAAAAAAAGGACACCAATTTTGTTTGGGAGCCACGTCGCATGACCGCGCAATTGTCAGTTAAAGCGACGCAGTGCCGAATCGCAAAAAGGGGCCTGGTCCTTTGGCTGCCAATTGGTCCGGGGCTGAAGTGGTTAATAGCAATGATGGGACACTATTCCTCATCCTACAGACCACAGCATTGGAATGTTTTTATTCCCACCATCCACCAAGCCTGAGGCATTTTTTACTCCCCCTGGTGCAGGGGCATTTTATACTTCCACTAGCCAACCTCCTTAAAGTCTAAAGGATAGTAAGCTGACCCTTTCTGCTTGTTGATTGGTTGCTAGAGATTACTGTACAGTAATACTGCTCACTCATTGGTTGCTAGAGGTTACAGCACATCATCTCCCCACTGCAGGGGGCATGATATACATATGAATGCCGCCTTTATTTACATATCAATGCCGCCGGATGCAGATATTTACACATGAATGCTGCTGCTATTTACATATCAATGCTGGTAATTTACATGTAAACACGGGGTCTGCAGGTGAGTCATCTGTACACAACAATAGGGCAGAGCTGGGCAGCATTAGTACCAGCACTTCACACTGAGATATCAGGACACAGCAAGGGACTAAAAAATCAAGGGACAAGGGAATTTAAACTGGGATAGTTGGCAAGTATGAGCCAGCTGCTTTGGGCCCCACAACAATGAAAGGGCCCAGGGCAGCTGCCCCTTTTGCCCTGCCTTAAAGACGGCCCTGTAAATATGTATTTATTTCACAGGCATAGTAATGTCCATACTACTAAAGGAGATGTTATTACGAGCCCTATAATGGGTTCTTGAAGTATGTTTTATATATAGCTCTTTTTTAGGTGTCTGATACCTGTATAAATGTAGCACTTTTTGTTCTGCGTTTCGACTCCAAGAACAACCTTCAAAGGAGAAGTATAGGCAAAGCTTGTTTGGCTGTACTTCTGTGGATCACAGGAGTGCAGTTCTTTCTGCACTTATGTGACCCGTTTTTGCAGACAGCGGGCTGAAGCTCCAGAGCCGGTCCAGGCTCAAGAAAGTTCCTGACCATATATGGTAGGGATCCACCCACATGCTTGGACCAGCGCTCAGCTCAGCCTCTCAGTGAGTCTCTAAGAGCCTTAGTCGGCGGCTCCCGCCCCCTCCGCAGCCCAGAGCTCCAGTGAGCAGACAGTTGCCAGCTCTCTGCTCAGGGAGCTCTGGGAACCGAGCGATCAGTGGTTTTGACTGCTCAGTTCTCAGCCTTAGAGGCGGTGAGGGACAGATGCAGCTTCGGACTGATGCTGCATCCACCTAGGTACCGTAAGCATGATTAAAAATGAAAAAATAAATTCAATTCCTATACTTCTTTTTTAACTATTTGCCTAGAATTCATCTTGTAGCCCTGGTTCACATTGATGTTTTGCAGGAAACGCAGCAATTCATACAATCTGCTGCGGGTGTCCATTAAAAGTTAACAACAGTCCACAATCCGGTTGCAAAATGCAGTGCGTTTGCCTGAACTGGATGTTTGCAGGCGATCCAGTTCCAGTGCGAACAAAAAAAAAGCTACCTGCACCACCTCAATGCGGATGTGGTGCGATTAGAGCCATTCAAATGAACGGGCTCAAATCGCACCGCGCACCGCACAGAAGCGCATGTGGTTTGCTCAAGAATGCGGTGCGATTTCTGTGTGAATCACATGCGATGTGCAGTGTGAACCTAGGCTAAATGTTATAATTTAGTCTTGTCCATAATAAAGGAATAAAATATATACAGTATCTCACAAAAGTTAGTACACCCCTCACATTTTTGTAAATATTTTATTATATATATTCATGTGACAACACTGAAGAAATGACACTTTGCTACAATGTAAAGTAGTGATTGTACAGCTTGTATAACAGTGTAAATTTGCTGTCCCCTCAAAATAACTCAACACACAGCCATTAATGTCGAAACCGCTGGCAACAAAAGTGAGTACACCCCTAAGTGAAAATGTCCAAATTGGGCCTAATTAGCCATTTTCCCTCCCCGGTGTCATGTGACTCGTTAGTGTTACAAGGTCTCAGGTGTGAATGGGGAGAAGTGTGTTAAATTTGGTGTTATCGCTCTCACTCTCTCATACTGGTCACTGGAAGTTCAATATTGCACCTCATGGCAATGAACTCTCTGAGGATCTGTAAAAAAGAATTGTTGCTCTACATAAAGATGACCTAGACTATAAGAAGATGGCCAAGACCCTGAAACTGAGCTGCAGCACAGTGGCCAAAACCATACAGAGGTTTACCTGGACAGGTGCCACTCAGAACAGGCCTCGCCATGGGCGACCAAAGAAGTTGAGTGCACGTGCTCAGCGTCATATCCAGAGGTTGTCTTTGGGAAATAGACGTATGAGTGCTGCCAGCATTGCTGCAGAGGTTGAAGGGGTCGCCTCTCAGTGCTCAGACCATACACCGCACACTGCATCAAATTGGTCTGCATGGCTGTCATCCCAGAAGGAGGCCTCTTCTAAAGATGATGCACAAGAAAGTCCGCAAACCATGTCCTGTGGTCTGATGAGACCAAGATAAACTTATTTTGTTTCAGATGGTGTCAGGCGTGTGTGGCGGCAACCAGGTGAGGAGGACAAAGACAAGTGTGTCTTGCCTACAGTCAAGCATGGTGGTGGGAGTGTCATGGCCTGGGGCTGCATGAGTGCTGCCGGCACTGGGGAGCTACAGTTCACTGTGGGAACCATGAATGCCAACATGTACTGTGACATACTGAAGCAGAGCAGGATCCCCTCCCTTCGGAGACTGGGCTGCAGGGCAGTATTCCAACATGATAACGACCCCAAACACACCTCCAAGACAACCTTGCTAAAGAAGCTGAGGGTAAAGTTAAAGGACTGGCCAGGCATGTCTCCACACCTAAACCCTATTGAGCATCTGTGGGGCATCCTCAAGCGGAAGGTGGAGCAGCGAAAGGTCTCCAACATCCACCAGCTTCGTGATGTCATCATGGAGGAGTAGAAGAGGACTCCAGTGGCAACCTGTGAAGCTCTGTTGAACTCCATGCCCAAGAGGGTTAAGGCAGTGCTGGAAAATAATGGTGGCCACACAAAATATTGACACTTTGGGCCCAATTTGGACATTTTCACTTAGGGGTGTACTCAGTTTTGTTGCCAGCGGTTCAGACATTAATTGCTGTGTGTTGAGTTATTTTGCGGGCACAGCAAATTGACACTGTTATACAAGCTGTACACTCACTACTTTACATTGTAGCAAAGTGTCATTTCTTCAGTGTTGTCACATGAAAAGATAGAATAAAATATTTACAAAAATGGGAGGGGTGTACTCACTTTTGTGAGACACGGTACAAAGCCATACGTTAAATATTTCTCAGCAATTTTGGGGCGACTAAACTATATATACAGTATGCTTGGTGTATCCTAAACCAAAAATTGTATTGTATTGGGTCACTGTTCTGCTGAGCCTACTGTGGCTGTAATAGTGACATTCCTGTTTCTGCAGTAAATATGGTGTGTATATATATATATATATATATATATATATATACAGTTAAAACGGAAAATATATATATATATATATTTATATTCGTACTTTTCCTGTGACAATAGTGACCTCCTCTGGCTGTTTTAGAGAAGCATTTCATAGTACAGTAGTTTACACCAAGCTGTATAGCTGTATATGCTTGGTCGGTAGTGTTGGCCATGTGTGCATTGGTTTTAATAATTTCATTATATTTAGATCTGAACAAGATGTTTGGTTGGATCTGGAATTTC
This sequence comes from Lithobates sylvaticus, assembly GCA_028564925.1. Taxonomy (NCBI): domain Eukaryota; kingdom Metazoa; phylum Chordata; class Amphibia; order Anura; family Ranidae; genus Lithobates; species Lithobates sylvaticus. The sequence continues at coordinate 212,636,523 of CM053033.1, forward strand.
TTTTTTTTTTTTCAATTGGCTGTTTAGGTGTTCCTGTTTTTTTTGTTTTTTTTTTATTTGTACAAGAAAGCAGGTAGTGGGAAATCCAAAACATACATGCTGTATGTTCTGTATTAAACTGAAAAATAGCAGGATTTTAAAGGTGCCCGTACATACCAAAATTACATATTTTTTCAAACAATGTTCATATAAGCCATTAAAAGCAATGGCAAGGAACAACCATATATCAGTAATGGTTAGATACACAGACCGGGCTGGTGCAAGGATTTTTGGCACCCTAGGCGAAAACCTAATTTTGCTGCCCCCCCTGGCTCCACCCCTGACTCCACCCCCTTCCCCTGCGCATGTAAACCCCACCTTTTTAATGAAGCGCCCATCAAATGCAGCCTCACCAGCGCCCATCAAATGCAGCCTCACCAGCGCCCATTAAATGCAGCCTCACCAGCGCCCATTAAATGCAGCCTCGCCAGCGCCCATCAATGCAGCCTCACCAGTGCCCATCAAATGCAGCCTCACCAGTGCCCATCAAATGCAGCCTCACCAGTACCCATAAAATGTAGCCTCACCAGCACCCATCAAATGAAGCCTCACCAGCGCCCATCAAATGCAGCCTCACCAACGCCTATCAAATTCAGCCTCACCAGTGCCCATCAATGCAGCCTCACCAGCGCCCATCAAATGCAGCCTACCAGCGCCCATCAATGAATGAATGTTTGCTTGCTTCCATTTATTCGGGAGTGGGGACATAGACACAGTCCTCCGCCGCCGCTGATGCTGAGACTTATGGCTCGTTTCCACTGAGCGGATTGGTTCGGGTCGGTACAGTTTGAAAGGGTTAGAATGGTCCGACCTATTCAGGTGATCGTTTCCACTGCAAGTCGGACCACCAGGGTCCATATGGGGTTTAGAAAAATGGCTAGCGTGGCCTCACACTGATTGGCAGGCTTTTTTCTGTCCGCCAATCAGTGGAATGTATCGTAGCTCCGCCCTAACCGAACCGCTCCATTTTCTATGGCCCCACATCTGAAGCAGGACCGTAAATGGTGCGGTATGGTTCGGTTGTATGGGCCCCGTACACAGAACTGGTTTAATATCTTCTTCCAAAACATCTTCAAGTAGTCAATAATTTTCCTTTGGGTTTATACTTTTCTGAATCTGAAGTAGAGGCTTCAACATGTTTATCTACGAAGGATGGATCAGGAAGGATGTGTCTACTGGAAGCACACCAAAGATCTCTACATTTTCAGGCTTTATGCTCCTTACCCCCACAAAAAAAAGGGGGGGGAGGATATAGGGAAAACAAATGATGGTTTGAAGAAAAACGATTCCCTGTATCAAGTTTTGCGCTTCAGACTGGACCCAGGGCAGTACGTTGTAGACTGCAGGAGAAGTATATATAACCCAGCTAGTAAAGATTAAAGATACACACTAGGCACATACACCTTGGATATTAAATGGATGTAAAGTTGGTTATTAGGCTGAGAATGAGTGAGTATAGGTGTCCCCGGCCTCCAGTAATGACAAATGAACGTGTAGGCAGGCGCAGTCTATTTTCTCCACGGCAGGTGGCGTCCAACCACAGCGGCATTGCAGAGGCAGTCAAGAGGAACATGGTTCTTCTATGGTTTCCCGGGTCACTGGGGAAGCTATTCGATTGGTTGCTGGCACACAATGTGACTCTAGTGGCCATCTTGGATCAACCTGAGCCTATTTAAGAAAAGGGTAGCCACCCAGGGAAACAGTAAGAGAAGTGTAGGGGAAATGGAAAGTCTGTATGACAGTCACTCAAAAAGAGTGAATAAGGTCCTGAGTCAACCTAGTACACATATAAGACAGAAAAAAGCTGAGTGTAAACTGTGCAAACCAGCAATTAGTATTAAAATAGCAATGCACTCACATATAGTAGAGGAAGAGTCAGCATGTCAACCATGGAGGACTAGTCATCAATGGCAAATATCAGCAGGCAAGTGGCTGGTGTTATGCAGAGTTTGGCCAGGAAACTGCTGGGTGGATGTGGAGAAAAGCACCGTGGCTTGGGGAGCTGGAACGCAAGGTGTAAGCAGCGGCTTCCAGATGAAACTTTCCCTATGGTTTGACAAAGGGGCAGAGCCCCAAAACGTGTAATGACGCTCCCTTACAGAGTGACGTCATCACTGATTTGAGCCGAGGACTGCCCAGTGAGCTGAGGACACCCGGAAGCCGCTGCATACACCGCACTGCTTGCGTTCCATCTCCCCAAGCCGCGGCGCTTCTCTCCACATCCTCCCAGCAGCTTCCTGGCCAAACTCTGCATAATACCAGCCGCTTGCCTGCCGATCTCTGCCATTGATGACTAGTCCTCCATGGATGACATGCTTACTCTCCATCTACTACACGTGAGTGCATTACTATTTTAATACTACTTGCTGGTTTGCAGAGTCTATTTAAGACCCTGGCTCCCAGGCTTGGCGAGCATTTCATGTGTGGGTAGAGTAGGGACAGGTCACCGTCTGTCAGGGACAGTAGTTAGTGACAGGGAGAGGTGCCAGACAAGTAGGGAAAGAGCAGGGACACGCTACCCTTCCTGGAAGCCTCCCCATTTGGGTACAGACCAGCCAGGCCACATTCGCCCCTCCAGACAGAAGCTGCCAGTGCACCAGAGACCTATTTCTTTACTCTTCCTTAGGTAGTTGTGCTTTGTTGAACCTTAACATCAATATGGTTCTTTTTCCGCAACCAGACTCTGAGTGTTTACTGTCGCCGCACCACACCGCACCTCCCCACAAACGGACTAAATCAAGAAAAAAATAGTTTAGTATGTTATGTTTTATAACAGAAAGTAGAAAATATTGCTTGTTTGTTTTTTATCCAAATTGTCTGCCTTTTTTCATTTATATAATAAAAATTAAAACCATTGAAAGAAAACTCTATTTGTGTGAAAAAAATTATAAAAATGTAATTTGGGCACAATGTTGCATGACAGTGCAATTGCCAGTTAAAGTAGCAAAGTGCCCAATAGCAAAAGGTGGTAGCTGAGGTGGGTAATAAAAGTGGGCCAGCAAGCCCTTGACCACAGTTTGAACTGGCAGTGAAAACTCTTACCACACTGAGCTAAACATCCCCCCTATCACAGGCCATACCAGGGCCAAAAAGAGCACAAAGTTACCACCACCACCACCACCACCACCAGCACATTCATCACCACCACCCCCCCACCACACACCACCATCACCACCACCACCAACACCACCACCATCACTACCACCACCACCAACATCATCACCATCATCACCACCACCACCACCAACATTACCACCACCACCACCACCACCAGCACATTCATCACCACCACCACCACCAACACATTCATCACCACCACCACCAACATCACCATCACTACCACTACCACCAACATCATCATCATCATCACCACCATCATCACCATCACCACCACCTTCATCACCACCATCATCACCACCATCATCACCACCAACATCATCACCACCACCACCAACATTACCACCCCCACCACCAACACCACCACCAACATCATTATCACCATCATCACCACCACCACCACCAACATCATCATCACCACCACCACCTTCATCACCACCACCAACATCACCACCACCACCACCACCACACACCCATCACCACCACCACCCCCCACATCCCCACCACCACCAACCCACACCACACACCACCACCCATCACACCACCACCCCACCACCCACCACCAACATCACCACCACCATCACCACCCCACCCCCAACCCACCACACCACCAACACCAACATCACCACCACCACCACCAACATCACCACCACCAACATCACCACCCCATCACCACACCACCAACCACCCCACCACATCACCACCACCAACATCACCACCACCACCACCACCACCAACCCATCCCACACCACCACCCACCACCACCACATCACCACACCCCCACCACCACTCACCACCCCACACCCATCCCCACACCACCCCACCATCACCCCACCACCACCACCAACCCACTCACCACCACCACACCACCACCCACACCCCACCACACCCACACACCCCACCACCAACCCACCCACACATCCACCACACCACCACCACCACCCCCACCACCCACCACACCACCATCACCACCACACCACCACCACCCACCACACCCCACCACCACACACACACCACCACCACCACACACCACCACCACCACCACAACATCACCACCACCTTCACCCACACCATCACCCACATTCACCACCACCACCAACACACCACCACCACCACACACCCACACACCACCACCCACCACCCACATCACCACACCCATCACATCACCACCACCACCCACCACCACCCCAACCACCACCCAACACCACACACCACCACCACCACCACCACCCACCACCACCACACCACCCCCACCACACACCAACAAACCACCCCCACCACCACCAACACCACCCACCACCACCACCACCACCACCCACCACCACACACCACCCACCCACCACCACCCCACACCCCACCACCACCACCACCACCACCACCTTCATCACTACCACCACCACCAACATCATCACCACCACCACCATCCACCCCACCAACATCCCACACCACCACCAACCACCACTACCACCACCCACCACACACCACACCACCCCACACCATCACCACCACCACACCCATCACCACCCCACCAACATCACCACCACCACCACCAACATCATCACCACCACCACCACCACACCATCACCACCAACCACCACCAACATCACCACCACCACCACACCACCACCCACTCCACCACCACACACCACCATCCACCACCACCACCATCACCACCATCACCCACCATCACATCCATGACTGGCTGGAGCGCGTATGACTGGAATACTTGTGTGCCACTGTCATTAAAATCGGGGTTTGCTGTGAGATGGAAAAGAAGAACATTAACAACAATGGGCCAACTGAACACCTACAAATATAATTGTAATACACGTGTGAATTGTTTTAGTTGACAACATGAGTCAGTGTGGATGAGATGATTGTTCCAATCAGAACTGCTTTTCTCCCCATATAAGTAATGGGGATGCAAAAGCAGTGCACAAGGAAGTCAAATGCAGATCAGAAGTTGGGCAAATGCACCTGTCGTTATGCTATGAATGATCTCAGAAGCATCTCAAACTGCCTCCAGGACTTCTCTTGAGCCTCTCCCATCCTTCTGTCCACTTTTAGGTGAACCATGAAAACTTTTCTCTTCAGAGAAACCAAATCGTTCTCTTCGTTCCGCCAAAGACCTCCTGCTCTCTAGTTCCCTTGTCACCTCCTCCCATGCTCACCTCCAGGACTTCTCCCTAGCCTCTCTCATCCTTTGGAACTCCCTACCCCAATCTGTTGGACTATCTCCTACTCTGTTTGCTTTTAGACGATCCCTGTAAACCCTCCTCTTCAGAGAAGCCTATATTTCCCCCATCTAACAACTGTTCTTTTATTTTCTCCATCAGATCATCCCCCACAGTTATTACCTTTTGTATCACGTGACCCTCCCTTTTAGATTGTAAGCTCTAACTAGCAGGGTCCTTGGATTCCTTGTGTATTGAATTGTGTTGTAACTGTACTGTCTGCCCTTGTGTTGTAAAGTGCTGCGCAAACTGTTGGGGCTAAATAAATGCTGTATAATATGCAGGGTTTCTTTGCAGCCGAAACGTGTAGGAACGCAGTTCCAGCACCTCTGGCACTGAATGTATGTAATGGCTGGGAGGTGCTGGAGGGTCTATTGCTGGCTGGCTGCTGGGGAATCTGTTATCTCTGGAGGAGATCTATTGTTGCAGGAGGACTATTGTGGCTGGTGGGGGATCTATTTTTCTGGGGAAGATCTTGCGTTTGGTGGTAGATCTATTTTTTTCTGGGGGGATCTATTGTTTCTGGGGGGGGTCTATTGCTGTTGACTGCAGGGAATCTAGGTTACTGCTTACGGGGTGTACCTGCACCTAGTCTCCGAGAAAAAAAGCCCTAATAATAATAACCTCAAATGCAAGCAGAATGCAACTGAAAGCTGTACTTGTCAACTAACACAAGCCCAAAGCCCATCAGCCCAGGCCCTAATTCTGTTCAGACCCTCACCTGTGTCACCCCTAATCCAATAAACCACTTAAACCAGTATTAACCCCAAAACAAAAAAAATGATATATTTTGCAGCTTACCAATCATTAGATGTGGTGGCTGCATTTGTTTTCTTTTTTTTTTGTCTTTCCCCCCTGTTTTCACCTGGTGATCTGGCCAACACAGCTCCTGTCAGGGGCGGACTGACCATTCGGCCACTCGGGCACTTCCCCCGGGCCACTAGGGGGCCCCATCAGGGTTGCCAGCCTCAGTAAAACCAGGGACAGTATGTAAAAATCTGTGTTTTTTTTACATCTGTTTCTGAAATGTCCCTTACCGACATCCTTTTGGTCTAAAAATGCAGAGATTATAGCTGCCCCACCTCTCCAGTACCTTCTCAGCCAATATAAACATGTCTGTGTATACTGTGTGATTGTATACTGTGTGTGTGTGTATACTGTGTGGCCCCATAATCTCTGATTTCCTGGGGGCCCCATAATCTCCTATTGCCCAGGGGGCCCCATGAGTTGTCAGTCCGCCCCTGGGCTCCTGTATTATTGAGATACCACTTGGGATGAATGAGCAGATTTAAATACACTAACTAACTGAAGCCAAACTCCAGCTCACACGTTAAAATCAGTTACAGCAAACAGTTTTTTTTTTCCTTTTGGGATAAAGGTTTTACATGAGTATATAAAAGCTGACCATTCTAAGCACCTCTGCCAGTGTTAAAAGGTTTGTCTCATCTATGTAAACTGATACAATTTGCTGGAGAGCGTGAGCTTTTGAAAAACAACAGACTTACTGGCTGCATCACCAGATAAAAATAGAAGAAAGAAAAAAAAACTAAAAAAGAAAAGTAATGCAGCCATCACATCTAAGAATTGATAACCTCCCACCCAACCCCCAGAGCTGAACACTGTGCAGTTGCTATCAGAACAGGAAAAGATACATTTTCAAATGGGGACACCAATTACAGTGGCAATTAAAAGGGGATTTCCTTTCACTTTGCAGAGATATCTTTGAACTTTATCTTGCATCTCCAAAACAGGAAAGAATGCCGCGTACACACGGTCGGAATTTCCGATGGAAACAGTCTGATGGGAGCTTTTCATCGGATTTTCTGACCGTGTGTATGCCCATTGGTCTTTTTCTGTCTGCATTTGCGACGGACTTTGGATTGAGAACCTGTTCTTAATTTTTCAGACGGAAACCTTTCTATCGGATTTTCCGATCGTGTGTATGCAATTCCGACACGCAAAATTCAGACGCATGTTCGGAAACAATTCGACACATGCTCAGAAGCATTAAACTTCCCTTTTATAGTGCTGTCGAACGTGTTGTATGTCGCGGTGTTATTGACCATCGGAATTTGGTGTGACCGTGTGTAGGCAAGACAGTTTGAGCGAAATTCCGTCGGAATTTCGACGGGAAAACCATCAGAGATGTTTCCGACGAGAATTCCGATCGTGTGTATGCGGCATTAGGCTAGGTTTCCACTAGTGCGACTTTTCATGCGATTTGGGACTGAAAAGTCGCATGACAAGTCGCACCCCATGATTTCCAATGAGTACCGTTCATATCTGTGCGACTTCAAGACGCGGCGACTTCAAAGTAGTCCATGCACTACTTTGGTCCCACTTTGATGCGACTTGAGGTCCATAGACCTCAAGAATACACAGGCATTGCTTCAAGTCGCGGCAAAAAATTGCAGTAAAATCGCGGAGAAATCGTGCAACTTTGGGGACGCAATAGTGGAAACATAGCCTTAACGAGACATAAACTGCAAAATAAAAACCTGATGAGGGTTCTAATTAGTCCTTACTGTATCCCCCCAAAAAATTAAGATATATACTACAATATATAATATACTGTGTATTAATATAAATATATATATATATATATATAGAGAGAGAGAGAGAGATTATATTTTTCTTTTAGATTAACCCTGGGGCTCTTTTCAGGGCCCTAAAAAAGGGCTAAAAATAGCGCCTGTAAAGCGCATGAAGAACGCCTCCCTTGCAGCCCCAGTGTGAGAGCCCGAGTTTTTCACACTGGGGCGGTGCACTTGCAGGACGTTCAAAAACGACTGCAAGCCGCATCTTTGGGGCGATGGGGGAGCCGTGTATACAGCGCTCCAAAACGCCCCTGCCCATTAAAAAGCGCCTGCAAAGCGATTCGGCAGCGGCGGTTTTCGGGCACATTTAACCCTTTCTTTACCGCCGCTAACGACAGTTAATCGCTGCTAAAACTAACGGCGCTTTACCGATAACGCGGCCACGCTGTGAGTGTGAAAGGGGTCCTAATATTTCATGCATGCCGCAGGCCTGATATTAAAGGCAGTTTTATTTTTCTTAAAAAACATGTTATACTTACCTCCTCTGTGTAATCCTCCTCTTCTTGGGTCCCTCGCTGGTGCTCCTGGCCCCTCCCTCCTGCTGAGTGCTCCTACAGCAAACAGCTTGCTATGGGGGGTACCTGAGCAGGCTCACTCCCGAGCCACTCTTCTGTCTGTCCATTCACAGAGTGCGACTCAGCCGTGCCCCCCCCCCACCCACCCACTCTCTCCTCATTGACCCAATGGCTCCCACCGCTGTCTTAGCCAATGAGCAGGGAGAGACCAAAGAGAGACGCTGCTCTCGTTCACATTTCTGGATCGAAAGGAGGCTCAGGTAAGTATTAGGGGGGAGTAGCTGCACACAACTTTATGCGTAGAATAGAATGCATGAAGATAAGAAACCTTCAGCCTTTACAACCACTTTAAAGTGAGTATTAGTACAGCACAGTGGTGTAGTGGGTAGCACTTTTACCTAGCAGCATTTGCCACCATCCCTTTCTCTTATGCAAAAAGTATTGCCATTTTTCCTCTAATGGAACTTCATTTCTAAGTTCTAAAGTTCTAATGGAACTTTAAGGGCAACTAGAATTTAAATTCTGGTTGCCCTTAAAGTCCCATTAGAGGGAAAATTACGATATCTATTGTATCAGCACGGAGCATAGCTTTGCTAAGTGGGAAGCTCTAGCTCAGAGTTAGTAGAGGGTGTGTTGGGCCTCTGCAGAGAGATTACTGTTTCCACATAGAGAGCAGTTGTCCTTCTCTGCAGCATGCTGGCAGGGCTCAGGCTTTGCTGCTCAGGTTGTGGCTGCTTTCTAAAGAAAACAAACTGTAACAGACCTTTTGATGCTTCTGGAGCTGATTTTAACTGAAGGTTCAGTTGGGCTCTAAAGTGACTCTGTCACTGTGGCCATACAGGTGTAACAAGATATATATATATATATATATATACACATGACAAAGAAAAATGAGCTGCACAGAAATAACCTATTTACCTATTACTATCAGTTCAGTCCCACTGCCATTAGAGGGTTTTCCACGAATGAGCTCAGCAACACAGATGTATGTTCCGGCATCGCAGAGGAGGGCGGCGCCAATGGACATAGTGAGAGCGGTGTCGGTGTGGCTGAGTACAACCCGACCATCCGATGTATTCTTTATGGGGTCCTTTTCATTGGGCAAGTGGTAGAATTTTGCGAAGACCGCCATTCGATCAGAGCCACTCTTGAAGTCGCAGCGGAGTACTGTTGGGTGTCTCTCTTGCACAGTGACATTGGGGACTTGAATGATTTCAAGGCAGTAGACCACTGCAGAGGAGACATTAAAGAGACCAGATCATTAAAGTGCATGTAAATCCAAATCGTAATTATAGTCCCAATTGAGACCAGGGCAACTTTCTTATTTTCCATTTCCAAAATTACTTAAAACCTGCAAACAATAATATGTTTTCTGCAAGCAGAGGCCCCTGTAGGATACAAGATGGTAGACGCAAATTTTTAATGTTGCACGATATCTGCGCAAATGTTTTATCAAATCAATATTTTTGGGAAAAAATACATTAAAATAAATTTTAGTGCACATAAACACAATATAAAACCACATTTTTGGTACAATTTAAAAGCTGGGGTCTGTATCAAGTACATAGATATCAAACATGTCAAACTTTAAAATTGAAATGGTGAAAAACTACGGTACCGGAAATTGTCTATAGGCCGGGGCTCACAATTTCAAGTCCTGAGCTACTAGCCAGGCCTCAAGGGTTACTCTCCACCAGTTGCTCCACTGAAGCCCTACCCTGCCACACCCCTAATTCTGCCCCTAAACACACCCTTATAAAGAAATGACACTTAACTGTTTTTATGCAGAATTAAGTTATAAAAATAAATATTAACAACAACTTTATCAGTGCTTATCAGTGCAGCCTCACCTGTGCCCAACAATGCTGCCTACCTGTATCCATCAATGCCACTTCACCTGTGCCCAGCAATGCAGCCTACCTGTATCCATCAATGCCACTTCACCTGTGCCCATCAATGCAGCCTACCTGTGTCCATCAATGCCGCTTCACCTGTGCCCAATAATGATGCCTACCCGTGTCCATCAATGCTGCCTCCCCTATGCCCAACAATGCAGCCTACCTGTGTCCATCAATGCCGCTTCACCTGTGCCCAATAATGAAGCCTACCTGTGTCCATCAATTCTGCCTCCCCTGTGCAGCCTACCTGTGTCCATCAATGTAGCCTACCTGTATCCATCAATGCAACCTACCTGTGTCCATCAATGCAGCCTACCTGTATCCATCAATGCTGCTTCCCCTGTGTTCATCAATGCAGCCTACTTATGTTTATCAATGCAGCTCACCTGTGCCCAAAAATGCAGACTACCTGTGTCCATCAATGTAGCCTACCTGTGTCCACCAATGCAGCCTACCTGTGTCCATCAATGCTGCCTCCCCTGTGCTCAACAATGCAGCCTACCTGTGTCCATCAATGCAACCTACCTGTGTCCATCAATGCAGCCTACTTGTATCCATCAATGCTGCTTTCCCTGTGTTCATCAATGCAGCCTACTTATGTTTATCAATGCAGCTCACCTGTGCCCAAAAATGCAGACTACCTGTGTCCATCAATGTAGCCTACCTGTGTCCATCAATGCAGCCTACCTGTGTCCATCAATGCTGCCTCCCCTGTGCCCAACAATGCAGCCTACCTGTGTCCATCAATGCTGCCTACCCTGTGTCCACCAATGCAGCCTACCTGTGTCCATCAATACTGCCTCCCCTGTGTCCAACAATGCAGCCTACCTGTGTCCATCAATGCTGCCTCCCCTGTGCCCATCAATGCAGCCTACCTGTGTCCATGAATGCAACCTACCTGTGTCCATCAATGCAGCCTACCTGTGTCCATCAATGCAGCCTACTTGTATCCATCAATGCTGCTTCCCCTGTGTTCGTCAATGCAGCCTACCTGTGTCCATCAATGCAGCCTACCTGTGTCCATCAATGCAGCCTACCTGTGTCCATCAATGCAGCCTACCTGTGTCCATCAATGCAACCTACCTGTGTCCACCAATGCAGCCTACCTGTGTCCATCAATACTGCCTCCCCCGTGCCCATCAATGCAGCCTACCTGTGTCCAACAATGCAGCCTACCTGTGTCCATCAATGCTGCCTCCCCCGTGCCCATCAATGCAGCCTACCTGTGTCCATCAATGCAACCTACCTGTGTCCATCAATGCAGCCTACTTGTATCCATCAATGCTGCTTCCCCTGTGTTCATCAATGCAGCCTACTTATGTTTATCAATGCAGCTCACCTGTGCCCAAAAATGCAGACTACCTGTGTCCATCAATGTAGCCTACCTGTGTCCATCAATGCAGCCTACCTGTGTCCATCAATGCTGCCTCCCCTGTGCCCAACAATGCAGCCTACCTGTGTCCATCAATGCTGCCTCCCCTGTGTCCACCAATGCAGCCTACCTGTGTCCATCAATACTGCCTCCCCTGTGTCCAACAATGCAGCCTACCTGTGTCCATCAATGCTGCCTCCCCTGTGCCCATCAATGCAGCCTACCTGTGTCCATCAATGCAACCTACCTGTGTCCATCAATGCAACCTACCTGTGTCCATCAATGCAGCCTACTTGTATCCATCAATGCTGCTTCCCCTGTGTTTGTCAATGCAGCCTACCTGTGTCCATCAATGCAACCTACCTGTGTCCATCAATGCAGCCTACTTGTATCCATCAATGCTGCTTCCCCTGTGTTCGTCAATGCAGCCTACCTGTGTCCATCAATGCAGCTCACCTGTGCCCAAAAATGCAGACTACCTGTGTCCATCAATGTAGCCTACCTGTGTCCATCAATGCAGCCTAAGTGTGTCCATCAATGCAGCCTCCCCTGTGCCCAACAATGCAGCCTACCTGTGTCCATCAATGGCGCTTCACCTGTGCCCAATAATGAAACCTACCTGTGTCCATCAATGCTGCCTCCCCTGTGCCCATCAATGCAGCCTACATGTGTCCATCAATGCAGCCTATCTGTGTCCATCAATGCAGCTTACCTGTGTCCATCAATGCTGCTTCACCTGTGTCCATCAATGCTGCCTACCGGTGCCCAACAATGCAGCTTACCTTTGTCCGTCAATGCTGCTTCACCTGTATCCATCAATGCAGCCTACCTGTGTCCATCAATGCAACCTACCTGTGTCCATCAATGCAGCCTACCTGTGTCCATCAATGCTCCTTCCCCTGTGTTCATCAATGCAGCCTACCTGTGTCCATCAATGCAGCTCACCTGTGCTCAAAAATGCAGCCTACCTGTGTCCATCAATGCAGTCTATCTGTGCCCAACAATGTAGCCTACCTGTGCCCGACAATGCAGCCTACCTGTGCCCGACAATGTAGCCTACTTGTGCAGGGGAAGAGAGGAGAGGAAGAGGATTGCTGGCCGGATCATCAGAGTGCCAAGGAACATCACTGTAACAGCTTTCATTTCAATTGCCATGTGTTTCCCCCCCCCGCTCGCTGTCACATACAGCTCCGCCTCCAGGCCTGGGGACTTTTATATACGTCACACATCCTAGGTCAAAATTATGTCATACATCCCAGAAGTCTTCATGGGCATTTCCTTTTCTTTCATCTGGAGGAGGGACTTTTTCAGCTAAGCACACCCTCCTGCCCGCATGCCTGAGCTAAGGGCAGATGGATTCCAGGAAGTAAGTGCTGCATGAATCAATTGAGCGTACTCAAGATGGCCACAGCTAGAAATACTAGTGTAGTGTTTTTCAAAGCGATTTCTCATCAAAATAAAGTATGGAGACGTGAATGGATGGGTGAGTTTGCTTTGAAAATTAAACTTAACTAAAATGGTGTTTTCAGTTTTTGGTGCTCAGATACAGTTTAGTTCCACTTTAACTTTATTGCTTCCCCATAGAGGACTAACAAGCCCCCTGTGTGACAGTATAGTGGAAGTGACAGGTCCTCTTTATGACGACCTGAGGTGTTAATTAGACCTGTAATGTCACCTATTGACCCTACTGAAGTTGATGAAGCACAGATTATGCTTTACCTGTTTCTTCTCCAGCCACAGCAGACGGAGGAATGAGTTTGAAACCGGAAGCGACCAAATCTCTGTAGTTTACGGCTTCTTTCACCAGAGGAGAGATCAATAAATGGATGTTTACTGATCTCCCTTCAGTCTACCTGCAGACACCTGACATAAACATTATGTCCCTTTCGACAATAAAGGGTAACTCCACTTTCGTGGGGAAAAAATAGCAAATATATTTTTTTTAAATAATATAGCGTATTAACAACTGCAACACAAGTCATATTGTCATATTGAATGTTATTAAAAATGACCTTTCCTTTTCAATCTGCAGCCGCTGTCATTTTCTGTAAGATGCAATGTGCCTATTAGGTGTTCTGTACACAGAATATATACAGAACGCCCCTAAAAATAATTTCCTGCTTGTGTGATTGGCTCACTGATTTTCCCAGAAGTCTACACTAAGGCGCCTTTCACACTGGGGCGGTGCGGGCGTCGGCGGTAAAGCAGCGCTATATTTAGCGCTGCTTTACCGTCGTTTTAGCAGCGGTATTCGGGCGCTAGCGGGGCGGTTTTAACCCCCGCTAGCGGCTGAAAAAGGGTTAAAACCACCCGCAAAGCGCCGCTGCAATGGCGCTTTGCCGGCGGTATAGCCGCGCTGCCCCATTGATTTCAATGGGTAGGAGCGGTTTAGGAGAGGTGAATACACCGCTCCTTCACCGCTCCAAAGATGCTGCTAGCAGGACTTTTTTTACCATCCTGCTAGCACACCGGCTTTCACACTGGAGTGAAAGGACCCGCTTTTTTCAGGCGCTATACAGGCGTTAGCTGTAGCGTCTGAAAAAGTCAGATTTCAGGCATCCCCTGCAGCAGAAATATCATTTTTGGTGAGATAGTCCCAATAGAAAATCACATCTTAAGGGATGCAGACCCTGCAATTTTGCTCATTAGAGCCCTGCAGGTGCAGCAGCTGACTGATAATTATAAAACTACTCCCCTACAGATTCACAGACAAACAAAGAGCTATTTCTTCAGAGTAACAAAAGGTAGGAATCTATAACAAAGTTTGTTAAAATCCTTGCAATGTACATAGAACACCCAGAGGGAAATGTTTTTTTCTCAACAAAAGTAGAGTTATGCCCCGTACACACAGTCGGAAAATCCGTCGGATTTTTTCCGACTGATTTTGTCCGACACACGGTCGGACTAAGTTGTCGGAAAATCCGATAATCCTGAACGTGATGACGTTTGTTGCCTACGACGGGACTATGTAGAGGCTAGTAGCCAATAGCTTTGGTCTTGTAATGTGATCTGAGCATGCGTGGCACTTTGTCCGTCGGAATTCACTACACACGATCGGAAAATTTCCGATAGGACTTTGTTGTCGGAAAATTTGAGAGCAGGAGATAAAATCCGAAAATCCGACGGAAAAAGTCAGATGGAGCCTACACACGGTTGGAATTTCCGACAACATTGTCCGATAGGACATTTTCCGTTGGAAAATCCGACCGTGTGTATGGGGCATTACTCTTCACACTGGGTTCACACTAGTGGGATGCGGGAACCAGCGCGATTACAGCGCCGGCCCCCGCATCGCTACTCTCCCACAGGGAGGTCACACTGCTTTGTGCAAACTGCTGCAGGTGACATTAAGATACCCCCATTTAATTTCACAGATCGCAGTGTGAACTGTAAACTCGCACAGCAATCGGATTGCATGGGTGAGAACACCCATGCAATCCGATTCTAGTGCAGGGAACAACAAATCCCTGCACTATTTTCTATGCAAATCTAATGCGAGTTCAGCCATACAACTGTATGGCTGAACTTGCATTGCTCAGACATCGCATGTGATCGGCACCTGCAGTGCGGGTGCGAATCACATGCGATCTCTGAGATCGCAGCAGTGTGAACCCGGGCTTAATGTTTCTTTCCTGCCTGTCCGCACTGTACATTGAGATGCACACCCGCAGCTCAGTGCACAGTTTCAGTATCAGCCAAGTTAAATGAAGTCCTGCACATGCACAGGAGTGACATCATCTTGGTCCAGCCAATCAAAATAACCAAAGATTGGTACCTGGAAGAATACCTGCTGAAGATGTCAGTGGCCGGTGAGGGAGCTCGATGACACCACAGCGCTGGAGTGAAGGTGGGTAGAGTTCAGATTTAAAGTGGAACTTTACCCATTTCAACTTGATAAGAAATAATGGGGGTTATTTACTAAAGGAAAATCCACTTTGCACTGCAAGTGCACTTGGAAGTAAAGTCGCTGTAGATCCGAGGGGGACATGCAAGGAAAATAAAAAACAGCATTTTAGCTTGCACATGATTGGATGATAAAATCAGCTGAGCTTCCACTCATTTCAGATCTACCCATTAGATTTAGAGCGACTGCACTTCCAAGTGCACTTGCAGTGCAAAGTGGATTTGCCTTTCGTAAATAACCCCCAATGTTCTTTAGCAAGGAACATACATTCCACATTAATAATTATGCTACCAAAATTATTGTGTGCTGTAAATTGCCTCCAGCATCGCTCCTGTTCCTTCTTGCTGGAGGCTGCCATTTTGTTGAAGCCCAGAGCCCCTGAACAGCAGTAAATCATAAAGGGGAACTAAACCCATCTGAAGGGAAATGTAGATTATCTAGGGGTCTCTGGTAAGGTGTGCTTTCCAATCCCCACAGGCCTGTGAGATTAGCCCATTGAGACAACGAAACAAGACAACTACGTCTCTCCGAGCAAATCTAATCTTTATTCTTTGGTGTGAATATATAAAGGGGCTTTCAGAAAAGACCACCCTTAGACAAATTATCCAATCATATACAAGTACAGTCTATGACAAAAGTGAAACTAATTATAATAAAGAAATCACGTTCTTTACAAGAAACAAAACTATCAAGAAGATAACCTGAACAAGAGAAACAAAACTAAATTAGATTAGCAATACTTGAGCATATCTAATAGAAAGTGGATGTTAGAGAGACACAAAATGGAAACTGATATTTATAGCTAAAGAAAAGTAGTTAAGCTAAATATCCCTTCACCATCAGTTTAACATTTTCAAATAAAGTCACGTTCCTGGAATGCCCAGGATTGCTAACTGTCACATTTGCTTGTGTCCTCAACCAAACTGTCAAACCATCCAATGGCTGGTGTCCAGGGGCGGACTGACCATTCGGCCACTCGGGCACTTCCCGAGGGCCCAGGGCCACTAGGGGGCCCCATCAGGGTTGCCAGCCTCAGTAAAACCAGGGACAGTATGTCAAAATCTGTGTTTTTTTTTACATCTGTTTCTGAAATGTCCCTTACCGACATCCTTTTGGTCTAAAAATCCAGAGATTATAGCTGCCCCACCTCTCCAGTACCTTCTCAGCCAATAGAATCGTGTCTGTGTATACTGTGTGATTGTATACTGTGTGTACATGTATGTGTATACTGTGTGATTGTATACTGTGTGGCCCCATAATCTCCTATTGCCCGGGGGCCCCATGAGTTGTCAGTCCGCCCCTGCTGGTGTCATAACTGATGCAGCACCAGGGCAGTTTCAGATCAAACACAAGCAGCTTCTTTGGCTTTAAAGCAGAAGTAAACCCATCCATAAAACAGTTATCTTTCCGGCACGTTCCGGAAATGTAACACTCCCATTGGTTGTGCTCTCAACCAAACTGTCAAACCATCCAATGGCTGGTGTCATAACTGATCACATGTGCAGTATGATGGCAGTTGTAGATTAAACAGAGGCCAAGATGGCAGCTTCCTTGGCTGAAAACGATAGGAGGGTTTACTTCCACTTTAAAGGATAGGAGGGTTTAATTCCACTTTAAGGCTGTCAAAAGATCGGCCTCTACAAACCCAGCAGTACCAAAAAATGCCTAAAAATGGAGAGCAACTGAGCATGTGCAGAGCAGGGTGAGAGAATGTTTTACTGGATTTTAAACAGTACAGACACTTATTTTTAAGGTTTTCCATAGCTATAACTCCAAAAGGGGCCAGCTTGAAGTCATCTAATCGTACACACGATCGGAAATTCCGCCAGAAAAAGTCAGATGAGAGCTTTTGGTCGGAAATTCCGACCGTGTGTAGGCTCCATCGGACTTTTGCTGGTGGAATTCCTGCCAGCAAAAGATTGAGAGCATGTTCTCTATTTTTCGGTCGGAAAAAGTTCCGATCCGAAATTCCGATCGTCTGTACCAATTCCGACACGCAAAATTCCGACGCATGCTCGGAAGCATTCAACTTAATTTTCTCGGCTCGTCGTAGTGTTGTACGTCATCGCGTTTTTGGGGTTCGAAAGTTCATAAAACTTGTGTGACTGTGTATGCAAGCCGAGCTTGAGCAGAAAATCCGCTCGTGTGTACGGGGCATGACAGGAATTTTCTGACTAAAGTTCTACTTTAACCGCTTCCCGACCGGCGCATGCCGATATATGTCGGCAGAATGGCACGGATCACGCGGGGACACCCGCAATCTTCTCACGGGAAGGCTGAACGGGGAGATGCGGAAATAAACAGCATCTCCCCGTTCTGCCTAGCAACTAGTGACGCCGATCTCTGCTCCCTGTGATTGGAGCAGAGATCAGCATTCACTAGCTGATAGCCACGCCCCCCCCCCACAGTAAGAAACACACCCCTAGGCATACTTAACCCCTACACTGCCACCTAGAGGTTAACCCCTTCACTGCCAGTGTCATTTATACAGGAATCAATGCATTTAAATAGCATTGATTGCTGTATAAATGACAATGGTCCCAAAAATGTGTCAAAAATGTCCGATGTGTCCGCCATAATGTCGCAGTCACAATAAAAATCGCTGATCGCCGTCATTACTAATAAAAAAAAATATTAATAAAAATGCTATAAAACTATCCCCTATCTTGTAAACGCTATCACTTTTTATGCAAACCAATCAATAATCGCTTATTGCGATTTTTTTACCAAAAATATGTAGAAGAATACGTATCGGCCTGAACTGAGGAAAAAAAATGTTTTTTTATATATTTTTCGGGGATATTTATTATAGCAAAAAATAAAAAAGAATGCGTTTTTTTTCAAAATTGTCGCCCTTTTTTGTTTATAGCGCAAAAAATAAAAACCACAGGGGCGATCAAATACCACCAAAAGAAAGCTCTATTTGTGGGAAAAAAAGGACGTCAATTTTGTTTGGGAGCCACGTCGCACGACCGCGCAATTGTCAGTTAAAGCGACGCAGTGCCGAATCGCAAAAAGGGGCCTGATCCTTTGGCTGCAAATTGGTCCGGTCTGAAAGTGGTTAAGATAAAACTGACCCAAACCCATCAAAGTTGTTTTATACGATGACCAGTTTTCAGTCAACCCATAAAGGTTGCTTTTTCTCCTTTCCCAAGCTACGTGCTTTATTTTGTAGTGTTATCATGCAGCGTTCTTGATGGACATAATTACCAAAGTAGCAGTTTAATTAGTGAACAATGTGTATTCTGTTTAGGACACAAACATCTCAGTGACACGCAGTTACAGGCAGATAAGATCTGGTCCAGCAAACCTCGGCTCCGCCCACCTGTCAGAGTGAAAGGAAACCTTCAGACTTCCATTGTTCTAAAAATGCAGCATGGATAATCTCTTAGCAACAGGCAGAATGTATTTACTGAAGTTTTGTAACAGAATGTTTCCAAATAACAGTTCTGAAAAACTGAATTGAACTGCCAGTACAAGGTAAAACTATGGCCTTCAAAAAATGGGACATACTAAAACATTTAATGTGAAAATGGCTTAATGTAGCTTAACATGTAATTAAGTGCCTAAACCTCAATCAATTGCCCTGAAACTTTGCACAGCCTAAGATCTCAACTTCCCAAACCTATCCAAGAAGTTTCATGCGATTCAGTGTTCCACAAGGCAAACTAGGGACATTAAGCTTGATTTTTGGGGAGCTTAATGTGGCTTAACGTACAAAAAAGACCTTAAATGTTAACCAATTTCCCTGAAACTTCACACAATAGAAGACTCTATCCATGCCAATTTCTGAAAATTTAAGCTCATTTGGTTAATCACATCAAAAGTTATTCACGTTAAGCTATATTTTACAATGCTAAAACATTTAATGTGAAAATGGCTTAATTAAACGTTTTAGCATTGTAAAATATAGCTTAATGTGAATAACTTTTGGTGTGATTTACTAAATGAGCTGAAATTTTCCGATGAAAAGCTCTCATCGGTCTTTTGCTGGCCGAAATTCCGATCATGTGTACGCGGCATTTCTCCTCCATGGTAGTCCTTTGTTGTGATAAAATTTAAAATTCTGCACTTGAAATGAAAATTACAGGGACCATCAGCTGCATCTCTCACAAAATGCATAGGGGATAAATTTAGCACCAAAAAGGAGACAAGAAGAGAATGAAAGAAAAAATCAAGGAGAGAAAGAGATGTAGCGAGAGAATGGTAAGGAACGATTTGGCAATGGAAAGAGAAGAGGAAGACATTGAAAGACCAAGATTAAGACTTTGCACATGGGTGCCTGAGGTCATACAACATAAATCCTGGTGTATTACACCCACCTGGAAAGCAGTGTTGCCAACCGTCAGTATTTTTACTGGCAGCCAGTAAAAAACAGGCAATTTTCTCCTGCCAGTAAATGCCAGTAAAAGTAAATGGTTGCCAGTAAAAAATATGGCTGTGACGCTTGGCTTGGTCCTGAGTCGGCTGAGAGCATCCGAGTGCCTGCTACAGTGTGATCGAGCGGCTCTGGCGGAGGCAGTGCCTGAGCATATTGTGTGATGTCATGGTGCAATGGAGCCAAGCAGAGTGGCCAGAGCCTCGTGTACTGGTCTACAGTATGGGAGCAAGGCAAGCTGGGACCAGGACCATCAGTGCTGTTTAGACTGGAGTGGACTGGAGGGACTACTTGGCTTGGAGAGAAACTGTCACTGTGACTCAGGAGGGGACGTGTCGTATCGGTGAGGTGTCACTGTGAGAGTCAGTTTTATGTGTGTGTGCTGCCCATTCTAATTTATTGCCCTTCTGTCCCTGAGCTACTTATATCAAAAATAAAATAAGAAATATGTTTTTTTTGCCTTATTATCTACCTTAAATCATATTGCTAATTGCATATTGTATTTGTTTGTAGCCTAAATACTCTAATTTGCACTTAAAACTTAAATTTTGCAACTTTTGGAAACGCCAATAAAAACGTGGCTGTGCCAGTAAATTTTGGGTGTTGTGTCAGTAAATTTCAATCTGGTAGGTTGGCAACACTGCTGGAAAGCCCAGGTGCTGCTTACAGTCACCCATAGACATGCGTAGCTGTGCACGGCTGTACTGGGGTATACACAGGGGTCAAGTCCTGGGGAAAAAAGTGTGAGAACTCCCACCCAAGATCCACCCGCCCACCAAAAAAAATAAAAATGATACGCTCATATGCACGAACGCTTCAAAAGTGGTATTTTTCATCCAATTTTCATATTCTGTGTATGAAGATTAACTGTTAGTACATAAGAAAAACAATCCTCAATAAACATAAATACGGTAATTCTCTGAATAATCAGCATTCATTCAATTGTGCTTCCATGCAAATGTGAACATCATGTTCTGATCTTTATTGGGGAATGTTATGTTGTATATAGAGTGTTTATGTGGTGAGTTTACACTTTTCATTGAACAGAGTTTGGATAACACAGGGTTAAACGGACAGGTCATAAATTAAGTGCACATTATCTGGACAGAATGCTTGGGGAGATAGAGATGTGTTCCTGCTTAGGAGATGTATGTTAGCTTGGGGGGCTGCAAACTCTGCAGGGCTCCAACACACACTCGCTGCTATTCCAACCCTTCACATATTTCCACATAAACTTCGCTCCTGGCATTAAACTTTGCCAGGTATTGTGCTCAGCTTACCACCCCAAACTGATGTTCCTCCCTCACCTCACCTCTCTCCCTGCATGTCCTGTGAGCAGAATAGCTGTGCTCCTCCTCAGGCTTCTCTCATCATATGGCATTCAGCGGGGGGGATTCAGCGGGACACACAGAGCAAGTATGCAGGAGACTTGGGGGGGGGGGAGATGAGGAGACAGAAAAACAGGAGGGGCCAGCGGGGGGGAGCGCATCACGAGAGGTCTGACTAAATACAATCTCTTAGCAGCAGGGACCTAATCTACCCATCAGCTAGCTGTGATTGACAGGTGGATCGAAGCGGAAGCCCCCTACTGGCAATGCCTAAATGGTCAGGTGTGCGGCACTTACTATTGCAAGCTGTGTCGGCGGCTGCTGGTGTAGCACCTGCCACACAGCTCGCATACTTCAAAGTCTT
Organism: Lithobates sylvaticus; assembly: GCA_028564925.1. Taxonomy (NCBI): domain Eukaryota; kingdom Metazoa; phylum Chordata; class Amphibia; order Anura; family Ranidae; genus Lithobates; species Lithobates sylvaticus. Next base: position 212,658,269 of record CM053033.1, read on the forward strand.
GCAGGACACGGCTGCTAACGGGAACTGAGTTCCTGTTGTGAAAAAAGTACAGGAACTCCGTTCCCATGCGTTCCCGTAGGACTTGAGCCCTGGGTATACAGCAATTCTTGCGTAAACATAGCACACAGCATACAAGTATATTAGAAAAAAATAGGACATTTTCTATTTTTAAATTCAATCATGCACTATACGTGTTGTGACGGACCCAACCAGGACAGAAGCTTTTGGAGAGGACTAGGGGCAAGCCACCTACCCACTGATTATGGTCCATGGAGAGAGAGCAGATCATTCTATAATGATGGACAATAACCTAATGGATGCTGAGAGCAAGGCTTGGATTACTTCTCTGAATAAGGACAATAAAGCTTCCTAGCTGGAGTGGATGGAAAGGTGTAATATTAACCTTGTACAGGTTAATCGTCAGAGGAAATATGGTGTCCCTCCTGCAGCCTGGGTTGGAAAGGCTCCTTCACATGGGACAGAAATATTTATCAACAATATCCCTTAAGAAATCTATAAAGATTAATTAATTCCACCTTTTCAGACTGCTGGAATATTGTATAAGTTTGTCTCATAGACTTTTGTAGACTGTTGCCGGATAGTCTGAGGTTCGGTGGGGTTTGTTATGTGTTTATTGTTAAGTGGGTCTCTCCCATTATGTGCATTCCCATTGTTAATTAAGTTAATTGAGTCACCTATTGTTTCTGTTTGTTGGCTAACTTGGCCAACGTTTGGCGGTATCTATGGTGGGATTAGCCTCGTGTCAGCTCTACCTCGTTATTTATACCATTGTTTGATGTTTTGGGTAAATATTTGGTTTTATTTTTCATGTGGTGACTGACCTACTTTTGAAGTGTATAAAAACCTGTATTTCTGTTCAATAAACAGTCATTTCTTTGGAGTTTACCTCAACATCTTGTCTGTGTATGATGCTTAGGGTAAAAGGCTGGTATTAGCTCTCGGCTGCTAAAACAGCCACAAGTACAGCCACACAAAGTCATTCATATCTATGGGTGGCTGTACGCAGCACCTGGGCTTCCCAGTTAAGGGGATTTATATTGCATGGCCCTAGGGGCCCATGTGCAAGAGGCCTAAAGAACAAGTGAGGGGGGGGGGGGGGGAGAAAAAGAAAAGGAGGAGAGGAAGAGAAAGCATGAAGGTAAATGAGTACAGACAGAAGAAGGGAATAAAAGTGAGGGTGAGAAAGAGGGGAGAGAGGATGGAAGATAGAGGTAGGTAGAGAAAATGGAGGGGGGAAACTGGGGTAAAAGAGGGAGTAAAGGCAGTTTGGAGGAGACTAGACATGTGCAATTCGTTTCGTTTTTTTTTCGTTTTTCTTTTTTTTTCGTTATTTTTGTTCATTCGTTTTCGTACGAATGAACGAACGATTCGCTAAAAATTTTAACGAATAACGAATCGTTTGAATCGAACAAATCCGAAAACAACGAAAAATCCGAAAAAAACAAATTAGAAACAACGAATGTACGAAAGAAGAAAATCCGAAAAACGAAAACAGGAACAACGAAAATCAAAATGAACGAAAAAATTTGTACATTCGTAACTTTTTTTTTTGTGTTGAATTGGTAATTTTACGTGTCCCTTACAATGGTGCTGCGTAACGTGCCTCGAATGGATTGAACGAAAAAATTCGTACATTCGTAACTTTCTTTTTTTTTTCGATTCGTAATTTTCCGTGTCTCTTACAATGGCGCTGCTTAACGTGCTTCGAATGGATTGAACTAAAAAATTCGTACATTCGTAACTTTTTTTTTTTTTTTTGATTCGTAATTTTCCGTGTCTCTTAAAATGTAATAATAGCATACACATTACACAACATTATAAATTATGCTCCGATTACGAATCTACGAATGTTACGAATGTACGAATAAATCCGAATGCGTCCGAATTTCGAATAAACGAAAATTAAACTAACGGAAATACGAATCAACTAAAAAATAACTCTTACGAAAATACGAATTGTTACGAATCAACGGAAACTAAAAAAACGAAACGAAAATAAATGAATTTTTTTGTTGTGCACATGTCTAGAGGAGACAGCCAGGCAGAGTGGAGGGGAGACATGGGGAGGGCATTAAAATAAAAGAGAAAATTGAGGGTGGAGAAAATTGAGAGCGGAGGGCATTAAAATAAAAGAGAAAATTGAGGCAGTGAAGGAGGTGGTTATCACATGTGGTTACTGGCCTAGATTAGAACTGCTGGCACTGAGCTGCCCGCAACAAGCTTTTTTTATGTCTTCCTGCCCAGTCCAGCTTCCTTTCGAGCTGTATTTGATCACGAGACACTTCACACCTTAACACAGGGGTGTTCATAGAATCCAGATGTCAAACATCCTAAAGCACAACCTATAAAATATGCTGAGGCTGAGTCTTCCATAATTGCTGTTGTGTTAGCCTGTTAGGCCCTGACTGTTCACATGTAGCGTGGGCAGAAAAGCTGTGATTCTATCCGCAATTCCAAATCACACTGCAATGTTGGCAAAACGTGGCACATGTGTTTGTGTTCCATTCATTTTTAGTGGTACCAAAACACAGTGTGGCTTTGGATGCTTGTTGTGCGATAAATCGCTCAACAATCAAAGCAAAAAGACACCACATTGTGATGCCAGTAAAAATGGGCTGCGTTTTGACAGCATTGCAGTGTGATTTGGAATCAGGGCGTGGCAGGCAGAATCACAGCAATATTCTGCCTACGCTACATGTGCCTAACAGGCTAACACAACAGCAATTATGGAAGACTCCGTCCAGCGCCTCAATCACCAACTTTGCCAGCAGTTGCCACAATCTCAGATACCAGTAGAATGATAAGAAGAAATTCTGCAGCACTGCAGTTCTAAGCTAGCCTGACTGAGAAGGGCACAAGGGAATGAAGGACACACCTAGTGACCCGGGGTGGACTGGGTGGGTCAACGGACAACAGCAGCAGCAAACAGCACTTTAGAACATCATTCACATCTACATCCATGTGGCAGGCTGGTGGCTAACAGCACCCTTGAGGGTCCAGCTCCTCACCCAAGTGGCAGTCAAAGGTGGGAAGACGCACTGCAAGGAGGCGGAGCCAATGGAAATAGAGAGGACCGGTGGGCAGGTAGGTGCCGGTCGCTCCCACTCTGCTCCTGGTGGCTGCGGCTGGACAAGTCAAGAAGATATGATCTCATATAAAGAAGCCTGGAGGCACCGAGGTGCGGAGGCGGAGCAGCGAGAGCCAGGACCCTCTTTAAAATTAAATGGACTCTGGGCAAACATTTTCAAAATCAGTTTACTGCGGCAGATCAGGCAGCGATTGTGATTGGTTGCCAGATGTTACAGCACACGTTACAGCTCACTGATTAGTTGCTAGAGGTTACTGCACATCATTTCTGCTTCCTGATTGGTTGCTAGAAGTTACTGCACATTACTGCTCACTGATTGGTAGTGACAGATTACTACTTATCATTACCACTCACTGATTGGTTGCTAGAGATTACAGCAGTGTGACAAAATACCAGCCCTCCTGGGATACAGTTGAAAAACAAATTCTGTTGAGCATGCTGCAGAGAATAGTGGGCATGACCAGATTGGGTTTAAGAAAGGCCTAAGCCCACGTTCACCATGGAGCAACTTTTGCGATTTGACCTGTAAAATCGCATTGGCAAGTCACACCCTATTGCTGGCAATGGCTATGTTCAAATGCCACACTGATTTGAAAAGTAGTTCCTGCACTACTTATAGTGATTTCAGATGCGACTTGCATAGACATCTAAACATGAAGCCGCACAGATGTCTTCCGAGTCACACCTGAAGTCGCGCTCACATGCCGCTTTGAAATCATGCGATTTCAGATGAAGTTGCACGATTTCAAAGCCGCAGTCAATGTGAACGAGGACTCAAAGGGGATGATTAAACAGAACCACCCCTTGACCACCTACCTCTAAATAAACATAGCAGCTGCCTACACATTGCCGTGACATCAATGCTTCACGGTGCCGCCATTAAACTTGCCGGCTACAGGGAATGACCAGAGACTGCGACTACAGGGAATGACCAGAGACTGCGACTACAGGGAATGACCAGAGACTGTGACTACAGGGAATGACCAGAGACTGTGACTACAGGGAATGACCAGAGACTGAGGCTGCGACTACAGGGAATGATATAGCAGTGAGTCTACTGTCTACAGGCAGTGTGTAACTAGGCACTAAGCAGTGTGTAACTATTGTCAGGAAGACCTTCCTGGCCAGCGGGCTCACCTCCTGCTCTCAGAGGTCCGGGGACGGGGCTTTCCACGGTAGGTAACTTTGCACCACCTGCACTCCTCTTCCACAAATGACCTCTGCCCAATCGTACTCCTATGCCACAGATCACCTCAGCACAACCTGCTCCATTGCATCTTTCTGTGACCAATCACATCTGCAGCATTGCACCCCTCTGTCATAGATCACCTCTGCACAACCTGCACCATTGCACCCCTCTAACAAAGATCACCTCTGCACAGCCTGCACCCTTTCTGCCACAGATTGCCTCTGCCCAAACTCCACTATTACACCCCTCTGCCACAGATTACCTCTGCACAGGCTGCACTATTGCCCCCCGTCTCCCCATCACAGATTCCCCTCTGCAGAGTCTTCAAGAAAGGTGTAAACAGCAGCAAAATAGATACCCTGCAGCCAGCAACCATAGACCCCCCACTTCCCCAGCAACAAGAGACCCCCCTAGCAATAATGGATCACCCACAACAAAATACCCACCCAGCTACAATAGACTCCTGGCAGCAACAAGAAATCTACCGGCAGCCAGCATCAATAGAACCCTCCCTCAACAGTAGATCCCTCCCAGGAACAACTGACTCCCCAACAACAGGGCAATGAGCTGTGGAACTCCCTTCCAGCGTCTCTAGGGTCCTTACCCTGAAACTCAGGAGGGGTTTAAAAACTTTCCTCTTTATCCAGGCCTACGGATAATCTGATGAAGAATAGGAATCGTGCAAAAAACATGGATTTTGTATGCTCCTTTTCCTCCCCCATCTGGAGGGTTAGCCCCGCCCCCTCCCCGTTTTTTCTCTGTTTTACTTTACCTCTTTCATGTTGGGCACCCTAGGCTCCTTTTTTTTAACGTTCTATTGGAAATCTCAACTTGATTTTAGGGTCTTTGTGCGCCTAGACACGATCCTAACGGAGCGCATTCGGCGCAGTACAAATCCCATATCAAATCAAATCAAATCAAAACAACAATAGATTCCCCACCAGCAACAATACCCCCCCCCCCCCAAAAAAAAAAAATAGATCTTCTCCAGTGACAATAGCTCTCCCAACATCAAAAGACCCTGCAGTGCACCCCAGCACCCCTTCCCATTACATACATTCAGTGTTGGGAGTGCCAAAACTGCATTCCCCCACGTTCCAGTTGAAAAAAGCCCTCTTTACAGGTACATGTTCATACAGAATACGCTCTTATTTGGAAACGCAGTGAATTTTAAATTATAATGTATTGAAATTCAACAACACCATCACTACCGTCTAACCAATGGCCGCACACGGCCCCAGACGGATCGTAACTTACTTAAAAGTATTGATTTTCTGGGATTTTTTGTAAAAATACGTTTACAATTAGTGAACACACCGTGAAAAAAATTGACGGTGTATCTTTACTAGACTTTTATACGTTTTATCTTCCCAAAGAAAAATATCTCACTCTTCACAATCACGCCTTATTCATGTCATCAGTTTTCGGCAGCACCTGTATTAGTGAGGATGACGCACACAAAGGGCAAAATATCTGATGAGGGCCTTGAGAATTCATTGAGAATCACCATTACATCCATCCAGCCAGAGATTGATATTTAATTTTATTAGAAACCGTGTTAAATACCATACTAGTTTTATGTTCCCTTGCCTCAATCACCAACTTTGCCAGCAGTTGCCACAATCTCAGAGTTTCAACAGACTTTTCGAATGAACGGACTTGGCCACACACAATCACACTAAATTCTGATGGTTTCGAATGTGATGACGTACGACCGGACTAGAATAAGGAAGTTTATAGCCAGTAGCCAATAGCTGCCCTAGCGTCGTTGTTTGTCCGTCGGACTAGCATACAGACGAGCAGATTTTTCTATAGGAACTGGGTCCGGCAGAGTTCCGGCGGAAAAATTTTAAACATTTCTAAAGTCCGTCAGATTTTTCGACAGCAAAAGTCTGATGGCGCCCACACACGATCAAATTGTCCGACGGATTCGTTCCGTCGGACCTTGGCTGTCGAAAAGTCCGCTCGTGTGTGCGCGGCATTATTGTTAATGTATTTTATATGTGGCCCAAGATGGGTCCTCTTCTTCCAATGTGGCCAAGGAAGGTCAAAAGGTTGGACACCCCGATCTAAGGCTTTAATTGTTGTTAATTGCTGGTATCTGTATGCTTACAGAAAATGTCCCTGTTTGGTGGTATTTGGCTTGTCGCTGCATGACTGATCATATTCGTTTGTCTGTTTTTTACGCCCCACTTGTGCGGTTGCATGTTAAAAACAAAATGTAGTTAATAAAAAAGATCTGATAAAAAAAAAAAAAAAAGCTTTCGGTAGCATTTACTTAAAGGTATTTGGATGGGCATCACCCGATGACCTAGATTTAATACTTTTGTGCGGTCTGTCATTACATAGTAGATGAGGTTGAAAAAAGACACATAGAATATTTTCTATTATGTAATGCTAAATTCAGTAGGAGCTTTTTAAGAAAAATTGCCTGCAGCTCAGAGGCATAGAGCAGCTCCCAGAGCTTCGCACTCCATTCAGATCTGCATATTGATTCTACAGCATTAATATACTGCCAGCGGCTGTTACACAGGGCAAGGCAGGTATATGCAAATGATGATTCTTTATTTTCAGGGCAGAAAATGTATGACAAACCAAGACTTATGCCCCGTACACACGGTCGGAAATTCCGACCACAAAATTTTGTCCGACACTGGTGTTGCATACACACGGTCGGACAAATTTGTCGGAAAATCCGATCATCCTGAACGTGGTGACGTTCGTTGCGTACGACGGGACTACGTAGAGGCTAGTAGCCAATCGATTTGGTCTTGTAATGTGATGTGAGCATGCGTGGCACTTTGTCGGAATTCGCTACACACAATCCGAAAAAGTCCGATAGGACTTTGTTGTCGGAAAAGTTTGAGAGCAGGATCTCAAACTTTTTCCGTCGGAAATTCCGACGGAAAAAGTCAGATGGAGCCCACCCACGGTCGGAATTTCCGAACAACATGGTCCGATAGGACATTTTCCATCAGAAAATCCGACCGTGTGTAAGGGGCATTAGAGGATGAAGTGCAGTTGGTCTCTCTGCTAAACGTGGTGAACATTCATTGCCAGCAAATGTAACACTCAAACCTGGATCCTCCTCTGAGAATTTAAAAAATACTGCTGCTGTTCAATGTCGGTAAATGTTGCTTGATGATGCAAACACATTGAATGCACTTTTTTGCAAATGTGGCATATGATACCAATCGCATTATGATATAAAGAAAGAGGGCATTGCTAAATAAATTCTGGGCTTGATTTAATTGAGTCAAATCGGCTGTTCACTTTGCAAGGGAAACTGTCCTTTGCAAGGGAATTTTCCCCAGCATAGTGAATGTAATGAAATCTTACTTTGCAAAGAGTACCCAATCACATGCAAGGAAAATAAACAAGCATTTTTGCTTGTACATGATTGGATGATGGACATCATCAGAGCTGTACTTCATTCACTAAGCTGGGAATATTTCCTTGCAAAGTGCAACTTCCCTTGCAAAGTGAACAGCCTATTTGTTTTTAGTAAATCAGCCCTATATGTTTCTAAATTTAAAGTGCCCATAAAAACAATTCCCTGCAAAGAGAACAGTAAATATTTATCTCCAACTGTCCATGCCACTATAATGCAGAGAAATTGTCCACTGAAGTCTCCTCAGAAACCAACACTTCTGGAAGTTGATCTTCTCTTCTGTATTCAGAGGTCACTACATTATTGCTGTGTACTGTAAAGTCGATCTCCGGGCACCCCGATGTACTCAGTCGTCCCTCCTGCTGACCCCTGAGGCGGAGCCAATGGAAATAGAGAGGACCGGTGGACGGGTAGGTGCCGGTCGCTCCCACTCTGCTCCTGGTGGCTGCGGCTGGACAAGTCAAGAAGATATGATCTCATATAAAGAAGCCTGGAGGCACCGAGGTGAGGAGGCAGAGCAGCGAGAGCCAGGACCCTCTTTAAAATTAAATGGACTCTGGCCAAACATTTTCAAAATCGGTTTACTGCGGCAGATCAGGCAGCGATTGTGATTGGTTGCCAGATGTTACAGCACACGTTACGGCTCACTGATTAGTTGCTAGAGGTTACCGCACATCATTTCTGCTTGCTGATTGGTTGCTAGAAGTTACTGCACATTACTGCTCACTGATTGGTAGTGATAGATTACTACTTATCATTACCACTCACTGATTGGTTGCTAGAGATTACAGCAGTGTGACAAAATACCAGCCCTCCTGGGATACAGTTGAAAAACAAATTCTGCAGATAGGCAGCAATGGAAAATTATATTTACAAAAGTGGAGTAAACTGTTTTCTTGTTAGCATATAAGGCACAGATTCACAGTCCATTCACCAAAGATACAGAATGCAGCTCAGTAAACTGGCACTGTAGTTATTATTCCTCTCTTCAGGTACATCAGTGGCATTACAAGGCACATATTGATTACTTGCCATAGGCCGGTGTCCATAAGCAGGTTCCACCGATGCAGCAAAGATGATTTAAGAGAAAGATACCCTTCTCAGATCATTGTTCTTCTATCACAAGCACAGAAGCAGTGCTGATAGGCAGGACTTCTGAGGATCCCTGCTCTGTCCCCGCAGGCTGGAACATTCTCCCTGAGTAAGGCCTAGCTTTCCCTCACAAGCAGTGTATCTTTCCCTCACTACTTCCACACACATATCTCTCAAAATTGTGGCTGGGCTCTCTTTTATATCAAAGCTAACAGAAAATGGTGGACAAAATCTCTAGAGAACTTGGTACCAATCAGAACATGAGGCTTCCCCAAGATGGCTGCTGGAGACAAGTTCAGAGAACAGTTACTGCCTCAACAGGATTTCACAAAACACCAGGAAAACACAAACATTCTGAATATAACATGACATTTCTGCACGAGAAAGTAAGTATGATACAATTGTAGTCCCACTTCTCCTCTCAGCCAGCAAGACTGTCCTGTCATGGTTAATGTGAGGAGGCTACCTACATTTGCCCCCCACTCAAATAATTCAGTCCTCAGCATTCACCTATGTAAAAGCAATTAAACAGAGCAATAGCATAACAAGCAGAAAAACAGTCATAACAGTTCAAGTTACATAATCAGAATACTTGACAGGTTTCAGTCCCCTGGTAGTGCGCCTGGGTAAGCGAGGCTCCGGAACTTGCAACTGTCCATCTCCCTCAGGGGGCACAGGGCACCGTTCCTCCTCTGCATCAGAATCAGCAGGTGACACTTCATTCACAAGAGGTTCAGCTTCAACAGGAGTGGAAGAAGTCTGATTATCTGTAGCTCTTTCAGCTGAGGATAACTCCTCTACTGGTGGCAGAGGTGGTAGGTACCACTGTGCTGAATCACTATTGAGGATTTCCGGGCTGCTGTCCCATCTGGCAGATGGGGGAAAATCAGGAACAGGTTCAGCCGACAGTGAATCAGCAGTGAACACACATGGGTGAAGTAGGTTACGGTGCAGTCTCTTGCAAGGCCAACATCATACACAGGCCGTCCAGAAAAAGGTTGCTTCTCAACCTGATATGGACAGGGCTCCCACTTGGGCTCCAACTTGTTGCCTCTAATGTGTCTGGCGTTGCACACCAAGACCCCGTCTCCTGGTTTTAGTGGCAGCAACCTGATCCAAGTACATTTGTCAACCTGATCCCGATGCCTCCCTAGCACCATTTGTATAGCGCGGGTTAGGCAATGCCAATGGTCTTGGACCCACTCATCAGGGGTCCTTGATGTGATGGGCTCTGGAGTTTCCAATAAAAAGTCAACAGGTAAACAGCTGTAATGGCCAAACATCAAAAAATGTGGAGTATAACCAGTTGTCTGATTATAAGCCCAGACAACATCTTGTGCGATTTGTCACTTTGGACATCAAAGTAAACCCTCACTGTCAGATTATGCACCAGATGGACAATCTCCAAGGTCACCTCACTGTCAATCACTCGCATGACAAGTCACACCCTATTCTTTTCAATGGCACCCATTCAAATTGGTACGACTTAAAGTTGCAGTGACTTTGAAAAGGTGTCTACATTGAGGCGACTTTTGATGCAACTTTGATCCATAGAATGTAAAGTTGGATCAAAATTGCACCAAAAGTTGCATCAAAGTCGTACTGGAAATTGTGCGTCTTTGGAGACGCACTAATGTGAAGGGAGCCTTACTTACCCTGTTTCCCTGAAAATAAGACCTAGTGTGATTGTCTGTGATGGCTGCAATATAATCCCTACCCCCAAATATGCCCTACCCTGTTTCCCCAAAAATAGGCCCTACCCTGAAAATAAGACCTACAAGGACTTTAACTAGGGCTTATTTTGGGGGTAGGGCTTATATTGCACGTTATATATCACGTTAGGTCTTATTTTTGGGGAAACAGGGTAGCTCCGGAGCAGCTGTACTTGCAAAGTGCACAGTCTATATGGTTTTGATAAATCAACCCCAAAGTATAAATAAATTGCAATCCCTTCTCTTGCTAGAAAAGTACACTTGTGAGAGCAAACCACTAAGTCTATCAGGATGCTACAATCAAAAGAAAGATATATAAAAAAAAAAACATTCAAATATTTTATTTTATAACTAAAAACTGCCATTATATATATATATATATATATATATATATATATATATATATATATATATATATATATTAAAAAAAAAAAAAATATATATATATATATATATATATATATATATATATATATATATATATAATGTAAAAATGATGAATTTATAATGAAAAAAAAAAGAAAGAGAGAAATCACTAGTTTCCATTTTAACTCTGTACAGTGTATTTGCTGCCATGACACTTTTTCTTATATTATATTCGCCACTATGCTTTTGTTTTGTATTATTCCTATCACCCCGTCTATTACCCACACACAAGACTTACATTTTACCTTATATTTGCTCCCCCCCCCCACCCCACAACGTCTCTTCCCCTCTTTCGCTAACTATTACTGTATTACATTTGAATACATAGTAACTGTTAACTAACATTAGACTGTAATCTGCATTCAATGTTTATTTACTTGTTACTTTTTCAACATTCAATAAAACTTTGATTGTGATAAAAAAAAAAAAGAAACTTTTGCAGTCACATTCTTTTTGCAGTGACCGTAAGTTTGCTAGCTAATCATTTTTTTAAATCTACAGAATTGTGTGGCTTTTTAAAACACTTTTTAAAATCTCGATCTGACATAAGAATGCACATGTCTACATGCCACCATTAAGCACATGGCACAACTTTTGTTGTTTTGAGCACATTTAATTTATTTCTGAAATTTTATTATTCCTGACAAAGCTCTTTTTGGGCAAAACATGTCAAATTTTGGGGATTTGGGTTTTCACTATATGCAGTATGTGTCTAACATATCGGGTGTGTGGGAGCCTGGTTTATATTGATACTTTGATACTATTGATACTCCTCTCCGAGGAATAGATCTTTCTCAATTTTTTTTTTATAGTAAGGGGTTTCTCCCACTATGGGTTGATATTTTTGGTCTTGTTGCTACTGTTTTATTACATACTGGATAAGCTTTGTCTCTATTTATCGTTTCTGTATTTGTAAACATGCTGTGATCCATTTTGCTCTGATTGTATGGTATTATTGAATGCACCTCTCTGTTTGATATCATTATTCCAATTTTGTAAGACTAATGCCCTGTACACACGGTCAGACATTCCGACACCAAAATCCGTCCGATTTTTTTAGACGGATTTTGGCCCAAACTTGTCTTGCATACACACGGTCGCACAAAGTTGTTAGAAAATCCGATCGTTCTGAACGAGGTGACGTACAACTCGTACATCGGGACTATAAACGGGCCAGTAGCCATTAGCTTTCATATCTTAATTTATTCTGAGCACGCATGGCACTTTGTCCGTCGGAATTGTCTACACGCAATCAGAATTTAAACGATCGGATTTTGTTGTCGGAAAATTTTAGGTCCAGCTCTCAAACTTTGTGTGTCGGAAATTCCGATGGAAAAAGTCCGATAGAGCCCCCACACGATCGGATTTTCGGACAACAGGATCCGATACATTTTCCGTCAGAAAGTCAGACCGTGTGTACAGGGCATTTGCTTTTTAAAATAAATAAGATTTTTTTTTTAAAAGTTTGCATTTAATAATTGAACAGAGAAATTCTGTATAAATACAACAAAGTTAATGAAATACAAAACAATAATATTGAAAATGCAATAAAAAATGTATGTTTTACATTTTATATATTGACAAAATTTTGCAGTGACTGTATTCTTTAATCACCAATTACTGTAAAATACAGTCCTCACCACACAGATTTTTCCGACGAAAAAATCGGATTTTTCGATCGTGTGTATGCATGTCAAGTCCGACGGGGAAAACCATCGGAGCTTTTTCCGACTGTGTGGAAATTATAGACAACCAGCAGTGCCAGACATTATCACATTTTTAAATTAATATATATTTAAAAAAATTTAATAATTATTCTGTATATATAATATATATATTATATATTATACCAATTTATTAAAGATAACCAACAAATAATTCTAATTTACACGGAAAATGGTTTTCTGGGGTGTCCTAGACTACAATCCAGTTCTCTGTAAGATAAAAGTGGTCCCACATTTGCCGTGGGAACACTTTTAGAAGCGGTAGAGCTAATAGTAAATGAGTCCATGCAAGGGCCTCTCAGTGGTTGTACTCACCTTCACCACTCGTAACAATTCAGTTTAAAAAAACAGTTACATTCCCGGCATGCCAGGAATGCTAACTGCACATTGGTTGTGCTCTCAACCAAACTGTCAAACCATCCAATTGCTGGTGTCATAACGGATCACATGTGCAGCACCATGGCAGTTGAAGATTAAACCGAGGCAAAGATGGCTTCCTTGGCTGAAAACGATAGGAGGGTCTACTTCCACTTTAATGTGGCAGGGCAGCTGCTCTGTGCCAGATAACGTACCTAGTATGTGATCTGACACTTTCGGGGTTTGGGGCGTGCACGCGTGCCGCCGGCGACCCGCTACTGATGTGATTGGACTCAATACAAGTAGAATGTCAGTAAACAAGGCAGATTGTCATTCTGTCAGTGGGGAAGGCTTTTATCCTGTATTTCTGCAAAGCAGGAACACGGATCTTTGCCTTCCCCTAGTCAAAGCACCTCCCTCACAGTGAGTAAGCACAACCTAGGCATACATTTAAACCTTTGACCCATCGGTAATTTTTTTTTTTTAGCACTGAACGCTGTATTAGTGTCACTGGTTCCTAAAAAGTGTTAAAAGTGTCAGTTAGGTGTCTGATTTATCTGCTGCAATATTGCAGTCATACCAGATAACACAGGAATCCAAATAAACCGCCCCTATTCGGACACCTTCCACCGCGCTCAGGTGATACAAGCCCTAAACTATAGCTGCCACTTAAACATAAATTATATAGGTGAATTTGTGTGAAAAAAATCTTAAATTAAAAAGACTTATAACAAATAGCGGCGCTGTAATATATATCACACTTCTAAACACACAATATTCCAGTGAGAAAGTATAAATATAATAAACTCAACATATATGTGTATAATAACTTAACACACCTAATATGTGCCCAATGTTATATATAAAAATAAAACATATACAAAAATGAATGAATATATGTGTAAGATGATTGGCAGCAGCCAATGAAACCCAAGCACAAAAATATATATATATAAATAAAGTTCAAATATATATAGATAAAGTTCAAATAACCGCTGGTGGTTAGTGCAAAAATTCTAAATGAATACTTGAAGTGAAATAAATCAATCAAATAAAATCTTCTGTGCTCTTCCACCACACCACAGTGACTTGTGCCTCCTCCCCAAAAAAAACGCACTCACCACAAAAGTATGCCCACACTTTCGTGAAGGGCCACTGTGCATAAAGGTCCCTCCAAGGGGGGGTCAATCGAATTCCCACAGATCAAATGATATGATTGGTTAATTGGTTGGCTGGTTAGGCAGAGCCAGTCTGTTGTGTGTGGCATCCACTTCCAGCACAGGGACCTTTATGCGCAGTGGCCCTTCACGAAAGTGTGGGCATACCTTTGTGGTGAGTGCGTTTCTTTTGGGGAGGAGGCACAAGTCACTGTGGTGTGGTGGAAGAGCACAGAAGATTTTATTTGATTGATTTATTTCACTTCAAGTATTCATTTTGAATTTTTGCACTAACCACCAGCGGTTATTTGAACTTTATCTATATATATTTGAACTTTATTTATATATATATATTTTTGTGCTTGGGTTTGATTGGCTGCTGCCAATCATCTTACACATATATTCATTAATTTTTGTATATGTTTTTTTTTTATATATATAACATTGGGCACATATTAGGTGTGTTAAGTTATTATACACATATATGTTGAGTTTATTATATTTATACTTTCTCACTGGAATATTGTGTGTTTAGAAGTGTGATATATATTACAGCGCCGCTATTTGTTATAAGTCTTTTTAATTTAAGATTTTTTTCACACAAATTCACCTATAATATTGCAGTCATGCTATAGATTGCTGATCACCGCCATTACTAGTAAAAAAACTAAATAAACAAAATAAACAAAATAAATAAAAATATACCATAGTTTGTAAACACTATAACTTTTGTGCAAACCAATCAATATACGCTTTTTGGGATTTTTCTTTCCAAAAATATGTAGCAGAATGCATATTGGACTAAATTGATGAAGAAAATAGTTTTTTTTTATTATTTTTATTGGATATATTTTATAGCAGAAAGTAAAAAATATTGTTTTTTTTTCTAAATTGTGGGGGGGTTTTTTGTTGTTGTTTATAGCGCCAAAAATAAAAACCACCACCAAAAGAAAGCTCTATTTGTGGGGGGAAAAGGACAAAAATTGCATTTGCTTACAGCGTCGCACGACCACACAATTGTCAGTTAAATTAACACATTGCCATATTGCAAAAAAACGCCTGGTCAGGAAGGGGGCAAGACGTTCTGGAGCTCAAGTGGTTAAAGTAAAACAAAAAAAAAAAAAAAAAAAAAAAAAAAAAAAAAAAAAACATTTTTTTTTGCTTTTAAAGGTAAATGAGAGATTTGGGGTCTTTTTGACTCCAGATCTCTCAATAAAGAGGACCTGTCATCCTTTTTTATATTTCAAGGGATGTTAACATTCCTTGTAATAGGAATAAAAGTGATCAAAAAATGTATAAATAAAGGGATAGTGTAAAAATAAAAAATAAAAAGTAAAATAAATAAGATTTTTTTTTAAAGTGCCCCATCCCTCCGTGCTCACACACAGAAGCGAACACATGCATAAGTCGCGCCCATATATATATATATATATATATATATATATATATATAATATATATATATATATATATATATATATATATATATATATATATATATATATATATATATATTATATATATATTATATATATATATATATATATATATATATATATATATATATATATATATATGTGTGTAGATGTAAAAAACAGTGTTCAAACCACTCATGTCAGGTATAGCCACGATCATTGGAGTGAGAGCAATAATACTAGCGCAAGACCTGCTGTGTAATTTTAAACAGGTAACAAAATTAAAATTGTAAAAAAATTGAAAGCATCGCCTATGCAGATTTTTAAGCACCGTAGCGTGTCGCCATTCCACGAGCGTGCAAAATTTTAAAGCATGACATGTTAGGTATCTATTTACTCAGCGTAACATTATCTTTCACATTACACAAAAAAAATTGGGGTCATTTTACTGTTTTGTTATTTTGTGTATTTTGTTCCCAAAAAATTGCGTTTGAAAGACCACTGTACAAATACTGTGTGACATAAAATTTTGCAATGATTGCCATTTTATTCTCTAGGGTCTCTGCTAAAAATAAATAAATAAAAATAAATATATAATGTTTGGGGGGTTCTAAGTCATTTTCTAGGAAAAAGTACTAATTTAAACTTGTAAACTTTTTGCATTATTCAATGACTAACATGGTGCAATGCTCTACTACTGCACAAAATATCATGAACCAGATACAAATAGAAACCCACCAAAAGCAAAAGAAGATTAAGCCTTTGACCAAATATTTTTGAAAGCACTATGGTATGTCTTCAGAATTTTTTACTCCAGATGAGCTCAACTTATTTAAAATTCAGATATTTAAAATAATTCAGCGGGAATAAAACAGCGTGATAAACTAACGTGATAGATGAGTTAGTCAACAATAAGCTTCAAGCATGCTTGGGACAAACATAGATCTATACTCAGACAAAAAAATTTAACACAAAAAAATTAATTATATATATATATATATATATATATATATATATATACCAAAAACATGTATAAATAAAATAAAAAAATGTCAAGACTCGATGGACCCTTTGGTCTTTTTTTGCTGTCACTTTTCTATGCTTCTAAATTGAAGGCCCCTAAAATGAATTCTAGTATTTAATTTATAAACCCGATCCACAAGTTGCAAATCTCTACTCTATGCCGTGAATCAGAAGCATTCAAGGGATGTAGCAATTTTTACAAACTCCAGAATTTGTTTTTAGAAGTTTGCACATTTTAACCCGAAATTACCACTGACCACTTACTGACCGCTCACTGACCACTCACAGGAAGTCTCCTTTCTTTGTTGCTTAGTCTTTGTTTTAACATTTTGCTGTCTCCTTCTCTGTTACGATGATGTGAGGAGTTGACATTTGTAAGGTGACTATAGGACTTGTAACAACACAATTGAGTACTGTTAATTATTGCACTTTATACTTTTTTATCTGTACTATTAACAATTCATTTTTCAGGACAAGCTTTCTGTGGTTTATTCCCAAACATTTTGTTATGAAAAATGAACTGGCAGTGCAAATCAAAAAAATGTATTACATATAGTACTCATAGTATGTAAATTTGTTTTTCAATATATTTAATAAAGTTTTACAAAATGCAATATACGGTATACAATTGCCATCTTTGGTACTTTGGCAAACAACTAATGAAAATTACTGGAAAAGAAAATACAATATATGGCAGATGTGTTTTTTCACACAATGTACAAAAAGTTTGCAACACTAAAGTACACTCAAGAGAGTAATAAATGATTGGGCAGAATATAGACCATTTTACAATCATCTGAAGTATCAGTAATAGTATACTAGAGAAAAAGGGGGAAAGGTTGCCCCAAAGAGAACAAATCTCAGGGATGGTGGTAAATTGTGCGCATAAGTTAGCACAAAACCACCTCTGTGGTTAGTCAACCTATTAAACAGAGTGGACAAAACAAAAAAAATGGAGGGGGTATCACAATAGTCCTCCAAAGAAAAACCTCAAGAATAAATAGAGGGTATTACATTTCAAAGACCAAATACTATAGTGATCCGTCAGTGAAGATTTAATTTAATTAGTTAAAAGAGTACAGTCAAAGTCTGCCAGCATACAATTAGAGATCCAAGGTTCCTATATTTTTAGAAATGTGGGCATCTTATCATCCAGTGTGGCTATTATTGTATCATATGTCATATATACACTGGAGATCAAAACTAGAGAACAACCTACAATTTCTTAAATTTCAAGGTCACTGCTTAGTCCTATTTGAAATGATCTAAACGGGAGTATAAGAGCAGTTTTGTTAAGCATATTTCATGATTTACATATATTTTGAAGCACAGAATAATGTAGGTTTATGTTTAGTTCTTGAAGAGGAATGGTCAATTTTTTTTCCAGCCACTTGAGATGGCTTGTTCAGCTGCAATAAAAAAATGAAGATCAAGCAAAATTCTGTCCTAGAGCAGTTTCGACCTAACAAAGCCTCTAATGAGTGCTTCTGCAGGGGTCTAGCTAAACTGGTAAAAATTAGTTGATATGTATGAAACCAAAAACAATGGCTCTTGGGGCAATCCCACCAGATATGTCTAAACGTACCGGGTTCTAAACAGCCCCTAAACCAAACAGAAGGTTATCCTGGAATTATGCGGGATAACCAGGAAGGTACCGCATACCAAAGCATTAGCACTTTATAGTTTGTTTAAGTAGCTAAACTAAAGGCAAAACTTTTTTTAGTTTTGTATAGAGTGGAGAGGGATCAGAACACCTGTCAGTTTTTATTGCTGTCTGTTCCCCCATTAGTGAGATTCACCCACTCTATTTGTCCTGTTTATCATCAGAAGTGAAGGTTGGCTTGTCCCCAGAACAGTAATGGGGTTAAATGTTCCGATGGGGACACTAGTTCTGGTGACAACCAATTATTCCTTCACTTTGGAAGGATTTTTCCTCTCTTCGTGTTTTGGCTATGGGACAGGCAGTAAAGAGAAATCTCCCCAATGGGACACAGACGGCAAAAAAAACCTTACAGGGATTACAACTGTCCTTTACTCTATCCAAAATGAAAAAAGTTTTGCTTTTAATTCTATCTATCTAGAGCTGTAATATGTATTACCCCATTTATATCACCAATCTTTCAGATTTATTAATCCTAAAGTCAGAGATCCAACTAGACACATAACCAGGGGGTGAAGAAAAGCAGAACAATCGTAACAGCAGGTAAATAGTGGAGATAATTCCCAGGGCATGAGGGTTTGTGTTACAAAAATGTTTAAATGTAGTAATCTGTAACGGGTTATCAAAATAGCAAAGTAGGGAAGACACTTCAGGGTTTATTTACTAAAATTGGAGCATGCAAAATTGTGTGCAGCTCTGCATAGAAACCAATCAGCTTCCAGGTTTTTTGTTGAAGCTTAATTGAACAAACTAACTTTAGAAGCTGATTGGCTACCCATGCCCAGCTGCACCAGATTGAGCGCTCCGGGTTTAGTAAATCTACCTTCCTGTCTCAAGCTGAAGTTAGAAACTGCAGTTTTAGTAAATCATTCCCATCATGTTTAATTTGAATGTATCGAAAAATCTCTTTAGGTGGTATATTATGCAATAATTTAAGGGATTCATAAGGCCTTATATCAGAGGGACAAAGGAGATTTTACAGGCGAGTCAATTTTGTGCCCAACCACCAAGCAATCTGACTAATACCCCTGGGTCCAAAAGAGTCTTAGGGTCTCTATGGGATTAAGAGTTCTGATTTACTAATCGGCATGCTTTTTCAGGTCATTGACAAAACGATTGAAGCCAAGGGCAAAGAGGGAATACGTTTTTTTCCAAACAGAGGTCAGCAATGGCAGCCACTATTTTCCTCTCAGTACCGGATCCCCTGAAAAGATGAGTTGATGTAAGCATCAGTCTGTCTGTAATGCCCACATTAACTAATTTAGTGATAGAGTGTTACTGACATTTTATTTTTCATTGTGTGTTAACACATAATCATCAATTATGACAGCAATATCTCATGCAAGCTGCAATCTAGACAAGCCATGCTACATGGACATCCTTTCAGTGTTGAATGGTCACTAAAATAAAAATATGAAAGTGTATTTAATCCCTAATAACAAACTTTTATTTTTTTGGTCCCTTTCGGTCTGTTAAATTTACCCATGAAAAAAAAGCTGTTGGTCTTGCCATAAATCTCGACAGCTGATAAATTCCTGCGCTGTATGCCTGTTCTGTATTCTTGTTAGTTACATTGCTCCCAGTTATATTTGAGAACTATAGAAGATGGGAAGAGGTCTTTGTAGTCCTGTCCTAGGGTGAAAACCATGGCTCCCTCCATAGATACAGCAAATTGAATGAGCGTTGTCAGCCTAGGACAGGAGGTGTATTAAGCTGCCCAAACTTTATACAATTTTCTTATTCAATTGCCTTTAGACTTACCTTCAACCATGCAGTGCAAGTACCTGCCTGATTGCATACAAATTGAAAATGTTTAGGATTGACCTCATATTACAGGCATATCCCACTTTTAAGTACACAATGGGGTTTATTTACTAAAGCGGGAAAGTGAAAAATCAGGCTCACTTCTGCATAGAAACCAATGAGTTTCCAGGTTTTATTACCAAAGCTTAATTGAACAAGCTGGGGTTAGAAGCTCATTGGTTTCTATGCAAAAGTGAGCCTGATTTTGCACTTTCCCGCTTTAGTAAAAAAAAACACTGTGTACTTAAAAGTGGGGTATGCCTGTATATGGTTTTGGTAAATCCAAAGGAGAATTGTACAAGAAAATTGTATAATGTATGGCCCCTTGGTCAGCCTTACTGGCAGGGTCACCAGGTAAGAATAAATGTAAAAATATTAAAAAAAAAAAAAGAAAACAGAAGCAGCAATTGCATCTGCTAGGCTGAAATATAAAACTTTTTTTGTTTTTGTGATTAAATACCCTTTTTTTTTAAATCAGAAAATAGTTTTATTCTTGTCTTGCACAGTACACAATTTAAAGCAGTCAGTGTTCGATTAGATACACTTTAATACCCATATGCCTTTGTGGGTTTAATTTGGGGGGCTCCAGTTTTCTTCCAATCCCCCAAAAAAAGGTAGGTTACCTGGGTTCCTCCCAAATATGTTCCTACAATGTGTGTGTATGTGTAAGGAACCAAATTGAATGGTTAAGTGCTTCCTGTAAAGTGATGCCAAAAAAGTCTCAAGATCATATACTGGATTAAAAGAAATAACAATGTAAAATCTTAAAATATTAAAATATTTAAATGTATAAAAAAAAAAATCACTGCATTTGTTCATGGACTTACAGATAACCTTATCAACCTCAATCATCCTGCATTTTTTATGGATGGTTGGTAACACTGATACTTCCTTTAGGCAATACCAACAGTGCTGAAATAACATGTGAAGTCACAAACCTGGAAGAAAGGCAACCTGGAGTAGCAGAACACAGCCGAGCCGCATCCTATCAACACTGAAAGAAAAAAAGAAAAAAAAAAACATAAATACATGAACAAAAACACCCTGTCAATTTCTGCCAAATTCAGACAGAATATTTTAAACATAACCCATACAAATATTTTTTTCAATTTTACTTTTGATATAGTGTTTCCTTTGTTTTTATTTTTTACAAACCAAAATGGTCCTTTATTGAAACGTTGGCATAGTACAGAGTTCAAATACACTCAATGGTACAGTAACCGTGCAGATAGTGACAGTATTACCGTTTCCTTTGTTTTTATTTATTTTTATTTAGTGGACATTTATCTCTAAATGATGACTAAATAATGTAAACGCATTTTTTACTATTCTTGTTACTATTTATTATTATATTTATTTTATATTAATATTCATTTGTACCAAAAATGTATATAGTTCTGTTGTTTCCCTTAGTGCTCTACCAAATACATATCAAAATTCATAATAATGATAATACAATAACCAAACTGATTTCCAAAGCCACATCTGTATAAAAACAAACACAAGATCACCCCATACAAGCTATGTAGGGGTATGGGAAAAAAATATATAATTTGGTGTCTTTGTTTTTTAGGATAGCAATAGCATTTAACTCAGGCGAGTATACATCAGCTAATTAATATTACAAAAAAAAAAAAAAGCTTTTAGATATAGGTATAAAGAAATTAACAAATAGAAAGATAAAGACGTTCTAATCAATTTTCCTGAACTCAGAAAAATATCTGTACAATACAATTAAATAAATATACCAAAGTAAACTAATGTGCTGCTAAAAGCTAAACAATAATTCTGTGAACTGGAACTGCTGCAACCACTTATATACGTATTATTGTTTTAGCTAATACAATTAAAAAAGCATTTAAATAAAAGCAAATAACGACATGTATTTTAAAAAAATATAAAAAAATAATAAAATGATGTATACTAGTACTGCTCACACTAATAAAAAATTAAATAACCCCATGTCACGATTACTATATTTAAGCTGACCAAAATAAATTAAAGCTTTGGCAAACCTTGTACTGGTGTAATAGTGTGGTCCTCAAATTACTTCTGAATGTGTGAAACTTCTCTGTGCCGTAAATAATTTACTAGGCTAACTTGAAGGTTATTCTATTATATTCAATCTTCACAATTCTCCGCTGGAATCCAGGTCACTGACAAGCCACCAAGCCCAGACGTATGTGCTGTACACATGCAGTAAAGAGAGGCGAGAAAATTGGTGGTTGGTTGGGCCGCTGAGAGGATCCCCCATCTAGTATTTACATACAATGTTATATGTTTAAGATATGTAAACCTCACCACATCCTTCCTAAGGAAGCCTTAATCTGCCCATATACTTAGCAGACTGGGCCACCCTAGACTTCTGCTTCAAGTCTGCAATAGATTTGGTGACGGTCAAAGCCCTGGACAAATGCCACAAATATGAGTAAGCAGGTAGGTGCTGAATGCCATTATCATGCAATGGATGGAATAAGCACTCATTTAAGAGCTGCAAACATGCATAGTTACATAAAGAAGTTGAAAAATACATTAGGATTCAAACTAATCTCAAACAAAAAAAAAAACTTGTAAACCCATTGTTGGTCCAGAGTAGAGCGAAAATCCCTTAAGAAGATTGCAAAATTTTACTTTGACAGATCCCCAGATTAATGTACTATATGGTCATTTAGAAGTGAAATAATGGAATATATTATATTTTATTATCTTATATTACATTAATTTCATTAAAAGGGCATTTTTCATTCAGGCAATTTATTAATTGTTTAAGGATATATGAACAACTGGAAAGCCCACGCTAAAACATTTGCGGAAAACAGATCATAGAACAAAGATAATAACTGAAGTAACAATTGAGTACAGACTACAAGGGGGCAAGTTGGCCAAGATTCCTACCAAAATTGGTGGACTGCAGGCCAGGTAGGCTACCCCAAGGGTCTTAGGAGTTCTTTTAAGGGAAAAAATAAGTTCAGGGTAGGAACAAAACAAAAGGGGGGCAGAAGGGTATAAAGGGGGAACAGAGAAGGGAAGGGCAAAGAAGGGTTGGAGAAGAGTCTCCACAGACTCGGGTTCCCGCTTGGACATAAGGTAAAAGGGCATTTCATCCTCTTTTGAAACTATCTTCTGATTCTTCTGAAAAGCAGTTCCCAAGGAAGATGATTCCACATTCTTGCTTCTCTTACAAGAAAGAACTTTGAAGCTGGAGATTAGAGATGATCTCCAAATGCTCACATACAAAGCTAAAATACTTATATGTGTTTGCAAAACGATTTATAACTAACTATGTAGCAAGTCTTTTAATTTACACACCTTGGCCACATTGTACAACCAGAATGGTGACACTTCTATTATTCCTTATTAAATTTCTATGTATAGCCAACTTTTTTTATATTGAGTAGGAAAGGGTTGAACTCCCTGCCAGGTTACTTTTTGCTGTCCATTGGGGAAATTTCCCTTCACTTCTTGTCCCAGTGATGCAACATGAAGGCCAAGGAAATCTCCCAAAGTAAAGGGAATTCCAGTCTTTGATAGCTGCCTCCAGAACAGAAGTCCCAATTGGATGATTTCTGCTTACCTCTTGTTCTGGGACAACTAAAAAATTCTGGATTTCCTTAATTTTCTTTTGTGACAATAGTCACCAGTACAACTAGAGTGGTAAAATAAATAATAAAAATAGCAAATGACAGAGGGTCTAACTCTTCCAATTCTATCCAAAAGACAAAAAATGTTTTACCTAGCGATACAATTTAAGCATTACAGTTTCTAATGTTACCTTCCCACCTCCGTAATGCTTACTGTGCAAGGATTCAGCATAATTACTGAGCGGAGAAGTGACCCAGGAAGCTGTTACTTCCCCCTACAAGGGGGCAATAGTCACCAGTACAACTAGAGTGGTAAAATAAATAATAAAAATAGCAAATGACAGAGGGTCAAACTCTTCCAATTCTATCCAAAAGACAAAAAATGTTTTACCTAGCGATACAATTTAAGCATTACAGTTTCTAATGTTACCTTCCCACCTCCGTAATGCTTACTGTGCAAGGATTCAGCATAATTACTGAGCGGAGAAGTGACCCAGGAAGCTGTTACTTCCCCCATGGGGGCCCATGGAATTGTTCCAAGTTTTCTGAGATTTTCTGAGATTTTCTGAGATTGGTTGAGAAGATATCTTCTTCTCTCTCTATTTGGATTTCAAGATAGTAGCTAATGTAGCTAATGTTCCCTAGCTCTTTCATTTCAACATTCTATTTCAGCTTATGAACTATCTGATTGTAATCCCCTTCTTGTTCAAAACAGGTTATAATGTCATCAACATAGATAAGGATGTATACCCATGTGTCTTCTTGATTCCTGCAGTAGAGACAGGGGTCTGCTTTACATCTTGAGAATCCCTTTCTGGTAAGTACTTCATTCACTTTCTCATTCCACATCCTTGCAGATTGTTTAAGACCGTAGATGCTCTTCTGAAGTTTACACACGAGGTTGTCTCCTTGCTTAACGCCTGGTGGTTGGTCCATGTAGAGATCTTTCTTAATGTTTTCATATTGGAAAGCAGTTTTAACGTCTAGGTGCTTCACTTGCATGCCCTTCCTGGGTGCAACGCTAAGAAGCGCTCTGATGGTGAAGTTTTACAACGGGAGTGAATGTTTAATTGTAATCTACACCAAATTTCTGGGAGTAACCACTGGCAACTAGTCTAGCTTTGTATTTGTGGATATTCCCTTCTGCGTCTGACTTTACTTTGAAAGTCCTCTTACTTCCTATAATTTAGCGGTTAGGAGGGAGTTCTGTGAGTGTCCAGGTTTTATTTTCTTGAAGTGACTTTAACCTCCCTGACGGTATTCCAGAGTGTGGCTCGGGTGGATTTTCAGTACCAAAAGCGGTGACCCGGAGCCACACTCGGGATTACATCGCAATATCCTGGGAAAGTTCCCTGCGAGTGTTGCGACGCACTGGGACAGAGCACTGTGCCAAATTCAAAAAGTGACTTACAGATTACATTACTGTATGGAATTATTTCATTAGTTATTTCATTTCATATTAGTTCACAGTAATTTATATTACATGTTGTTGTTCTTCCAATACTTGAGGCCTTGCTTCACACTCAAGCTAGTTGCTTCATCGCTACATGGCGCAACAAGTCTTTCCAAAGACACACAGAGGACAGTACTACTGCCACTGGTGACCTCAACCCATAGTCCCCTTGTTATCTAGTTTTACCAAGTATCCCTAGATGGACCCGACACCTGTACTCTGGATCCTGGAATTTACAGTATATTGTTATAAGATTGTCTACATCAGAGTCTATTTCAGCCAAGGCTTCCTGCATGTCTACTCTGGACTTCTGTTTGTGCCTGGCAGCAAATGGAACAGTATGAGCACAGAGGCTCTAGACGGGGCTGCTGCACCATCTCCAGAAGTGAGTGTCTCTGACTGTCCAACTGACAGTTGAATTCCCTTCCTAAATCTAGTTTGGCCCTCCATCCTGCATTGGCAGTAATTTTAATCTGTCAAATGTGTCAAAATGGGTAGAATCCCTTAAAAGGAATTCCTCCTACTGCTGGGGTCGGCTCCTGTTTTTTAGAGTGGTTGGAATGTCAGGAGTCTAGTGCTTTAGCTGTCACACCATGTTACAAGGCTAATAGATACCTTGCATGGGACTGATGTTTGCATAAATGTGTACGCACTTGGGCTATGTGCATTGGATGGTGATGAGACTTCCAGGGAACCTCGGAATTGCTTATCCTTCAAGAGGCGTTGTCTCCTTGGATCTGCTCCTGATATTGTCATTTGCAATGCCAGAGTATGCTTCACCATTTCCCCTTATCTATTTTGGCTTCCCTTCATCTCCCTTTTTGTGCTACTGCACTCAAGGGACTTCCAAGGTTCCCGTACCCTAAGATCATCTGTTCCCCTACAGGTGGGAATTTAGTTTGAAGAATTGTATCCCATCTGGAATTACACCCCCCATACCTGAGTCTTAAGTCTGGTTCCCAAAACAGTTGGTCTCTGTTTTTTCAAGGGATCCCACTGTGAGTTAGTTTCTTAACTGGGATTCAATAGGCATCACTTGGGTGTTTTGTTAGACCTTTATCTATGGGAAGGTTTAGGACTGCTCCTTGTGAAGGGCTGTGTTACACGGTCCTTACGCTGGATGATGCTGAGGGTGCTGCTCTCAACCGCGCGATCTAAAAAAGATGCATTTAAAAAGAAAGAAAAGAAAAAGATGCATTGCCATCTGGCTGCCATCAATCAGTGGCCTCTTCTCCGAAGAGAGAGGAGGACACCATTGCCGACCATGTATTCTCCTGTCAAGAGACAGCACAAGCTAAGATCCTGCTGCGAGTACTCCTTGTGTGGACAGAATACATCTGGATGTTTTGGGGGCCTGATCACTTTAAGTAAGTTCCTACTTCCAGGGTCGATTTGTGGTCTCTGGAGGAAGTTTCTCTAGATCCCTTTCTCAGTTCTGGGCTTTATCAGGAGAATGTTCTCAGCTGTTTGATTAAAGGGGAGTTCCAGGCATTTTAAAAGTCAGCAGCTACAAAAAGTGTAGTTGCTGACTTTTAATAAACAGACACTTACCTATTCCACGGTCCAGTGATGCGGCCGAACGGGGTGTCGTTCCTCTCCCCCTCCTCTTCACCGGCGCATCCATTGCCACTCAGGGCACCCGGCCGTGACAGCTTTCGTCTTCACGACCGGGCACGATTCACGAATCGCGCTACGCCCCCGGAGTGGATAGGCGATCTCCTGGTACCTGTCACGTGTCCCAGGAAATCGCCTAGAGGGAGGAGTCGCCTAGGCGGTTCCTGGGCGGAAGGAGGAAGTGGGACAGGAAGTCCCCCTCCTAATGAAGCCCCTACTCCCCCCCCCCCAAAAAAAAATTACATGCCAAATGTGGCATGTAAGGGGGTGAGGAGTGCTTAAAGCGGAAGTTCCATTTTTGAGTGGAACTCCGCTTTAAGGTTCCTGTCCCCTTTTCCTCAGCTGTATCTATCGGTCAGGTCAGAAAAGATGACTATTAGAACCATGTTCTGTGTTCAGGGCTAGGCAGTGTTCAAAATTGGGTATGGGTTAGAGCATCTGCCTGTGGTCCAGTTTAGTACAGTTACCCCTACTTCTAGTCTGGTCTCTAGGACAATAAGTGTGGGAAAATCCATTCTAGAGGGACATATACAGCAGTTAAAGCACTTTCTTTTAGTAAAGTGTGAATGGTCAGGTTTGTATTTTTTCACAGTGTCACCTAAATTCCTTTGATGTCAGTGGGACTGGAATTGAAGAAGAGTGGCAACAAGGTAGGAAATATCTGATGTAATGTTCACATTTTATCATTTTTTGTTTAAAGGTTTTGGTTGCAGCTCTATTTTACCTTTCTAACCTCTCATCGGGAATATGTAGACAACTAGTTTAATTTGACTGTGCAGTATGCAGATTTCTAAACTGTATTAAGCTTTGCTAAAAATAATTGCCAAGGTACAAACTACATACACCTTTATCCAAGAAAGCCTTAGATTATACTAAATGTGGGATTTTAAAAGTGTATATTATTTCAAAGATACAATACAAAAGACACATTAAAAGATTATCTTTATTTTCGTTCCAAGCTATTTCATTTGCTGGAATAAAAGTAGTCTATAAATAACCCTACAATGTTAAAACCATCCGACCGCCTTACATCACAAGTTGAATATATAAAATTTCATCCTCTCAAATGACTATTTGGCATCCTAGCAAGGAAAATCTAGATACTAGTAATTTTATCAACATTCTAAAATCCTGTGTATAGACAAATAGAATGTTGACTGTCCACAATCCACTGCTAAGGATGGGTAAATAGTCTCAACGCATCTCGCCCAATGAGGCTTTTTCAGGGGAAAACAGATGAGAGATTGTAGAGTTGTAATCTATAATTGAAAACAATATATCAGTTCTACATAGTAAGCCATGCAACATGACATGCACGCATCCCGCGAGCACACATCTGCGCACATAGAGCCGTACAGTCAACTAGAACTGCACCAAAATTTCGGTGGCTTAAACATATTGGACGAACAGAAAAAGGTGCGGATAACGATATCGATTTAGCAGCGATTTTAGTGCGATTTTACCATTATTTTACTATGCTTATGGTGTGTTTTTCATAGGTCATGTGATTCAAAAACTGCATCAAAATGTAACACGGGTGAGTTATTGATGTGTTATTGCATTTCAATGGGGAGGTGATTTTTTTTTAACTGACCAAAAATGCAGCAAGCAGGATTTTGAACACCAGAATGGAAGCGCAAGGGACCAGTGTGAAGACATACATAATTGTAAATTTAAAGGAATGCATTTTTCTTGAACTTTTCTTGCATAGTTACATAGTTAGGTTGAAAAAAGACACAAGTTCATCTAGTTTAACCAAAAAAAAATAAAAAAAAATACAACCCCATATACACAATCCTTCACCCACAGTTGATCCAGAGGAAGGCGAAAAACTCCAGCAAAGCATGATCCAATTTGCTACAGCAGGGGAAAAATTCCTTCCTGATCCCCCGAGAGGCAATTGGATTTTCCCTGGATCAACTTTACCTATAAATGTTAGTACCCAGTTATATTATGTACATTTAGGAAAGACTGCAGGCCTTTTTAAAAGCAAAAATATAGAGCTGTGATTCACTGTGTGTGACACCACATCCAGGACTAATTGCAAAAATAGGGGAAGAAGGGGAAAAAAGGACTTTGAAGGTGCCACTGTGGTCCCAAATTTAAAAAAGAACCCGGTCACACATGTATGTATAAAATTTACATTTTATTTAACAAATATAAAATTACATATTGCGGACATCTTGCTGTCCCCATCTGGGGGTGTATTTGCAGCCATTGTTTTTAATATGTAATTTTATATTTGTTAAATAAAATGTTAATTTTATACATACATATGTGAGTGTTTTTTTTTTTTTTTTTTAATTTGGGACCACAGTGGCACCTTCAAATTCATTTTTTACCCTTCTTCCCCTTTTTTGCCTTTTTTTTTAAAGCAATCTACTGAGTTAGCCAGAACCACCTCTGGAGGGAGTCTATTTCCCATTTTCACAGCTCTTACGATGAAGAAACCTTTCTGTATTTGGAGATTAAATATTTTTCCTCTTGACGTAGGGAGTTCCCCCTTGTCCTCTGTGATGACCTTAAAGTGAATAACTTAACACCAAGTTTACTATATGGACCACTTATGTATTTGTACATGTTGATCATATGCCCCCTAATCTCCTCTTCTCAAGAGGGAATAGATTCAGTTCCTCTAATCTTTCCTCATAGCTGAGCTCCTCCATGACTCTTATCAGTTTGGTTGCCCTTCTCTGAACTTTCTCCAGTTCCCCGATATCCTTTTTGTGAACTGGTGCCCAAAACTGAACTGCATATTCCAGATGAGGTCTTACTAATTATTTGTACATGGGCAACATGATATCTTTCTTTCTGGAGTCCATACTTTTCTTAATAGAAGAAAGGATTTTTCTTGCTTTGGAAACCGCAGCTTGGCATTGCATGCTATTATTAAGTTTATGATCTACCAAAACCCCCAGATCCTTCTCCACCATTGATTCCCCCAGTTGTACTCCCCCTAGCATGTATGATGCATGCATATTCTTAGCCCCCAAGTGCATAACTTTACATTTATCAACATTAAACCTCATCTGCCACATAGTCGCCCCATTAGACAGAGCATTGATGTCGGCTTGTAAATTGGAGACCTCCTGTAAGGACGTTATTCCACTGCATAGCTTGGTGTCATCTGCAAAGACAGAAATGGTACTTTTAATCCCAGACCCAATATCATTTATAAATGTATTAAAAAGTAAGGGTCCCAACACTGAACCTTGGGGTACACCACTGATAACCTTAGACCATTTAAAGTAAGAATTATTAACCACTACTCTCTGAATTATGTATTTTAGCCAGTTTTCTATCCATTTACAAATTGATCTTTCCAAGCCTGTAGACTTTACCTTACACATTGATCGTGTGTGGGGAACTGTGTCAAAGCTTTAGCAAAATCTAATGCCCCGTACACACGGTCGGAATTTCCGACGGAAAATGTCCTATCGGACCATGTTGTCGGAAAATCCGACCATGTGTGGGCTCCATCGGACTTTTTCCATCGGAAATTCCGATGGAAAAAAATTGAGATCCTGCTCTCAAATTTTCGGACAACAAAGTCCGATCGGAAATTTTTCCGATCGTGTGTAGCGAATTCCGATGGACAAAGTGCCACGCATGCTCAGATCACATTAGAAGACCAAAGCTATTGGCTACTAGCCTCTACGTAGTCCCGTCGTACGCAACGAACGTCACCACGTTCAGAATGATCGGATTTTCCGACAACTTTGTCTGACCGTGTGTATGCAACACCAGGGTCGGACAAAATCCGTCGGAAAAAATCAGACGGATTTTGTGGTCGGAATTTCCGACCGTGTGTACGGGGCATAAGTATACCACATCCACAGCCACCCCTTTCACCAAGGTTTTACTTACCTCCTCATAAAAATAAATCAGATTTCTTTGACAACTTCTGTCTTTCATGAATCCATGCTGTCTGTTGCTTAAAATATTTTTCCAGCAAGAACTCGTCTATGTGGTCTTGCGCTAAAGGTGCTAATAATGTCCGACATTAAATTCATATTCTTTGAAATTCATGATATTAATTAAAAAGTTGTATATAATACAATTATATATAAAATATATATTTTTTTTTAAAAACTAATTCTCGGTTTTGGCTTTTGGCCCAGTACATTTTCAGTTTTGGCACCAAAATTTCCATTCCATGCACCTCTATAGTCAACACTCCAGAAGGTTGTTGGTGGGGTACCTATGTCTAGACAGGATGTGTCTCCCCACATGGCTGTCCGACAATGCAGCTAGCAAGGAGACGGCTACATTGATAGCCAGCGCTTGTCTCCAGCTCCAAGCACTTGCCCAAGGCCAAAACGCCCTCCCTCCCTCTGCATTCATCTTGCTGGTGCTTATTTTGGGGAAGTGCTTGAAGCTGAAGACAAGAGCTCAATATCAATGCAGCTTTCTCCTTGCTGGGTGTGTTGTCAGGTAGCCATGGGAGGAGGAGGGATGTCCTGTCTGACCTTGTAGTTAACCTTCCACACACATAGGAAGATAGGACAAACTATTACATGTACTTTGTCATCTGGAGAACAGAACACTGCATTAAAAAAATAAATAAGACCTCTTATTTAAAGGATTTCTAAACTCAAGAACAAAACTGTCATATATATTGCAGCTTAGCAGTCCTTTGATGTGGTAGCTGCATTCATAGCTCCCAACGGTCCCTGATTTCAAGGGACTGTCCCCGATTTGGAGCAATGTCCCTCTGTCCCTCCTCTTTCCCACTCATTTATCCCTCTCATTTTGGTCTGATCTATATAGATGTATATAAAATGCACTTTTTATATTTCAAAAAGTGTTTCCCAGTGCTAAACTTTTTATCCAAATTCAAAATTTCTGCATTTGTAAATGTTAAAAGCCAATATAAAGGAATAGTATTGGTATGTGGATTTAATTAACTTTTTGGGGGTTAATTCTCCTTTAACCACTTGCCGCCAGCTCCCTGTATATATACGTCATTTTTTTGAAGAGGGATATCTCGGTAACGGCAGACATAATGTTTCCGATAATTGTGGTCTCTGTGGCGGGTTCGCCGCAAGATCACCGTTATCGACAGCGGGAGAGGTGCCAACCCCCCCCCCCCCCTCGCCATATGTCAAAACGGACCCCCGTGAGTCCGGTCGCGGTCCCCGCGGGCTCGATCGCCGAGGGGACACCCGCGATCGTCTCACTGGAAAGCTGAACGGGGAGATGCCGAGATAAACAGCATCTCCCCGTTCTGCCTAGCAACTAGTGACGCCGATCTCTGCTCCCTGTGATTGGAGCAGAGATCAGCATTCACTAGCTGACAGCCACGCCCCCCCACAGTAAGAAACACACCTCTAGGCATACTTAACCCTTACACTGCCCCCTTGTGGTTAACCCCTTCACTGCCAGTGTCCTTTATAAAGGAATCAATGCATTTAAATAGCATTGATTGCTGTATAAATGACAATGGTCCCAAAAATGTCCGATGTGTCCGCCATAATGTCGCAGTCACAAAAAAAATTGCAGATCGCCGCCATTACTAATAAAAAAAAATTATTAATAAAAATGCTATAAAACTATCCCCTATCTTGTAAACGCTATAACTTCTGCGCAAACTGATCAATAATCGCTTATTGCGATTTTTTTTACCAAAAATATTTAGAAGAATACGTATCGGCCTAAACTGAGGAAAAAAATGTTTTTTTTATATATTTTTTGGGGATATTTATTATAGCAAAAAGTAAAAAATAATGCATTTTTTTCAAAATTGTCGCTCTATTTTTGTTTATAGCGCAAAAAATAAAAACCGCAGGGGCGATCAAAAACCACCAAAAGAAAGCTCTATTTGTGGGAAAAAAAGGACGTCAATTTTGTTTGGGAGCGCACGACCGCGCAATTGTCAGTTAAAGCGACGCAGTGCCGAATCGCAAAAAGGGGCCTGGTCCTTTGGCTGCAAATTGGTCCGGTCTGAAAGTGGTTAAAACAGTGTAAAAATTAATAAATTCAAGTAAAATAAATAAGAAAAAAAAATGATTTTTAAAACACCCTGTCCCGGCGAGTTTGCGCACAGAAGCGAACGCATACGTGAGTAGCGCCCGCATATGAAAACGGTAGTCAAACCACACATGTGAGGTATCACCGCGATCGGTATGGCGAGAACAATAATTCTAGCCCTAGACCTCCTCTGTTACTCAAAAGATGCAACCTGTAGAATGTTTTAAATGTCGCTTATGGAGATTTTTGAGGGTAAAAGTTTGACGCCATTCCACGAGCGGGCGCAATTTTGAAGCATGACATGTTGGGTATCAATTTACTCTGCGTAACATTATCTTTCACAATATAAAAAAAATTGGGCTAAATTTACTGTTTTTCCAAAAAAAGTGCGCTTGTAAGACTGCTGCGCAAATACGGTGTGAAAAATAGTATTCCAATGACCACCATTTTATTCTCTCTCTCTATATAATGTTTGGGGGTTCTAAGTCATTTTCTAGCAAAAAAAAAAACAGTTTTAAACATGAAAACACAGAATCTGAAAAACAGGCGTGGTCCTTAAGTGATTAAAGCGGAGCTGTACCCGCACAAAAAATATTAAAAGTCAGCAGCTTCAAATAGTGCAGCTGCTGACTTTTAATAAATGGACACTTACCTGTTCCTGGTTCCAGCGGTGTAGGCAGAATGTGACGAGAGACCGCTCGTCTCTCGGCTGCCCCGCCGCCATCCTCTGTCAGGGAATCAGGAAATGAAGACGCAACGTCTTCACTGCCCGGTTCCCTACTGCGCATGTGCGAGTCGCGCTGCGCGCCTCTATTGGTCCCCGCTGTGTTCTGGGAACTGTGTTTCCCAAGACACAATGGGGCAGCTCCGGATAAGGGGCGGGGCAGCTCCGGATAGGGGCGGGGCAGCTATACGGAAGTGGGTGCAGATACCTGTATTATACAGGTATCTGCACCCCCCTCCCCCCTGAAAGGTGCCAATTGTGGCACCGGAGGGGGGGGGGAGGAATCCGATAAGCGGATTTTCCCCTTAGGGTGGAACTCCGCTTTAAGGGGGTGTGGCAGGAGGCGTGTCCTATGCCTACATACGTTTGCTAATAGATGTCCCTCATTCCCATCTCAAAATGTTGGGAGGTGTAGCTGCATTCATTTAAATTTTTCAGGCTAAGGGCAAATTCGGCAAGTCCAGAACATACTTGTTGATCTTGCAAGAAATGCAGTGTCCTTGTCACTTCCTGTAACTTGAACTAATAGCCCAAACAATCTTATCTACCTTCAAATCTATCTTCTGCAAACTACAAATGTCCCCGCCACTAATAAAAATGGAGATAAAGAGAGCAAGATACGTTTGTAGTCCAAATCAGGAGAACCCGTCCTATCCTGGGACAGGGAATGTGCTATTTACAGGATTACCAGGTGATAATAAAGGCAAAAACATTCTGAGAAAATGAAAAAAAAAAATGCAGTCACCACATCTAAGGACTGGTAGCTGCAATATATAACATTTTGGGGTTTTGGCTTTAGATACGCTTAAACTTAAATGATGTTACAAAGAAATTCAAATGTCACTTTTCTGTTTTGTGGTGACGTGTGGCTTCACTGAAGTGTCACACCACACACAGTACACTGCGCCTTGTCCTTGTTGCTCAGTTAGACAGGAAGTTTATGTGGGAAAGGGTATAATAACCAAACTGCTTCAGAGAACAGGAGTTTTTAACATTTTACAAGATTATTATTATTAAAGCTGAACTTAAAGGGGTTGTAAACATTCGTGTTTTTTTTTTTTTTTTTGCATTAAGGTGAAAAAACACCTGTCAGTGACCGGCTCCCCAGCCTCCCCGTTTTACTTACCTGAACCCTCGAACTTGACCCGCGGAAATGCGCTGTCTCTCTGCCCGGCGGTTCTTGGGTCTTGGATAGATTGATAGCATTGGCTCCCGCTGCTGTCAATCAAATCCAATGACGCAAGCGCCGGGGGGGTGGGCGTTCTGAGTCCTGCATTCGGCCTCTATGGACACTGAATACTGGATTCGGGAGCGCGCCCGCAAGGTAACCCCCTCAGGGAATCGCTTCTCCGAGGGGGTTATCAGATGTGGGGAGGAGCCGCGAGAGCCGCCGGGGGGACCCCAGAAGAACAGGTTCGGGGCCACTCTGTGCAAACGAGCTGCACAGTGGGGCTAAATATGATATGTTTGTTTTTTTTTTTAAATTTACCTTTACAATCACTTTAACCACTAGGCGGCCGCGCTATAGCCGAAAGACGGCTGCAGCGTGGACGCTCTCTGCTTGGAGGATATCCCTGGACGTCCTCCTTTTT
Source organism: Lithobates sylvaticus (assembly GCA_028564925.1). NCBI lineage: Eukaryota > Metazoa > Chordata > Amphibia > Anura > Ranidae > Lithobates > Lithobates sylvaticus. The sequence continues at coordinate 212,693,260 of CM053033.1, forward strand.
ACTTCCCTAATGCGCGATCCTGAGAGCGCGCATCGGGGAAGTTCTGTGCTGGCCGTGTCCGTCGGACACATCTGTCCCACTGCCATCTGTCCCCAGTGCAACCTGTCCCCAGTGCCACCTGTCCCCAGTGCCATCTGTCCCCAGTGCCACCTGTCCCCAGTGCCATCTGCCCCCAGTGCCACCTGTCCCAAGTGCCATTTACCAGTGCCACCTGTCCCCAGTGCCACCTGTCCCCAGTGCCATGTATAAGTGCCATCTGTCATCAGTGCCACGTGTCATCAGTGCCACGTCAGTGCCACGTGTCATCAGTGCCACGTCAGTGCCATCTGTCATCAGTGCCATATCAGTGTCACGTGTCATCAGTGCCACATATTAGTGCCATATGTCATCAGTGCCACGTATCAGTGCCACCTGTCAGTGTCACGTCACGTGCCATCTGTTATCAGTGTCACGTGTCATCAATGCCACGTATCAATGCCATCTGTCATCAGTGTCACGTGTCATCAGTGCCACGTATCGGTGCCATCTGTCATCAGTGCCACATATTAGTGCCATCTCTCATCAGTGCCACGTATTAGTGCCACATGATATCAGTGCCACGTATAAGTGCCATCTGTCACCAGTGCCACATATTAGTGCCATCTGTCAGTGTCACGTGTCATCAGTGCCCCGTATTAGTGCCATCTGTCATCAGTGTCACGTGTCATCAGTGCCCCGTATTAGCGGCATCTGTCATCAGTGCCACATCAGTGTCACGTGTCATCAGTGCCACGTATCAGTGCCACCTGTCATCAGTGCCACGTCAGTGTCACGTGTCATTGTCCTGGTGCTCCAGGGCCTTCAAAAGTGTACTAGGTAGTCAACAAGTTAGATGTGTAATTTATGCTCCCAGAACATGTGATGGCGCTCCCTGCATGTTGGGCCTCTCTAAATGGCCAGGCTGTGTAAAAGTCCCACACATGTGGTATCGTAATACTCAGGAGGAGTAGCAGAATTTATTTTGGGGTGTCATTTGTGGTATACACATGCCATGTGAGAGAAATAACCTATTACAATGACAATTTTGTGAAAAAAAATAAAAAATAATTCATTTTGCAAAGAATTGTGAGAAAAAAATGACAACATCAAAAACCTCATCATGCCTCTTACTAAATACCTTGGAATGTCTACTTTCAAAAAAGGGGTCATTTGGGGGGTATTTGCACTTTCCTGGCTTGTTCGGGTCACAAGAAATGAGATAGGCCACCAGTACATCAGATGTGATCAATTTTGTATAATTCGCACCACAGCTTATAGAGTCTGTAACTTTCACAAAGACCAAATAATATCCACTAATTTGGGTTATTTTTTACCAAAGATATGTGGCAGTATAAATTGTGGCCAAAATTTATGAAGAAAAATTAATAATTTGCTAAATTTTATCACAGACACAAAGAAAAATGCGTTTTTTTTTCAAAATTTTCGGTCTTTTTTCATTTATAGCGCAAAAAATAAAAAACCCAGAGGTGATCAAATACCACCAAAAGAAAGCTCTATTTGTGGGAAAAAAAGGACAAAAAATTCATTTGGGTACAGTATTGCATGAGTAATTGTCATTCAAAGTGTGAGAGCACCGAAAGCTGAAAATTGGCCTGGGCAGGAAGGGGGTTTAAGTGCCCAGTAAGCAAGTGGTTAAGTTGAAAAAGTTATCTGTATACTCTTTTTACCTTCCACAAGATTTGTAATTTTGTTCAGCCAGTCTTGCGATGCAGACACCTGCCAGGCAGCACAGTCATGTTCTTTATCTCAGTTTGGTCAATAGCACTACCCCAGTCTGCTGATTTGACAGTGTTTGGGAGGGAGGCAGTTCCCCTAACAGCCTTTGGACAGAAGTTGGACTATCTCGGGACCTCAGACACAATACACATAGGATGAAGTAAAAGGACATTTCATTTATACAAAGAGAATAAAAACGCAGTGTCAGGGATGGTGTCATTACTGGTTTCACCTGCTGGTGGCACTGTTACGCTCAGCATCAAAAGGTGTAGTTCTGGTGGCTACCAGCAAGTGTCTCCCTGCCAAGACTACCAACCAGCTATCAAGCACACCTGTTGGAGTCTGCTGGACTATATAAGCCCACCCTTAACCAAGGCGCAAATGCTTTAGAATTACATCTGCTAGCCTTGTCCCTGCCTGAACCCGCTTTTGTTCCTGATTTTGTCCTGGACTCCGTTCCATGTACCCTGTCCTTGAGACCTGTTCCCTGTACCTGCCCCCTGCTCCCATTACGGTCTGTTTCCTCATACCTGGCTTCTGTTCCCTTTTTGCTTTTGTCCCTGCCTTGGTTATTTATGTTTGTTTCCTGTGCTTATGAATATATAATTATTAGTTAGTTAGATAGTTAGTTAGGTGTTTTGGGGTTTTTGCTGTGTCTTGCACTTATTACTTGTTTATGGTTTGCTGTTTGGTTTGCACGTGTCTTTATCCTAAATACTTATACTGATTCCTTGGTGCAGCTCAACGATCTGATCACCTGTATTGGATGTCTGTGTATGGCATCCCCTGACACGCAGTATCAACATACAGCAAAAACAGAGCACAAATTAAAAATAATGTGTTGACATATAGTCTAATGCCACGTACACACGGTCGGAAATTCCGACCACAAAATCCGTCTGACTTTTTCAGACAGATTTTGTCCGACACTGGTGTTGCATACAAACGGTCGGACAAAGTTGTCAGAAAATCCGATCATTCTGAACGTGGTGACGTTTGTTGCGTACGACGGAACTATGTAGATGCTATTAGCCAATAGGTTTGGTCTCCTAATGTGATCTGAGCATGCGTGGCACTTTGTCTATCGGAATTCTCTACACACGATCGGAAAAAGTCAGATCGGATTTTGTTGTCGGAAAATTTGAGAGCAGGTTCTCAAATTTTTTCCGACGGAAAAAGTCCGATGGAGCCCACACACGGTCGGATTTTCCGACAACATGGTCCGATAGGACATTTTCCATCTGAATTTCCGACCGTGTGTACGGGGCATTACTATACATAAATTCCACTGATACTTAGTGTGCTCCAATTGGGAGACCAAAGATTTAGTGAGTCCTCAAATGGACATGAACTTCTCGACATGTTTCGTGGATATGTACCGCTTCTTCAGGAGGAACAGGTAGAACAATGTCTGGAATACAAAAACAGAATACAAATAATAACCAGAAAACAGGACATCACAGGGAATTATACACATATAAAATAAATAATCAATGAGTTTTTTTTTTTTATAATCACTTTTTCTTTATTAAGACAAAATCCAACATACAACATAGAAAAACACATTGCACAATATATTTATATACATTTTTTCATTAACATACACCACACTAACCCCCCCCCCCCCCCCACCCCGAGTAAACACACCTGATCCTTGATCATGTCATCTTCAAAAGAGAGAAAAAAAAAAAAAAGCCCACCCACTTGCCTACCCATAACCAAAACTCAGTTTGTGCAAAACATTATTCAAAGTATGACCAATGTGCAGGTGGATGTGTGTGTGATACACACCTAAAAAATCCCTAAATGTGAATAAGCTCTTAGCAGCCACTTTAAAAATGTGTAATCATAAACAATGTGATTATAATCAAACTAGAAAATGACCAGTGAAAAATATAATCAAATGGCGCTTGTAAAAGAAAAAAATTATATATAAAAACACAAAAAAAATTATATATAAACTGCCAAACTATATAAAACACCACGTGAAATAGTGTCCGTGAGGTGATACCAAACAATCTTCATTAATATTCGTGTAAATTCAAAGAAAAAAAGTGATTCAATCTTCCAAAGAAAAAAAGTCCACCAAAAAATCTTCAATAGAATAATCAAATATGTCTTCCACCACACCAACTCGTGTTCCCTCTCCCAATGAGACCGCACTCACCGGATGATCAACCTCCCTTTTTGAAGAAGTCATACCGACGAAACATGTCAAGGGTGTAGCCACACGGACACTGAGATACTCAAACTTTTCAATCTTTGTGTTTAATTCGTTTGAATTGGTGTGCTGTCTCCTCTACTACCACTATTGTTTGAGATCACTACCCGGCAACCTCACTGAAGTGACTCCTGGAGAAAGAACCCACACCAGGAGTAGAGCTGCGAGGGGTGGTGAGATCATTTGTTACCCAGTTTTCTACCTAGTTATTTCACCCATTGGTGATCACATGTGCGCTCTGTCGGCTCATCTGATATCCAAAAGTTGCAGTGGATTGTGTGCTGGATTTGGCTTTATCACTTTGTGTTTTTGTAAGTTGAAACATTGAAGTGTGAGTGATGTTGAATTTTAATAAATAAGTTTTATCACAGTATCACGCTATGTGGAGGCATATCTTTTATTTGTTTTCACATATGGAGTTCACAAGTTTGGATTGATCGCATAAATAACCCAGGTGGGGTAATCGCTTTATTTGCCAACCACGAGAGTGCGAGGCAATATCATCCGGTGAGTGCGGTCTCATTGGGAGAGGGAACACGAGTTGGTGTGGTGGAAGACATATTTGATTATTCTATTGAAGATTTTTTGGTGGACTTTTTTTTCTTTGGAAGATTGAATCACTTTTTTTCTTTGAATTTACACGAATATTAATGAAGATTGTTTGGTATCACCTCACGGACACTATTTCACGTGGTGTTTTATATAGTTTGGCAGTTTATATATAATTTTTTTTGTGTTTTTATATATAATTTTTTTCTTTTACAAGCGCCATTTGATTATATTTTTCACTGGTCATTTTCTAGTTTGATTATAATCACATTGTTTATTATTCAAAGTATAATTAAGAAGGGGGCTTTACAGCGCCCTATTACGTGTGTCAAACAACCAACAATACAAAAAAAAAAAAAAAAAAAAAATATATGAATAAAAAATTCAAAATAAATAAAAAAAAAGTGTATAATTCCAAATTGCTATTTTCGAGTCCTATTATGTTTAGTGTTTTAATTCAATATAATCTCACTCTACTATTTCATTTTTATACCTCTTTTTATTTCAGTCTACCCTTCTTTATGTGATTCCATTATGTGTTGCCCGTCCCGTGCCTAATTTACTATTATAACTTATCCAATTCCATTAATGACATCAATCATCTCTCCACTGTTTCACGGTTCAGGAGGGGGGGGGGGCGCTCGCTTGTCCCCACCCCCTTTCCTGACCTGCCAGGCTGCGTGCTGGGATAAGGGTCTGGTTTGGATTTTGGGGGGACCCCCACGCCGTTTTTTCGGCGTAGGGGGGTTACCTTTAAAATCCATACCAGACCTAAGGGCCTGGTATGCTCCTGGAGGGGGATTCCATGATGTTTTTTTTTTTTTAAAGTTGCCGTGGAGTTCCCCCTCAAGGCGACACTGTCGCGTCAATATAGATGGAGATCCGACTTGGAGGCGATTTCCATTGGGTACAAGTCGCCTAGAAGTCGGATTGAAGTCTAATTAGAGTTGCGAATTTTTGTTCACACAGCAAGCCAGCTGCGAATCAGATGCGTGCCCATAGAAGATAATGGGCCTTAATTCGCACCTGAGCAGCACTGCACTCCCCAAAAGACGCACACGTTTTTTCTGCAATGCGCAGTGCGAATGCACCGCAGATATGTGAACAAGCCTCATTAAAATCAATATATTTTGAAATGTCCTGCAAATTTGCAGCGTTGTAAGCCGCATCTAATTCGCTTAGGTGTGAACGGGGGCTTAAAGTGTGATTTAGTTATAGGGGTGCTCTGTTTCTTATTAAGCAAGTGATTTTTGTTAAATTTATTTTGCAGTAGAAATCACCATTTTTGCTACCGTGAAAGTTTGCCGAAGTGAAAACTGAAATAAGTGATTTACTGAAAAAAGTGTGTATAAGCCTCATTGAGCGGCTGCCGGAATATAAAAAAAAAAATTCTCAGAAAATATATGGGGGACAGCCCACATCCCCCACTGCCCCTCGGAATATAAAAAAAACTATTCAGAATTTCAGTGCCTGTGAAATGTATTAGCATGCAGAGAAACATGAAGTCATTGTGGTTTGCAAACCATTTATCCCAGAGTTAGATGGAAACTCTGGTTGTGGTTATTATATTTTAGTTGCTTTAAAAGCTTAAGAGTTTTTAAACTGTTGATATTTAGTGCATCCGGAAAGTATTTACAGTGCTTCACTTTTTCCACAATGTTACAGCCTTATTCCAAAATGTATAAAATGTATTATTTTCCTCAAAATTCTACAAACAATACCCCATAATGACAACGTGAAAGAAGTTTGTTTGAAATCTTTGCTAATTTATTAAAAATAAAAAATGAAAAAAATCGCATGTACACAAGTATTCACAGCCTTTGCCATGACACTCAAAATTGAGCTCTGGTGCCTCCTGTTTCCACTGATCATCCTTGAGATGTTTCTACAACTTGATTGGAGTCCACCTGTGGTAAATTCAGTTGATTGGACACGATTTGGAAAGGCACACACCTGTCTATAGAAGGTCCCACAGTTAACAGTGCATGTCAGAGCACAAACCAAGCCATGAAGTCCAAGGAATTGTCTGTAGACCTCCGAGACAGGATTGTATGGAGGCACAGATCTGGGGAAGGTACAGAAAAATTTCTGCAGCATTGAAGGTCCCAATGAGCACAGTGGCCTCCATCATCCATAAATGGAAGACATTTGGAACCACCAGGACTCTTCCAAGAGCGGGCCACCCGGCCAAACTGAGCAATCAGGGGAGAAGGGCCTTAGTCAGGGAGGTGACCAAAAACCAGATGGTCACTCTGATAGAGCTCCAATGTTTCTTTGTGAAGATAGGAGAACCTTCCAGAAGAACAACCATCTCTGCAGCACTCCACCAATCAGGCCTGTATAGTAGAGTGGCCAGACGGAAGCCACTCCTCAGTAAAAGGAACATGACAGCCGGCCTGGAGTTTGCCAAAAGGCACCTGAAGGACCCTCAGACCATGAGAAACAAAATTCTCTGGTCTGGTGAAACAAAGATTGAGCTCCTAAATGGCAAGCACCATGTCTGGAGGAAACCTGGCCAATACCATCCCTATAGAGAAGCATGGTGGTAGCAGCATCATGCTGTGGGGATATTTTTTATTAGCAGGAACTGGGAGACTAGTCAGGATCAAGGGAAAGATGAATGCAGCAATGTACAGAGATATCCTTGAGGAAAACCTGCTCCAGAGTGCTCTGGACCTCAGACTGGGGTGAAGGTTTATCTTCCAACAGGACAACGACCCTAAGCACACAGCCAAGATAACAAAGGAGTGGCTTCAGGACTACTCTGTGAATGCCCTTGAGAGGCCCAGCCAGAGCTCAGACCTGAACCCAATTGAACATCTTGGGAGAGATCTAAAAATGGCTGTGCACCGACGCTCCCCATCCAACCTGATGGAGCTTGAGAGGTCCTTCAAAGAAGAATAGGAGCAACTGCCCAAAAATAGGTGTGCCAAGCTTGTACCATCATACTCAAAGAGACTTGAGGCTGTAATTGGTGCCAAAGGTGCTTCAACAAAGTATTGAGCAAAGGCTGTGAATACTTATGTACATGGGATTTTTTATTTTTAATAAATTTGCAAACAAACTTCTTTCACGTTGTCATTATGGGGTATTGTTTGTAGAACTTTTAGGAACATAATAAATTTAATCCATTTTGGAATAAGGCTGTAACATAACAAAATGTGGACAAAGTGAAGCACTGTGAATACTTTCCGGATGCACTGTATATTATATATATATATATATATAATATATATATATATATATATTTTATAATATATATATGTAATATATATATATAAAGTGCATCTGGAAAGTATTCACAGTGCTTCACTTCCACATTTTGTTATGTTAAGCCTTATTCCAAAATGGATTTTTGACTGTACTTTTTAGACTGTATATATCTATCTATAGATATATACAGTCTAAAAAAAATTCACTGCGCAGCAAACTCATTCTTATCCAGAAGGAGAATCTCAGATCTTATCCAAAAAAAAAAAAAAAAACGTTGTACAATTCTAATAAAAAAACACGAATACAAAGGAAATACTGATAAAAGTTCCAAAGTTGAGAGTTGGAGCTTTCGGATTTTCCGATGTAGAAGAATCCAAAATGATATAGTACAGGTAGTAGGTCATGTGCTACTAGACCTGTCACCAAAAAAATAAAAAAAACGGAAAAATAAAAAAACACGAATACAAAGGAAATACTGATAAAAGTTCCAAAGTTGAGAGTTGGAGCTTTCTAACTCTTAAAGCGGTTCTGCGCTGACGTTATTAAATTTTTTTTTTATTGCTAATGTTTAAAAATGATGTCTTGATAATAATATCCTTACTTGTAGTGCCGCTGCCTGTTATCTCTGTCCATTTTCATATAGAATCCATAGTTTATAAAAATCTTTGTCGGCCAATGTCATCTTGCTTGTGGGCATTTGAAGCCCACAAGCAGTCACTTCCTTGTTACAAGGAGCGTGTCCGCAAATCCCACCCGAAATCTTGCGAGATTTGCGGCCATCGAGCCGAAATCTTGCGAGATTTGCGGACATCGAGCCGAAAACTTGCGAGATTTCCGGACATCGCCCGAAATCTTGCGAAATTTCGGGTCGATGGCAGCAAATCTCGCGAGATTTCGGGTCGATGGCCGCAAATCTCGCGAGATTTCGGGTCGATGGCCGCAAATCTCGCGAGATTTCGGGTCGATGGCTGCAAATCTCGCAAGATTTCGGGTCGATGGCCGCAAATCTCACGAGATTTTGGCTCGATGGCCCGCACTGACTCCTGGGATAAATGACACCAGATCCCAGGAGACAGTGCGACATGACGAGGATCCCCGCACAGACTCCGCAGAGACAGAGGAAAAACCGGCAGCAATTACAAGGTAAGAAAAAAATAAAAATAAAAAAAAACGGCCATTTAGTACTCTTTGCCAGATTTGGAAGGCAATGAGATTTAGTAAAAAAAAATGCGTGCAGAACTGCTTTAAGCCTCGTACACACGATTGGACTGTTCGCCAACAAAACCGTGGAATTTTGTCCGAAGGGCGTTGGCCTATGGAACCAGGCTATAAAAAGCAATAAAGAGCAATAAAGCAGAAAACTTTCTACCCAACAATGATACATATAGCAGAGCAATCTGTAAGCTGCTATATGTTGCCACTGTGACAAGTCCAGACAGCCGCAGCAGTGGGCATACTATGCAGGAAAGTTTCAGCTGCCTGTCAGCGTGACCGGAATGCAATAAAAAGAGTGATGCAATACCACAAAGGAACAATTCAGATGAAGTTATGGTTACCAGAAACATCAAATCCAAAATTGGTCAGATATGTGGATGCTGATTTGGATGGGGACTGCACAGACCGCAAATCCACGTGGATTAATCTTCCAGTATGGGGAAGGAACCATAAATTGGTCTAGCAAGTAACTATTACTCTATCTTCAACTGAAGCAGAGTACATTGCAGCAGCATACGCATGGCAATTAGCGATACAGATTTGTCAACTTGGCAATCAGAAAGGGTCAATCTTAGGACCCAACACATCTATGTCAACTATCACCTTCTGAGGGACAATCAAGATCAAGGTGTTATCGACATTCTTTATTGCTCATCAGAGGAGATGACTGCTGATGCATCACCAAACCCTTATTGAAGGAATGTCATAATTTTATCAAGAAGAAGCTGAATGTAATTTGACAAAGCACATGCTGTTGAGAAGGGGTGCTGGAAGAACAACAACATGTAAATGACGTTGAACTATATATAGTGTATGCATTATACGCATCTATCCAGAAGGTGGCACTGTAGTGTGTATCTATGGTAATGTATTTAGAGGAAGTGTTATCTCTCTAAGTGTAAGTAGTTGTATGCTCCTTGTTCCTGTTTTCTGTCTACATGATGTAAAGACATGCTGTATGTAGGGATGAGCTTGATGTTCGGGTCAAACATAAGTTTTACTCGAACATCGGGTGTTCGCTGAAGAACGAACATTATGGGGCGCTCGTGGCAAATTTGAGCGCCGCGGAGCGCCCCATAATGCACTGCGATATTTGCAGTGCATTGCTGTATGATAGAGTTTCCACCTCATCCCTTTAAACCCGAACACATATTAATTACACAGGTTCTGTGGGTGATTAACGTGGTAATTAAACTCACTTGGTGCCTTATCTGCAATAAATTAGTCTCAGAACCTGTGAAATTCATATGTGTTCGGGTTTAAAGGGATGAGGTGGCAAACCTACTCTATGATGATTGGCCAAAGCATGCACCAGACCTGCAAGCTTTGGCCAATCACAGCGCCCTCTGCTAAGAGAGCCATAATTGGCCAAAGGCAGGGTACATTGTGTGGCAGGGAAGTGTGGAAACAAGGACGTGACCAGGTAACACTGCCTGGTCACGTCCTTGTTTCCACACTTCCGGATTCCTGCTGGTTGTCGGCGGCGCTAGCTGGAACGCACGCTGAGCACATCAGAACAGGTCGGAAGAGATCTTCACCATTTACCATTTATATTACAACGCGAGCAGCCCCAGTGCCGGGTTGGGCACTGAGACATGTGAGTAGCCATTTGGCTATGTATTTTAAACAGAATTTTTAATAAAATAGCAGTATTACGCTATGTAGTTGTTCTTGCTCCTTTATCCTACCTGAGCCACCTGGGAGGAAGAGTACCTATCACCATCTCCTGATACATCAAATGTGAACAGGCACTTACCTGTACAAGCTCTATTGACTTACCTTTTAGGAAAAGTAGTCAATTTAATCTGGTAAGCAGCCAGCTGATTTTTCACTTTTGGGTGATTAGAAGAGGATTCTTTGTGGTGAAGGGTCTCACAAGCTCTGCTGACAAGATTGTATAAGAAGATTTCTTCACAAATTTATGTGGAGGGGTTCATTCACCCTAATGGACTTTACATATGTCACTAATAGATTGTTATCTTTTTTTTTTAACAAGAAATAGATTGTTATCTTTAGTGTGATACTATTGAGGAATCTGTGCAGCGTGGGTATATGTCAGAGTCTATTGAGTATATTCATATGTATGGTTGCACGAGAATATATTGTTTATATACACCTTTTTCATTAATTGTGGGATGTACGTAGGTCACATGAAATATTGATACACGTAAATATTCACATTCACTTGAAATAATAGAGAAAGCATGCACATATAATTAGCTCTAAAAATATTATTTTTTATTTATAATTTTTTTATTTTATTACATACAATTTTTGCACATGATTGGTGACTATATATCAATTTAAATTTAAGTAGCGCCCCTGTTACACAAATTTTCACAGTGTGTACAGTGTCTACTACACTTCTGGTGGTGTACACAGTATAAAATACAGTGCAGCAGTTGTACAGTTTCTAATATAGATGGTTTGGCTTGCCGGGGACGATACACCTCAATGTCCGTTCGCGGATGTGGGATGTGCCATGCGCATGCGCGGCCTGATCATGTGGGATGTGGTCACCCACTTGCACTCTGGTCTTGGTAGTTTTTCCTGCTAGATCGCCTACCTCAGGCGGGACGTTGCCGTGATGACGCTATGCATTGCTTACGCGCTGCGTCATCAGACAACGCCCACAGGGGCGGGCTAGATCTCTTTGGTTCCTACTTAAGGGCGCCTGAGACGGCATTTGGTGTATTCCCTCTCCGCAGCCGGAGCTGCAGGAGTGTGTTCTCTTACATACAGGACATCCATCCTGTTTGACGGGATCTTTGGAACTTTCTTGGAGACTTGACTGGGTGAGTCTTTCAACGTTCACTGGTTGGGCTGGATGATTATTGACAGCCCAAATCATTTGTACTTGGCTCAGCCTGATCTTATTATTTTTGGTCTTCTCTTTTTGTTTGTTTTTTCCTTAGCTGCCCACTTTTATTGATTTAAACACCAATACAGCAATGAAAAATTGTATTTTTCAAGCCGTCTTGTAGAGAGATAAAAGAAATATCTGCTTATTCCTGACACCCTGGATTTGAGGATATAGGGGGGAGCAACACCATACATGATGATATGTTTGTAAATGTAAGTGTGTTCACTTCTTATATATATGTAATTAAATATTTGAACTTCGTGATCTTTTTGGTCACTAAGGAATTGTCTGTATGGAGATATATTATGTAAATTAATATGCCCTTTGATATAATTCATAGATGATGATTAATAATTCCCTGATGAAGACTGGCAACTACAAAGCCGTGTGGAAACGCGTCGGAATTTTCATCATTCTGTTCATGTATCAATCATAAGCATTGGTTTTCTGGTTTTATATCTATGTGGAACATGTATAATATGTTAGAATTCTATCTTTTTGTACAATAAATTTATATAATCTTTTAAACAATTGTTGTTGCCTTTAAAATCCCATCCTAAGAGGTTTTTGAAATTCCAGTTTCTAATATAGTGCAGGCGGTGTACACAGTATCTAATACAGTGTGTACAGTTTCTACTACACTTCTGGTGGTGTACACAGTACACAATACAGTGCAGCCATAGTACAGTTGCTAATATAGTGCAGGCAGTGTACATAGTATTTAATACAGTGTGTACAGTTTCTACTACACTTCTGGTGGTGTATACAGTACACAATAAAGGGCAGCCATAGTGCAGTTGCTAAAACAGCGCAGGCGGTGTACACAGTATCTAATACAGTGTGTACAGTTTCTACTACACTTCGGCCAGGAATGGTTGTATGCGACAATGGCACCAACCTTCTCTCTGCCCTACGACAGGGACATTTGACCCATGTTCCATGTTTGGCACACGTCCTGAATTTGGTGGTGTAGCAGTTCGTGAACAGGTACCCAGGCTTACAGGATCTCCTGAGGCAGGCCAGAAAAGTCTGTGGTGATTTCCGCCGGTCATACAATCCAAGTACTCGGCTGGCTGACATTTAAAGGGAATGCAACCTGCCCAGCAACCGCCTCCTTTGTGACATGCCCACCAGGTGGAACTCAACGTTGACAATGCTGCAGCGGCTGCACACAAAGCAGAAGGCCATCAATGAGTACCTGTGCGAGTATGGCACCAGGACAGGGTCAGGGAAGCTTGGCTTCTTTTCGCCACCCCAGTGGCTACTGATCAAGTATGCATGCACTTGAGGCAGAACAGAGGGAGGAAGAGGAGGACTTCCTTACCTCTCAAGGCCCCCTTTATCCAGATAGCCTATCACTGTTGCCTATCAGTGCTGCATACCAGTGCCGCCTAATCAGTGTCACCTATCAGTGACCATCAGTGCTGCATATCAGTGCCGCCTATCAGTGCTGCATATTAGTGTCTCCTCATCGTTGCCGCCTCATCAGTGCCACCTATCAGTGCCTATAAGTGCTACCTATCAGTGTCCATCAATGCTGCATATTAGTGTCTCCTCATCAGTGCTCATCGCTGCCGCATCATCAGTGCAGCTGCAGCCTCATCAGCAGACATCAGTGAAGGAAAAAAGTTACTTATTTTCAAATTTTTATAACATAAACTAAGAAAAACTTTTTTTCCCCTCAATTTTCTGTCATTTTGTTTGTTTAGCAAAAAGTAAAGAACCCAGTGGTAATTGAATGCCACCAAAAAAAAGGTCTATCTGTCTAAAAAAAAAAAAATGATAAATAATTTGTTTGGCTACAGTATTGCATGACTGTGCGAGATTGTCTTGCTGGCAGGCTGAAAATTGGCCTGGGCGGGAAGGGGGTGAAAGTGACCTGTATTGAAGTGCCTAATATATAATTGTATTATAATTTTATTTATTTTGTTTTATTATTTGTTATTATTTAACTGTATTTGCGGCTATGAGGTGTACCAATATGGCGCGCCAAATCAGACAGATGATCCCAGGAAGTACCAATATGGCCGCACGGATGCGGAAAAGCCTTCTCAGTTATACCAAGCCTCGTTTGGGCTCGGACACGTTTAATGACAACAAATGAGCATATTGGATAATCCAACCTGATCCTCTCTACCACTGGCTCGAGGTTAGCCCGAAGTCCCGCCCTTCTCTTCTCCTCGGCGAATCATTCCTCCTGCCGCCGCAATCCCCGCCCTCGCAGCCGGTAGGCCTGGAATGCTGTGACGCGCAGAGTCTACGTTGTACGGAGCCTCCTCTACTCCATCTTGTCATCTATCCCCTCCCCCATCGAACTCCAAGGCAGAAGGGGGGGAAAGACAATCCGCCGCCATCCTCCTCCCGGCAGCCTTTCCCCATCCCGAAAACCCGCTCATCGGAACCCCCTCACCCGGCGCGTCGAGCCCAGGTGGGTATGGGGTGCGGGGCCTCCTCCCAGTCTCCGCTGTTCCCCGATGAAGGCAGCCCCGGCCATAGAACCCCCCTACAAGACGTAGTGACGCCATTTTGTTTTCTGATCAGTCACCTACATCCTAATAACCCCCCCAGATACATTATATATACCCCCCACCCTCCCTTCCCGGCCTGGCACCACCCCGAGGGGCCCCTGCAGCCCGCCTGGGGCCACATTAACCCCTCCGAGTGCCTTGTGTTCCCCTCCCCCCCATCACCTCTCCATCACTGGTACCCAATACCACCACCTCCCCTCCCCCACCCCGCCACAGGCACCTAGGGGGGCCAATCACAGCCCTGCACCCTTATCAATACCAATTATTGATTGGCTATCAGTCCTCTCCAGTGCAGCTGGCAGAACATGGGTATGGCTGGTATGAGCTCCTAGCAGACCCCCCCTCCCCCAATCTGTGATCAATTACTATGCCTATATTTATATCTAGTGATTGATTATTAGTTATTGATCACCTTATCAGTCCCTTCTCACTGCCTTTGGGGTGGGGGGGGGGGAGTCTATCAGAATGTATTTTATATCCTCGTCTTCTCTCTGTTCTTTGCTATACTGCTTGTTTTCATTTCTGATTGATTATCAGTTATTGATCAGCTATTGGTCACTTTCAATGTATTTGATAGGCATGGGTATGATGGCATTGGGGCATCAGAATGTTTATTATTTTGCTATTTTTTTTTTTTTTTAACTAATAATGTGTTTTTGCATTTCTAATGATTGATTATCAGCTATTGATCAGTTATCAGTTCAATGCCTATGGCAGGGGGTGGGTATGGCGGTATCTGTGCCTATCAGAATTATTTTATATTATTACCCTCTACTATTGGAAACATTTTATATCAATATCCTCCTATCTGTTCTCTACTATAATGCATGTCAGTCATCAATAACTGATAATCATTATAAATGCGATCAGTGCTCAATGCCTATGGCAGGGGTATGGCGGTATCGGTGCCTGTTTTGAATAATTTTGTAGTATTATCCGCTATTATTGGAAACATTTTATATCATCATCATCCTCCTCTATCTGCTCTCTACCATTATGGTTCTCTGCATTTATAACGATTGGTTATCAGTTATTGATTGGCTATTGGTCACTTCAATGCATTTGACAGGGGGTGGGTATGGTGGTATGGGGTGCCTATCAGAATTTTTATTTTTTTTATTTATATCATCGTTCTTAGCCTCCCATCTGTTCTCTACCATACAGCGCGTTTGTGTTTCTAATGATTGATTATCATTTATTGATTGGCTATTGGCCCCCTTTAGTGCCTTTGACAGGTGGTGGGTATGGCAGTAAGGGTGCCCATCGGAATATATTTTATTTTATTTATCGGCCTCTGTTTGTCATCTACTATAGTACTGTTTTGATTTTATTATCAGTTATTGATCAGCTATTGGTCCCTTTTCAAAGCAATTGGTAGGGAGTGGGTATAGGTGGGTGGGTATGGTGGTATAGGTACCTATAAGAATCCATTTTATTATTTAGCTACTTCTGTTCTTTACTATAGCCACCTCTTCTTCTTCTGTTTTTTTTTTTTGCGTTTCTAATGATTATCAGTTATTGATTGGCTATTGGTCCCTTTCAATGCATATGTCGGGGGTGGGGTGGATATGGTGGTATAGTTGCCTATTGGAATAAGTTTATACCGTCATCCTCTACTGTAATATTATACTATATATATCCTCCTTGTCCTCACCCATAACGTTTGTTTGTGCTTCTCATTATTGATCGGCTATTTGTCTTTTCCAATACCTATGACGGGGGTTGGGTAGGGTGGTGCAGGTGCCAATCGGAATCATTTTCTATCACCGTCCTCCATCTCTTCTCTAAGGCTTGTTTGTATATCTACGGTGATTATTAGTTATTGGTCCCTTTCAATGCAGATGACGGGGGCTGGGTATGGTAGTATAGGTGTCTATTATAATGCTATTTCTGTTTTATAATGTTTATATGTTGATCTATTTATTGAAATTTTGGCCAGCCATTATTTATCAGTTATAGATTGGATATCGGTCCCTTTTTTAATGCCTTTGTTGGGGGGTGGGTATGGTGGTATGGGTGCCTGTCAGAATATATTATTGTGCTACATCCATCTCTTCTCTAATTTTTATCTTTATTTTTATTTTTTTAATGCTTTGTATTACAATCCATTTATTTATATATTTTCCAACGGTTATCATATTTGATGATTAGCAGTTATTGATTGGCTATCGGTCCCTTTTAATGGCTTTGATGGGGGGCGGGGGTATAGTGCCTGTCAGAATATATTATTTTATTGTGCTACGTCTCTTTTCTTTTATGATTTTTTTATTTTAATGCCTTTTTATGGGGGAGGGTATGGTGGTTTGGGTGCCTAGAAGGATATATTATGTTGTGCTGCATTTCTTCTCTATTATTTTTTATATACGTATTCTAATCCATTTATTTAAATATTTTGCAACAGTTATGTTTTGATTATCAGTTATTGATTGGCTATATTATATTCTTGTGCTACATCTCGTCTCATGTCTTTTTATTTTATTTTTTTATTTTTTTTGTGTGTGTGAGATTATTATTATTATTATTATTATTATTATTATTATTATTATTAATATATATATATATATATATATATATATATATATATAATTATTTTGTGTGAGATAGATATAGAGAGAGAGATGTATATATATATCTATCTCACTCAAACAAAAAAAAAAAAAAAAAAATATATAAATATATATATATATATATATATATATATATATATATATATATATATATATATATATATATATAATATTTTTTTTTTTAGTGTATACACACACTATCTCACAAAAGTGAGTACACCCCTCACATCTTTGTAAATATTTTATTCTATCTTTTCATGTGACAACACTGAAGAAATGACACTTGTCTACAATGTAAAGTAGTGAGTGTACAGCTTGTGTAACAGTGTAAATTTTCTGTCCCCTCAAAAAAACTCAACACACAGCCATTAATGTCTAAACCGCCGGCAACAAAAGTGAGTACACCCCTAAGTGGAAATGTCCAAATTGGGCCCAATTTGCCATTTTCCCTCCCTGGTATCATGTGTCTCAGGTGTGAATGGGGAGCAGGTTTTTCTTCTTCTTTTTTTTTTTTTATTTGCTGTTATCGCTCTCACTCTCTCATACTGGTCACTGGAAGTTCAATATGGCACCTCATGGCAAAGAACTCTCTGAGGATCTGAAAAAATGAATTGTTGCTCTACATAAAGATGGCCTAGGCTATAAGATTGCCAAGACTCTGAAACTGAGCTACAGCACGTGGCCCAGACCATACAGAGGTTTAACAGGACAGGTTCCACTCAGAACAGGCCTCACCATGGTCGATCAAAGAAGTTGAGTGCACGTACTCAGCGTCATATCCAGAGGTTGTCTTTGGGAAATAGACATATGAGTGCTGCCAGCATTGCTGCAGAGGTTGAAGGGGTGGGGGGTCAGCCTTCTCAGTGCTCAGACCATACGCCACACACTGCATCAAATTGGTCTGACCCAGAAGGAAGCCTCTTCTAAAGATGATGCACAAGAAAGCCTGCAAACAGTTTGCTGAAGACAAGCAGACTAAGGACATGGATTACTGGAATCGTGTCCTGTGGTCTGATGAGACCAAGATAAACTTATTTGGTTTTGATGGTGTCGCGCGTGTGTGGAGGCAACCAGGTGAGGAGTATAAAGACCAGTGTGTCTTGCCTACAGTCAAGCATGGTGGTGGGAGTGTCATGGTCTGGGGCTGTGTGAGTGCTGCTGGCACTGGAGAGCTACAGTTCATTGAGGGAACCATGAATGCCAACATGTACTGTGACATACTGAAGCAGAGCATGATCCCCTCCCTTCAGAGACTGGGCTGCAGGGCAGTATTCCAACATAACAACCCCAAACACACCTCCAAGATGACCACTGCCTTGCTAAAGAAGCTGAGGGTAAAGGTGATGGACTGGCCAAGCATGTCTCCAGACCTAAACCCTATTGAGCATCTGTGGGGCATCCTCAAACAGAAGGTGGGGGAGTGCAAGGTCTCCAACATCCACCAGCTCCGTGATGTCGCCATGGAGGCGTGGAAGAGGACTCCAGTGATAACCTGTGAAGCTCTGGTGACCTCCATCCCCAAGAGGGTTAAGGCAGTGCTGGAAATTAATGGTGGCCACACAAAATATTGACACTTTGGGCACATTTTCACTTAGGGGTGTACTGACTTTTGTTGCCAGCGGTTTAGACATTAATGGCTGTGTGTTGAGTTATTTTGAGGGACAACAAATTTACACTGTTATACAAGCTGTACACTCACTGCTTTACATTGTAGCAAAGTGTAATTTCTTCAGAGTTGTCACTTATTTATATTCTGTGACCAATCCCATTTCTGAATATGTAAAGGACTAATGTTTCATAATCCTATTTCCTTGCAGATTGAATGTGCAGCTGTGTTTATAACATTGTATTTAGATCGCAGTACCTGATGATGATGATGATGATGATGATGAATCGTTCTAATATTTATGGTGCTGCTGTCATAATTTTTCTTTTGCGATGTAATTTTGCAAAAAAAAAATATATATTTTTTTTGGATGGATTGTTAAAACGTTAGTGATTGGCCGTCCTGTACTATCAAGTCACATCAGAACCGGTTGAGGCTGGGTTCACACTTAGTGCAGATGCGGCTCACAGCAGGGGTCCAGTGTGTCACCATTTCAGAGATAAATCACGTTTTTGCTTGCATTCGGCCCTGAAATGTGTCATTAACCACTTACCCACTGGGCAGTTAAACCCCCTTCCTAACCAGACCAATTTTCAGCTTTCGGTGCTCTCACACTTTGAATGACAATTACTCAGTCATGCAACACTGTACCCGAATGAATTTTGTGTCCTTTTTTTTTCACACAAATAGAGCTTTCTTTTGGTGGTATTTAATCACCGCTGGGTTTTTTATTTTTTGCGCTATAAATCAAAAAATACTGAAAATTCGGTAAATAAAATAAAATTCTTTGTTTCTATTAAAAAATATTGGCAGAGTATTGCAGCATTGCACAGTGGTGGCAGAGCATTGCACAGTGGTGGCAGTGTATTGCAGGCACTGACCAGTGCTGTGGGCACTACACATCCAGCCCACAGCGCTGGTCCCGTCTCTCCCCCTTTCCGCTTCTCCCCTCTCTCTGTACCAACCGGTACAGAGAGGGGAGGGAGGAACCGGCGTCATGATGTGACCGGTTTGTGTACATGTGATCGCTCCATCATTTGACTGAGCGATCACGTGGTAAACGGCCGATATCAGCGGCTGTTTACCGTGATCCGTGATGAGCCGGGTCCTCGGGACCCGGAGGTCACGGATGTTCCCGAGTGCGCACCCCAGGGGGCGCGCGGGAGCAAGTTTCTGGGAGGACGTCCGTAGGACGTCCACTTAGAACAAGCCGACCGCGCTGTAGACGTCTTTCGACTATGGCGCGGTCGGCATGTGGTTAATCTAACATTGACACCCGCAGCAGATCGCATGGACGCTGTGCGATTGCAGTGCGAGAAATGCACAGGATTTGTAGCATTTTCGGCATCGCATCATTGTGAAGCAGGGCTAAATCTCAGTCTGCATAGTAATGTATTGAACTATTGTATGTATAGAATTTAAGGCTTGGTTCACACTGATGCGACATGGGATATAAATTGTGAGCCCCCAAGTCGCATGACATATCCAATTCAATGTTTCCCTATGAGAGCCGTCATAACTGATACTACACAAGTCGCTCCGACTTTAGCAAAGGTTCCTGCACTGCTTTGGTCCAACTTGGGTGCGATTTTTCAGCTCTTGTACAGGTTCTAAAATGGCATCCATGTCAGAAGGAAGTTGGAAGTTGGGACTGCATTAGTCCAGGTTGCCCAGTGCAACCAACGTATGGTGTGAATGGGACCTCTATACACTGCAGCAGAGCGCTGAGGTGAGCTGACCTGAGAGGTGCAGTGCGGTGCAAAACCAAAAATGCAGCATGTATGCATTTTTGCACTGCAACCAGCTTTATGGTGTGAATAATTTGTTTTCTATATGCCTTGGTGTTGGACTATGCAGATCAATGCAGATCAACTGATGCGATGTGAATTGATGTGCCATTTTGTGACACTTCAGTAAAGTTAGAAAAAAATAAATAGTGCCATTGGGTTGTAACAATGCAAAGCACTGCCCTTATACAACGGATGCTTAAATTATTTATCATTTATAATCTTCTTTTAAACCCAGGAGCCTGAATTCACTATATCTGATCTCCCACAATATACAGAACATGGAAATGCAATTATTTTACTAATTATAAACTTCAAATTACTTTTTCTCATTAGCCTTATATAGCAGTTTTGTGATTTATATCAGTGTTTGGTTAAAGCTTGTAGGAGGAGTTTTCATTATCATCTGATTGTCCTATGAGGCTGCATGACCCCTGACCCTCTGTCTGGACAGTGCTGGTTGGCCCTGTGCTGATCACATGCACCCCCCCCGCCCCCCCCCCCCCAAAAAAAAAATACCTCTAGCAATACTCATCAAACTGAGCATGTGCAGAGTGCCTCTGTTCTATCAGAAGATGGATTTGGACTGTGGAAGAAGGGGAGAATCAGAGAAGACGAGATCGAACAGCCTTTTTACACAGTGCAGAGGATTAACCCCTAAGGCTCGATTCACATCTATGCATTTTGCTTTTGAGCGTTTTTGCCGTGCTTGCTGCGTTTTTGGACCTGCAATTTAGCCGTGTTTTGTGTTTTTTTTTTTTTATTATTTTTTTTTTTTTTTACACTGTTATATACAGTGCTATATACAGTGTAAAAAAAACGCAAATTGCGGTAAAAACGCGGCACTTGCGTTTTGGATGCGGGTCCATTGACTTCTATTACATGCAAAACGCTGCATTTTGCATGAAAAAAAGTCCCCGACCCTTTCCAAAAACGCAGAGGCACAAAAATGCATTGATGTGAACGTGTCCCATAGGAACCCATGTTAAAAAATTTCCCTGCATTTCTGCAAAATGCATCAAAAAACGCGCTAGTGTGAATGGAGCCTTAGGTTCCACAGTGAGCACAGCAAGCATGCTTTACTGTATATACAGACTGATTTACAGTGATGGGTTTAGTAACCCTTTAATGTCCTCCTATAAGAATTCTCTTTTTGGATATTATTTTTGATATTCTCCAATGTGTTATTTTTATTTACAAAGTGTCATATTAAAAATCAATTTTTTTTTTTCTTCCCTTTGGGGAATTTCCAATACCAATCTCAGCGTTGCAGCTTTCCCACTGACTGATATTGATTGGCTATCGGTCCCCTTTTCTTGATTTGATTTTCTTAGGCATTCCTGGAGGATTTGCATTGCTTCTCATCTAGCGTAGTAACACATGACAATAATGGATTTGTTGTACAATCCGTAGTTGTGTTTGCTGAAGCAATATTTAGAGCAATGTTACTCCTAACATTTTTAATCCAGAGGAACCTTTTGAAATAATTTTTGAAGTTTAAGGGAACCCCTGCTTAAAAAAAATTAAATAAAAAATCAGACTTTATTTACAGGTCCCATTATATTAGCAGGACCACTTATTCGCAGAATCTTTTAAATGGAAAGGATAAAGAAAATGGCATAACTAGAGTATTCACACCGAGATCGGAGTATTTTACCATACCGCCCCCCTGCCCCATACACCAGTAATGACTGAGCTGACGGTGGGGGGGGGGGGGGGGTTTACATGCCACGCTTGCAATGCTTCACAGCTGTGGCAAAATCTACCTGACATTGATGAGGGGAAGCGCTGAAAACTCCCTGCAACTGCATGTAATGAAAACGGTTACAAAGTGTTTGTTGGCAAAAATGGGGTTAAAACAATGCTCCTTGCGTTGGGGGTCAGTGGGAAGAATGCTCCTTGCGTTGGGGGTCAGTGGGAAGAATGCTCCTTGCGTTGGGGGTCAGTGGGAAGAATGCTCCTTGCGTTGGGGGTCAGTGGGAAGAATGCTCTTTGCGTTGGGGGTCAGTGGGAAGAATGCTCCTTGCGTTGGGGGTCAGTGGGAAGAATGCTCCTTGCGTTGGGGGTCAGTGGGAAGAATGCTCCTTGCGTTGGGGGTCAGTGGGAAGAATGCTCCTTGCGTTGGGGGTCAGTGGGAAGAATGCTCCTTACGTTGGGGGGTCAGTGGGAAGGGTGGCTCCTACATTGGCGATCAATGTAGATGTGCCCCTTTGGCCGTTATGGTAGGTGGGAGATCAATCAGCTATTACTGAAGGAACCCCTTGCCACCTCTGGAGGAGACCTGGTTGGAAAAGGCTGGTGTAGATCGTGGAGACATTGTGGACAGCTGTGTCTAGGAAATGTCCTTTTCTGCCTCAACAACCTTTCCATCGATTGAATAACAGGTTATTGATATTCTGCTGTTACGCTCCTTTGAACTCCTCCATCTCCGCTGCTGATTAATAATTTACAATGCTTGGGTTTGGAGACAAGCCCGTGATTATGGTAACACGTTGCTAAGTGTTATTTTAGGGAATGCGTGCTTTACCGTTGGCGTTGTGAATCCTGCTGAGTGTGTTTAAATTGTAATGTTGATGGGAAGACCACGGCCGGTGGTAATGGAGCGTTGTTTTGGAACAGCGTGTATCATTACAAAGCAAGGAGGATACGCCTGATACTTTCATCTTGTTTACATTGCAGTTTTGATGACGGTGCGGCTGGCTGTTAATCACTTGGGGCTCATTCACATGTGTGCAAAGGAAGCAATGCTGATACATTGTAATGATCCCTCACATGGTTTGTTTTATTAACTTTATTGAGATGGCACAAAAATGGCACTGGTGCATCCCAACATGCAATGCTGCATACAAATGCAGCTTGCCCTCCTTGATCTCCAAATCACTTGTAGCGTGGCAGCATGGCATCGCAGCACATGGCATCGCAGCACTGGCACAACTGTAGACCTCATGGATCAAACTCTTCCACCTGGTCTCCAAAAGAATCTTAGCAACACGGCGATGGAGAAGGGGGCCATGGGGCACATGTAAGTACAGCTGGTATGTTCTCCTTTCTTCTCACTGGGACCAATCGGTATGGAACAGTCTTGGCCCAACATATCCCGCAGACAAAGGAGTGCGATGGCAACTTTGGATGTACATTTATATTAAAAAAAAAAAATGATATACAGCACATAATGACCCAGCTGTTTAAAGCAGAATTGAACCCAAAAGCAAGCATTTATTATACTGCAGCTTACCCATTCTTAGATGTGATGACTATTTTGTTTTTCTTTTCTAGGATTTATTTTTTCTCTTTTCACCTAGTGATCCAGCCAGTGAGTCTGTTTTTCAAAAAAAACAAGCAAAAAGTGCTGTATCAGTTCACAGGGATGAGGACTGCCACTAACGGGGTGCTTACAATGATCAGATTTTACTTATTAATGTAAAACCTTTATCCCGAAAGGGGAAAAAAAGTTTGCTGTAATTGATTATAAAGTGTAAGCTGGAGTTTAGCTTCAATTTGTTAGAGTATCCAAATCTGCTAGTACATCTATAACACCCCCCCCCCCCCGACTGAAAATGCTGCTCTTCAAAGGTGCCCCTTGTGCTCCTTCATCCATAGTGGGGACTTTCTAATACAGGAGGCGTTACTGGCCAGATCACCAGGTTAAAACGGAGGGAGAAAAGTCTAATAGAATAAAACATCTAATGATTGTTAAGCTGCAATATATTACATTTTTTGTTTTGGGTTTTAGGCCCCTTTCACACTGGGGCGGTGCGGGCGTTGGCGGTAAAGCAGCGCTATATTTAGCGCTGCTTTTACCGTCGTTTTAGCAGCGGTACTCGGCCACTAGTGGGCGGTTTTAACCCCCGCTAGCGGCCGAAAAAGGGTTAAAACTGCCTGCATATCGCCGCTTTGCCGGCGGTATAGCCACGCTGCCCCATTGATTCCAATGGGTAGGAGCGGTGAATACACCGCTCCAAAGATGCTGCTAGCAGGACTTCTTTTACCGTCCTGCTAGCGCACCAATCCAGTGTGAAAGGACCCGCTTTTTACAGGCGCTATTTTTAGCGCTGTAGCGCCTGAAAAACGCCTCCGTGTGAAAAGGGCCTAATTCTGCTATAAAGTGATACTCCAGCCTCTTCCCTTCAAGAGATATTAAAACTACAATTTTCTTTTTAATTAAAATAATAAACCTCCAATGGTGTGTTTTTTTTTTTTTATTTTTCTTTTTTCGGGTCCCCCACCGGTGCTCCTGGCTTCTCCTCTTCAGTGATTACCCCCATAGAAAGACACTTTCTATGGGGGCACTTGTGTGGGCTTGCTCCCGAGCCACCCTGTCTTCCTCCGTTGACAGTGTATCTCGGCCCCACCCCCTTTTTCCCTCATCACAGGATTTGATTGACAGCGGCACCTGCTGCTACCAGTCTGCCCAGTGAGGAGGGAGAGAGCCACTGCCCTCGTGCACAGCGCTGGATTAAGTTCGGGCTCGGGTAAGTAAAAGGGGGGTGAGGGGATCCTACAGCACAGGAGTGTTTTTTCTCTTATTTTTTTATTCCTCTTGGCGTCACTGGCAGCGTGCCTGCGGCCTCTTTGCACTTTCGGCAGTGCGGCCTCTTGCCGCTTCCGGCAGCATGCCCGCAGCCTCTTCCGGCAAGCCTCTGAAACCTCTCCTGCAGTAAAGTTTAAGGAAGAGCGCACTGGAAAAGGGTCCTGTATGTCTTTGGCTCAGTTTCAGGTGTGAATTCAGACAACTATTTTTTTTTTTTCCATTCCTCTTGACCTAATTCGCACCGGAAACGGTGAACATGGATGCACCGGACCCCCTGCTATGACCCACGGCCGCAGCAAGCGTGAACCCAGCCTAAAAGAATGAAAAATGTACGTGTTTTTTGTTTTGTGTGTTTTACATATTTCTCTGCATTTCCTGGAATTCCAGTGTTTTGCCTGTGAGCATCAATGCTAATTATGGAGGAATACATAGTTGCAGGTTTGGAGTTCACCGTGATTATGTTTTTTCCTATTGAATGCATGTATGTTTCTCTTGTTAAAAGTTAACAAATATTCGGTCTTCTGTTGCTAAGCAACAGATCAGTGGCTTCCTAAAAGGATTGGACATGCACTGTAAATGGTATGCAGTAAATACCACATTTTGCATACAGTACAACAAATTATTTATTATGTACTCCTTGGCTGGAGACAAAATTCTGTTCAATAAGTCGTGCATTAGAGGTGAACTCCGAAGACCTGATTGCCAAGGTCCAGATTCTTTGTTGGCTTAATGTTCCAGTCAATTACTTGTTTGCGCTCTTATATTTCTGCTCAAGTAGACATTAGTGCCGACTCGCCTATTGATAACTCCTTACAATAAATCTAAATTTATCACTCCAGGTCCTTGATGATTCCAAGCTGCCCTTGTTTTCATATATAATTTTAGTTTAATTCTAATAGTGTTATCACTAGGGATGCACCGAAACATATCGTCCGAAAATGGCCTTTTCGGCAATTTGCCTAAAGAGAATAACGGCTCCACCCCCTGCCCCTGGTGCCGCCCATCATGGGGGTGTCCTATAGCGCAGAAGAGCGAGTAGAGCCACCGCCTTGTTGATTTGAGCGCCGGGAACATCACAGCTTTAATTTCAATAGCTGTGTGTTCCCCGCCGTTACATACAGCTCCTCCCCCCCCTTGTCCAGGGAACTTTGATAGACAGATCACCCGTCCCAGGATTGGACAGGTGATCTGTCTATCAAAGTTCCCCGGACAAAGAGGAGGGGCTGTATGTGACGGTGCACGGCGGTGAACACACAGCTATTGAAATGAAAGCTGTGATGTTCCCAGTGCTACAATCAACAAGGCGGCTGCAGCTCTCCTCTCTATTCCCCCTGCACAGGCTGGCTGCAATGGGGACACTGGTTGGCTGCATCTGACGAGCACTGGTGAGGCTGCATTGAGACTGTACCATGTCCCCAGTCTCTGACCATCTCCTCCTCCTGTACCATGTCCCCAGTCTCTGACCATCTCCTCCTCCTGTACCATGTCCCCAGTCTCTGACCATCTCCTCCTCCTGTACCATGTCCCCAGTCTCTGACCATCTCCTCCTCCTGTACCATGTCCCCAGTCTCTGACCATCTCCTCCTCCTGTCCCATGTCCCCAGTCTCTGACTATCTGACCTCCTCCTGTTCCATGTCCCCAGTCTCTGACCATCTCCTCCTCCTCCTGTTCCATGTCCCCAGTCTCTGACTATCTGACCTCCTCCTGTTCCCGTGTCCCCAGTCTCTGACTATCTGACCTCCTCTTGTTCCCGTGTCCCCAGTCTCTGACTATCTGACCTCCTCTTGTTCCCGTGTCCCCAGTCTCTGACTATCTGACCTCCTCTTGTTCCCGTGTCCCCAGTCTCTGACTATCTGACCTCCTCTTGTTCCCGTGTCCCCAGTCTCTGACTATCTGACCTCCTCTTGTTCCCGTGTCCCCAGTCTCTGACTATCTGACCTCCTCTTGTTCCCGTGTCCCCAGTCTCTGACTATCTGACCACCTCCTGTTCCCGTGTCCCCAGTCTCTGACTATCTGACCTCCTCCTGTTCCCGTGTCCCCAGTCTCTGACTATCTGACCTCCTCTTGTTCCCGTGTCCCCAGTCTCTGACTATCTGACCTCCTCTTGTTCCCGTGTCCCCAGTCTCTGACTATCTGACCTCCTCTTGTTCCCGTGTCCCCAGTCTCTGACTATCTGACCTCCTCCTGTTCCTGTGTCCCTAGTCTCTGACTATCTGACCTCCTCCTGTTCCCGTGTCCCCAGTCTCTGACTATCTGACCACCTCTTGTTCCCGTGTCCCCAGTCTCTGACTATCTGACCTCCTCTTGTTCCCGTGTCCCCAGTCTCTGACTATCTGACCACCTCTTGTTCCCGTGTCCCCAGTCTCTGACTATCTGACCTCCTCCTGTACCGTGTCCCCAGTCTCTGACCATCTCCTGTATAAAAATATTTTATTTAAAATAAGTTTTGGTTTTCGGCCTAGTGTGTTTTTTTTTTTTCTTTTCATTTTTGGTATTGGTTTCGGCACCAAAAAAACCCATTTGGTGCACCCCTAGTTATCACTCTGTTAATTGTTCAAAAGTGTTGTTTCTATGCATTCTGTATCTTTAATATATATTGGGACTGCCATACTTGCTCATTTAACGTGTATGTGCAGTAGCAGGGAAGGGTTAAAACACCTTTTAGGTATATTATTTGCTGTCTGTGTCCTGTGAAAGAGATTTTGCTTCACTTGCTTTGCTGAAGATGGAACAGGAAGTTGGAGTAAACCTCTGGAACACAAGAATTACCATCACCTCCTGTTCTGGTGACGGCTGTAAAATTCTTAGATTTCCCATCACTTAAATTGTAACCCTTAAAAAAAAAAAAAAAATTCCTGTTCCTCTAAAGCATGTTAAACATCTTAGTGCCTGTGCTGTCATTCTATTCTGTAAAATACCTGGTTGATACTGCGTGTGTGTGTGTGCGCGTGCGTGTGTGCGTGCGCGTGCGTGTGTGCGTGCGTGTGCGCGTGTGCGCGTGCGCGTGTGTGTGTGTGTGTGCTGACCATGGTAATCATGGCTGCTGATCCATGATAGAGTGGTCAGTTTTCGTGCCTCCATCATCCCACTGTGTTTAGAGTCCCTCCCCCCTCCACCTCTCCTCTTTCCCTGCCTATCAGTTCCTAGTCTAAGCAATCTCCACCCCCTCCGGCCACTATTGCATGTGTCTGTAAAGATATGATGCTCAGTGTCTTTTTCTTTAACCACTTGAATACTGGCACTTTTTACCCGCTTCCTGCCCAGGCCAATTTTCAGCTTTCATCGCTGTCGCGCGTTGAATGACAATTGCGCGGTCATGCAATGCTGTACCCATGTTTCATAGTTTGTTATAAAATTTTGCAAACAGATAATTTTTCACCTTCATTGATATGCACTGAAAGGCAGCACTGGACACTGGCATCACGGGGGGGGGGGGGGGAGACGACACTGGCAGGGATGGGGCTGCGCTAATAATGCACTGATC
The DNA here is from genome assembly GCA_028564925.1 of Lithobates sylvaticus. Classification (NCBI taxonomy): domain Eukaryota; kingdom Metazoa; phylum Chordata; class Amphibia; order Anura; family Ranidae; genus Lithobates; species Lithobates sylvaticus. The sequence continues at coordinate 212,721,580 of CM053033.1, forward strand.
ACGTGGTAAAGTGCCTACATCATACTGTGATCGGAGATAGGGTATGCGGCGCGCACAGCAGCTTGGTCTGAGGGATGACATCCAGTCAGGACGATGGAAGGCGTCCTGACTGGATAAAACTGATGAAACTCGCGTCATGTGAGTGAAATGCATTGGTGTTTCATCATCATCTGACCCGGCCTCATCTGCGCGGCTCCTTCCACCTGATCTATTGATCAACTCTGGTTGGGGTTGCTCTGTGCAACATCCGGGCACAGAACAGGTCAGTATAAACTTTTTTTTTAGTCTTATAAAACAAAGTTTAATATCACTTTATTGGTTCAAGTTTATTTGGTATTTCTTTGCTTTTACTATTAGTTCTGAATCATATCCTCTCGATTTACAAAAATAGCTCCACGTAAAATGTATTTGTTTACATTTTATGTGTTCATTTATACAGCCAGTTTATTCTTGGCCCATAAATATTTGTGGTATTAGCGGCGTGGCCTTCCTATTGAACAGTTTGGAGACCTCTCTGTTGTGGAGGGTTGTTTGGACCAGCTTGGCCACTGCTGATTCTTCCCAATATCAGCCAACACTGTGCAAGTTGAAGGATTGTATGCAGACAAAATGAGGCTCTCCGATCACATCTGATTGCATCCGACTGTTCTCAGAATCTGATGTCTATGGCAAGTTTTGGATCTGCTAGACAAAGACTGTTTGGTCTACATAACAAAGTCCTTAGGACTTGTAAGAGAGCTTGGTAGCGGTGCTTTTTAGTTATGGCAAAACTTATTACACAAATACTTATGTAAGGTGACTAAGTAGAGCTGGCATGTGCCTAATGGCTTTATATGAAGTTTTAATCGTAGGTTTACTTTAAAGCGGAGCTACACTGCCCCTGACGTTTTTTTTTTTTTTTTATCAATGGGGATTGATTAAGAAATTGATTTGTAAATCATTAGCTCACCTGTCCTGTCTGTCTCACTTTTGCCGTTCTGATTTTATGTCTAAAAAACACTTTTTATATAAATTTCCGGGTTCATCCCCATCTTGCGTGTGGGCATTTGAATACTCCAGGGCATTGTCTTCCTGGATTTCATTCACGCCTCTCTCTAATCTCGCGCATGCGCAGTACAATGTTCATAGGAGCGCCGTCGGCAGCGTCGTGATGACGTCACGTTCGGTTCAAATACTCGCGCAATCTCGGGCTAGGGGATATTACGTAATAGCCGTAATATCCCCGCCCATATCCGAGGGACCAAGAACCAGGAAGCGATGGATGCAATGAAGAACAACTAAAGGTAAGTAAAAAAAAAAAAATTGCCACTGTGTTTTGAAGTGCCCAGCTTAACATTTAGGATGCTTGTAGATATTTCTAATACCTAACAGGACACCAGTAATGCTACAAGCAGCTGCCCAGCTATCAGAAATTCTGACTGTATTTTGGGTAATATTTTGATTTTCTATGTTCGTCATCTCCCATCTAGTGGCCATTTTGTGTTTTTTGTGGGCGCCCCCCTCCCGAAATACCTTAATCAGGAAAATAACACACCGTGGCCACTAGATGGAGCTGACGATCATAGGAAATCATCGTATTATCCTAGGGTTGCACCAATACAATTTTTTTATTTTATTTATCTTTTTGGGCCAGCGAACATGAGTACCGATACTTTTGGTCAAATACTCGCCGATATCAAGTACTAATACCTTTTGCGTGTGGTTTGAGCCAATACAAAATGCTTGTGCACTGGTCCAAATTATTTGGTGGAGGGGGGATTATGGTGTGGGGTTTTTTTTCAGGGGTTGGGCTTGGCCCCTTAGTTCCAGTGAAGGGAACTCTTAAAGCGTCAGCATACCAAGACATTTTGGACAATTTCATGCTCCCAACTTTGTGGGAACAGTTTGGGGATGGCCCCTTCCTGTTCCAACATGACTGCGCACCAGTGCATAAAGCAAGGTCCATAAAGACATGGACTCAATATTAAACCCTACGAACTAAGACTGGGATGACACAAAGTTCATGTGCGTGTACAGGCAGGCGTCCCAATACTTAAGAACCACATAAAGGCATGCACACATGTACATACCTACGTATACATGTTAAGGAGGTCTCCTGAAGTAATCCCTTACAGTAAGGCCCCTTTCACACTGGGGCGGGGAGCCGCGGTGACGGTAAAGCAGCGCTATATTTAGCGCTGCTTTACCGTCGTTTCGTCCGATCGCGGTGCGGTTTTACCCCCGCGAGCGGCCGAAAAAGGGTTAATATCCCCTGTAGCGGCGCTTTGCGGCGGTATTGCCGCGGTTTTTACCGCGGTGTCCCATTAAAATCAATGGGAAGGAGCGGTATAGGAGCAGTGAATACACCGCTCCTATACCGCTCCAAAGATGCTGCTAGCAGGACTTTTTTTGCCGTCCTGCTAGCGCACCGCTCCAGTGTGAAAGCCCGCCGGCTTTCACACTGGAGTGAATGGGGCTGGATTTTTTCAGGCGGTATACAGGCGCCTGAAAAACGCCCCAGAGTGAAAGGGGCCTAAGTGTCTGTATATACTTTACTTTCCTCTCCACTGAGCCTTTTCTCTTACTTTCCAGCGCTTTAGGCTCAGAAAGGTAACCCCCGCCCCCCCATATGACACTTCTGTGAGTGTCCGATGACCATGTCCCCCGCTGTGCATTGTTCTTTGGCTCCCTATGTCACCACACTGATGTGGGGGATCAGGGGTTTTCTTCCGCAGCCTTAAAATATACAGGTAGGTTAATTGACAATTACAAAGAATGGCCCTGCAACATGTTTGTGTCTGACTGTTAGGGACATTGTAAGCAAATTTAGCAGTCAGATTTGATTAGACCATAAGCACCCTCTGTAATGAGCTATATATAAAATGTAATGTAAAAGCTCCTATCCCAGAGCAACCTATCGGCAATCATCATTTTTTAATTAATCTGCAGGTCCCCTAATGGGACAGTGCTGGTTTGTTGACTCAATCACTAGCCTGTTGATTCTGCTGAAGACTGCGGCAGATGGAATGTTTTCCCAGAGTTCCCAGCGCTAAACCATTTATAGCGGATTTGAAGAGTAACTTCTGTTGGAGGTTTTTTTTTTAAGTCAGGAACTACAAATACTGTAGCTGCGGACTTAAAAAAAAAAAAAAATCAGGTACTTACCAGCGCCTGGGGTCTAGCGCTCTGTTCCTTCAGTGGGCTCTGCAAGTCGCTGGACACAAGAGCTTGCGCAGAACTTTGTGAATGGTCCTGAAACTTCCTTGCACACATCAGGCTGCAGGATTAGAGGATGGGGGGCCTTGGTGAGGATTGTGGATTTAATGGATCCAGACACAAAGGAAGCTGAATTTTTAAATGCAAGTATTGAGCTTTCTTGTAAATGTCCTGCTTTGCCCCCCCACCTCACTTTTGAGACCATTCATCACATTAGAATGCCAATAGGGTGACTCGGAAGGTGGGTGCATCTAAAATCAAGAATAAAAAGACATCTTGTTTCTAGGTGTTTGTACTTACACTGATTAAAATTAGCTTGCTGTGTTGGCTAGGAACATTACCTTGACTATAGTGTTGGAATGCATTGGTTAATGTATGATGGCAATAAAATCTTCCATTGTGCCAAGAGTATGTTCTCTAATTGGCCTGAGGAATATACTTACCGTATATACTTGAGTATATACGGTAGTGTCTTGAAGGCTTGCTGTAGTTTAAAAGGTATTACTCTGTTCCTTTTTGTTATCTGACCTGCAAAATTACTTCTATTTATTCATTTTCTAGATTGGTCATGAATGGTGATGTGGTGGAGGCAAACAACGCTCCCCAATTTATTTATTTTTTATTTTTTTAACAGTTGAACTTACCGCTCCTCCACCGATGCTCCCCATTGAAATCATTGGGGCAGCGCAGTAATACCGCTGGCAAAACGACGCTATTGCAGCATATTGCTGGGGGTTTTCACCCTTTCTCGGCCGCTAGCGGGGGTAAAAGCGCCCAAAATGCGCTGCAAATCTGACGCTAAAACGCTGCTACGGTGTTTTACCGCCGACGCTATGGGCGGCGTGGTGTGAAAGGGGTCTAAGGGTAACTTGCTAAGGGTCTCATATGAGCCAAGCAATGCAGCCTCAAGTGTGACAGCAGCATTATCCTTATGTTGTGCAAACCACCATCGAACTGTCACAAGGACGGCCACCCAGTAATATAACAAATTCAGGAGAGCCAAACCAACTCGGTCAAGGCCGATTTGGCAATTCTGGGGGTGTGCCTGGCCCATACAAAGGAGGTGATAATTTTTTCCAATTTGACAAAAAAAGGATTTAGATATAGGTACTGGGGTTTGATGAAAAAAGAAGAATTTTTTTTCCCCGCAGAAATGCGTTCTCTATGAGGTTTACACTACCAATGGTACTAAGGGTGAGGGATGTCCATGTGGAACATTTACTAATAAAAGTGGTGAGCAACAGAGAAAGATTATCTAGGATATAGCAAAAGAGATTACGTTGGACCTCCATGCCTAAATATCAATTTCAGCACAACCTTGAGGGGGGCAAAGGGAATCTTGGTGGTGGGTCCAGCAACTTATCCGCAGTTAACCCGAAAACCTGAGAAGGTACCAAAGGTGTCGATTGATCTTCAGGGTGGAGTGAAGGGAAGAATCTGGGTCCCGCAGGTATAGCAAAGTGTCATTCACGTACAAGGATATATTCTGTCTCCACAGGTAGCCCCTCGCAATGTCGTTGATCGAATGAGACAAGCAAGAGGTTCAAGAACTAGGGCAAAAAGCCCTGGTGAAAGTGGGATGGGGTAGAATTGGTATGGGCAAGGGTCGTTGGGGTGCAATACAGGGAGCGGATCCAGGAAATTAAACTGGGACCGAAGCCAAGTTCCCAAAGGTATTCCCACTCCACGAAGTTGAACGCCTTTTTGGCGTCTAAGGATACCACCGCTTCCCCTCTCTCTCCTCGGTCCAGGCACAGAAATATTTGTGAAACGTCTCCGAATGTTAATATCAGTACCTTTTTCCTGCCATAAAGCCTGTCTGATCTGCATGCACAAGGGTGGAAATAACATTTCCCAGTCATCCAACCAGTATTTTTGCGTCAGAGTTAAGAAGGGAGATAAGACAATAGAAAGATCATAACTGGGGATCTTTGCCGGGTTTGGGAATGGCTACAATCACAGCTTCAGACATAGAAACTGGGAGGGATGCAATCTCACTGCTTCAGCCAGGGTCCAATGTAAATGTTGGGCCAGTGAGTCAACAAAGGTTTTATAAAATTCTATGGGGAGACCATCGGGTCCAGATTGTAGGTCTGCAATAGCGGATGGGACCTCCTCCAGAGAAGTCGGCCCCTCCAAGTTTCGCGATGGCTTGCAGAGAGCTCGGGTACCTCAATAGTGTCTAAATATCGAGTTATAATAGCAGTGTCAAAAAAGTACATCTGAAGTTCTTGTATAAGTGTACCATCTTGGGTTTTTATGCAAGCAATAGTGGTCAGGGGCGTCTGTTCCCTTGCCAACCATGCCATAAGTTTGCCAGTGCGTTCAACTTGCTCAAAGATATGCCGTTTCTGGGCTTAAAGCATTTTCCTAGTACTGTTTGTGCGGAGTAGGAGAACCTCTCTGGTAGCTTACCTGTAAATCATTATATGTGTGAGAATCAAGGGCGGATGCATAACGGTGTTCAAGGGCCTACACTGTTTGTTCAGCTTTGTGCACTTCAGACTTACCTTGGATCTGCACCAGGAGAAGGCCTTCAAGGCATCCCACTCTGTTCCTGCTCCAATTGAACCAGTATTAACAGCCAATACTAAGTTATAGCATCTCCCATAGGTGTTTCCACCTCGGGGTCAGTGATCCAGTAGCGGGATCGCCTCCAAAGTCATTCCGATGGGACAGCCGAGAGGCGAAGACAGAGCATTAATGGAGCATGAGCTGAGATCGCTTACGGTAGTATGGAAACACTTTCAACTTGCTTCAGAACCGAGGGGCTAGCATACATACATCAGGTCTGTTCAAGACAGTCTTGTGGGTAGTAGAGTGACACGCAAAGGCGTTAACATCTGGATGTTTCCACCACCAAACATCTGTGAACTGGTACACCTCGGCCCACCTATTCAGAGTCGGTATGGGTATCTGGTTGAAGCTTTTCTATAGCGGGGTTAGGAAGCATGTTGAAATTGCCTGCTAAGGCTCCCATTATTGAACCGTCTTAATGCAATTGGTCGGTTTCTAATCTTAGAGGGTAAATGCCAGCATTCTGCAAGCGGGTCCAGTCTCTTCTTTGCATAAGAGTGACTGAGGAAGGTCACGTAGTCCTCCATATACTGTATCAGAGGGGTCACAGTCCCTACATGCCAGTAAGGATGGGCAGAGATCTCCCTGCCTGCCTTTTTCAGTTAGATTTCTCTCTGTCCAATCATTGAACTTAATCTTTTGGCATGACTGACTTAGCAGCTGTTCATGTGTGATCAACTCTTGATTACTTTATTTTGTTCTATCGGTCTTAGGCCCCTTTCACACTTGTGCGGCTTGGGACTACAAAGTCGCATGACAATACGTACCCCATGATTTCCAATGAGTACCGATCATATCTGTGCGGAGTCAAAGTAGTCCCTGCACTACTTTGGTCCGACTTTGATGTGACTTGAGGTCCATAGACCTCAAGATTACACAGGCATTGCTTCAAGTTGTGTGACTTTCAGGTCGCACAAGTGTGAAAGTAGCCTTATTTGAGAAGGTAGCAGAAACCCAAATTTTACTTCACTGATCTATCTACACTAAGGTGAAATCTCATTGCTATGGGTTACAGCCTGCTGCATTGTGGGAAGACTCTTTGGTACACTTTATACAGAAATGGGCCAAAAATCTTTGAGGTGCGTTCGGGGGCACAACCTACCTGCTCCGTTTTTTAGGTTCATTTTTCATGCAGGGATTGCTGTAGTGCTCCTCTGTCCTCACAACTTACTTTTGTTGGTAATTTGGTCTTGGAACCTCCCTGCTGCTAACACAGGATCATTCTCCTTGCAGATTTTTGCACACAACTTGATGCATCCATGTGAAAAAATATGGTCTATTAGACTTTCTCAACACGGAGGAACCCTTGAAATAACCTTTCTGTCTCAGGGAACCCCTGTTAAAAATGGCTATATCTACAACTCACGATACTTTGGTGTGATGGTCAGTAGAAGAGTGCTCCTTACATCTGTGGTCTTGGGAAAGAATCCCCCCCCCTACAGATAGATAGCTAAAAAGACCATTGGTGTCAGTGGGAACTTATCTTGGAGGCAAAAATTGGTCATTGCTCAAGGAACCCCTAGCAATTACTCAAGGAACCCCTAGCAACCATTGGAGGAACCCTGGTCTATATTAAAGCTCAAGCCCAGGATGAATTTGCTTAGTCGAGTATCTCTCAGAATGGCCACTGCACCCACACTATGCGCAAAATGTTTGCTTCTATCACTGTAAAGCACTTTTAGAAATACCAGTGATGTTATCATTTGTCGCCTGAGCATCTTGCAATTCTAGAATGCCAGGAGGACCTTCCTGTATGCAATGCATGTCATTTTTGGAAACTACCGTATATACTCGAGTATAAGCCGACCCGAATATAAGCCGAGGCACCTAATTTTACCACAAAAAACTGGAAAAACGTATTGACTCGAGTATAAGCCTAGGGTGAGAAATGCGCAGCTACTGTAAGTGTAAAAGAGGGTCAACAATGCCCATTTGCAGCCTCACTGTGCCCATTTGCAGTAGTTGGTAGTTAAGGATTCCTAGATGCCCCCTCTCTGCAGCCAAAATTTGGGGTCTCTGGACCCAAAGGGTCCCGAAATGACATTGCTGCAGATGGACACAGTTGACCGACTTTGTGGCCCCATATCTCGGGTCCACTTGGTGCTAGGAACCCCAAATTCCACTGGGTTTGCGCACCAATATTGGGATTCCTAGCCCCAAGTGTCCCCGAGATACGGGACCCCAAAGTCGGGTCAGAAAATGTCATTCTCTGCTGCAGAAAAGTGCTTGACTTGAGTATAAGCCGAGGGGAGCACTTTCAGCGCAAAAAAATGTGCTGAAAAACTTGGCTTATACTCGAGTATATACGGTATATGTCCCATGATTCCTTGGAATTAGTGTATTTTCCAGTGGCTCTGTAGGCAGTGATGGTGACAGAGGACTAATGTGTGTTATTTGATCACCACATTAGCGTGCGTTATGTCATGATGTAGTCTCTAGAACTGCAGAGGGATGCACTAATGGCATGGCAACCAATGGGATTTCTGCCTACCTTGAATATGGCTGGTGATGCAGGAGAGAAAGGAAGTTATACTGCACACATTTTTAGGATGTACACGTCTCCTGTCCTGACCATGTGAGGTGGTCTTTGTGTGCTTTTAATAGGACAGTTTAGGATAAAGTGGTTCTAAAGGCAGAAGAATGTTTACCTTAATGCATTCACTGCATGCAGCCCCCCCCCCCCCCAATACTTTCCTGAGCCCAATCTCGATCCAGCGATGTGCACGAGAGCAGCAGCTCTCTACCTCCTCATTGGCTCAGACACAGCAGCGGGCACCCTTGGCTCCTTCTGTTGTCAAGCCGGGCATGGGGTCGAGGCGTGCTCTGTGTGTCTTATGGAGACACAGAGCTGGCTCAGGAGCGAGCACGCATTAGTGCCCCCAAAGCAAGAGGCTTTCTATGAAGGCGCTCAGCAGGAGGGAGGTGCCGGGAGCGCCTGCAGGGGACTCGAGTAGTACATAGAGCAGGCAAGTATAAGATGTTTGTTTTAAAAAAAAAAAATAAAATAAGAATTTGCCCTTAGAATCACTTTAAGGGCTTCCTCCCACACATGGGATTGTTGGGTTTGTTGCCTCCTGAGCTGCTTTTCTTCCCTTAACAAGTCAATGTAAATGCAAAAGCAGATCACTGAGTGACTAAAAGCAAATCAAAACAACTTAGAAGCTCCTAAAACCATATTGCATTTGAATTGCTTCTACAGTTGGAGACCATTGAGAAGAGAGTTGCAGTAAATTGAATGTACATTCTGATTTTTAGCACAGCTTCTGTGCTGGAATAGATTAGTAGTAGCTCTCTTGGTTTCTGCCCTTCTTAATGAACCTGTTTGGCTATTTGTCAGAGGTGATATGAAATAGACATTTTCAGGGCTTGACAAATTTGCTTGGAATCTAGGAGCCAGCTAAAAAAGTTAGGAGCCAGGTTTTTTTTTATTTTTTTTATTTTTTAACCACTTCAATACCGCTGTATTGTCATATGACGCCCACAAGGTGGATCTACCATCCTGGGTGGGCGTCATATGACGTCCTCGGATTCCCGGCCGCCTGGGGGGCGCGCGCGCGCGCGCGCCGCCGGCATCGCTCGGGACCCGGTGCGAGTGCCCGGCGGCCGCGATGTCCGCCGGGCACCCGCGATTGCCCGTTAAAACAACGGGACCGGGCGGGACCGTGGAGCTGTGTGTGTAAACACACAGCTCCACGTCCTGTCAGCGGGGAGGAGACCGATCATGTGATCCCAGTACGGAGGAACACATGATCGGTCTCCTCCCCTTGAGTCCCCTCCCCCTACAGTTAGAATCACTTCTATTAGGGAACACATTAACCCCTGCAGCGCCCTCTAGTGTTAACCCCTTCCCTGCCAGTCACATTTACACAGTAATCATTGCAATTTTATAGCAACGATCGCTGTGTAAATGTGAATGGTTCCAAAAATGTGTCAAAAGTGTCCGAAGTGTCCGCCGCAATGTCGCAGTCACGAAAAAAAAAATCGCAGATCGCCGCCATTACTAGTAAAAAAAAAAAATTAATAAATCTATCCCCTATTTTGTAGACGCTATAACTTTTGCGCAAACCGATCAATATACGCTTATTGCGATTTTTTTTTTTTTTTTTTTTTTACCAAAAATATGTAGAAGAATACGTATCGGCCTAAACTGAGGAAAAAAATTGTTTTTTTTTTTTTTTAAAAATTGGATATTTATTATAGCAAAAAGTAAAAAATATTGTTTTTTTTTTCAAAATTGTCGCTCTTCTTTTGTTTATAGCGCAACAAATAAAAACCGCAGGGGCGATCAAATACCACCAAAAGAAAGCTCTATTTGTGGGAAAAAAAGGACGTCAATTTTGTTTGGGTGTAACGTCGCACGACCGCGCAATTGTTAGTTAAAGCGACGCAGTGCCGAATCGCAAAAAGTGCTCTGGTAAGGAAGGGTGTTTAAAAGCCCTGTATTGAAGTGGTTAATGACATGGAGACGAGTGAGGGGAAGATGGCCCCCGCCCGTCTCCAAGTCATTGCAGGGCAGAAGCGAATTCAAATCGTCACTTCTGCCCATAGCTCTTAAAAGGGACATTTTATTATTTTTTTCAAATGACAATTTATTTATTTATTTATTTTTTTTATTATTGCATTTTAGTCTTTTTGACCCCAGATCTCATATTTAAGAGGCCCCGTCATGCTTTTTTTCTATTACAAGGGGTGTTTACATTCCTTGTAATAGGAATAAAAATTACACAATTTTTTTTTTATAAAAGGACAGTGAAAAAAAAATTAAAAATAAAAGTTTAAAATAAATAAGAAAAAAAAAAAAAAAAATTTTTAAAACGCGCCCCATCCCACCGAGCTTGTTTGCAGAAGCAAACGCATACATGAGTAGCGCCCGCATATGAAAGCGGTGTTCAAACCACACATGTGAGGTATTGCCGTGATCGGTAGAGTGAGAGCAATAATTCTAGCCCTAGATCTCCTCTAACTCAAAACATGCAACCTATAGAATTTTTTAGACGTCGCCTATGGATATTTTAAAGGGTAAAAGTTTGTCGCCATTCCACGAGCGGGCGCAATTTTGAAGCATGACATGTTTGGTATCAATTTACTCGCTGTAACATTATCTTTCACTATATAAAAAAAAAATTGGACTAACTTTACTGTTGTGTTATTTTTTTTTATTAAAAAATGTATTTTTTTTCCCCAAAAAGTGCACTAGTAAGCCAGCTGCGCAAATACGGTGTGACAAAGTATTGCAACGACCGCCATTTTATTCTCTAGGGTGTTGGAATAAAAAAATATATATAATGTCTGGGGGTTCTAAGTAAAGGAGATGGGCAGGCAGAGAAAACAAACGGCTCCATTAGCATTGCTGGGTGTCATACCAACAGCCACCACAAGAGGGTGCCAGATTCTAGAATGTACCATAGGACTGCACAAGGCCGCAGCCTCAATTACCGTCCGGCGCGTTCCATCGCACGCGGGGGGGGGGTTTGCGGGTGCACTAATTCTAGTCGCCAATGCGACCTGGTGACCAGGCCATTGAGCACTGGCCATTTTCACTTTGTACAGGCAGACCTGTATAAGGGTCTTAGACTCAACACCATTAATATTCAGGCACCTTCTTGCCCCGGCTGGTTAAAATAATACGCAGGTTAAGTTACAGTATAGCTGTGAAGTGCTGTTCTGTCGTTCCCCCTGCAAATAATAAATTGTTTCCTACTATCCCTGTCTGTTCTGAAACCAATACAGCCGACAGGGACGCTTGGTCTCAAACAGGTAACAAAACAATAATTCTATTCCTTTTAAAGTTTATGAAGGGAGAAATCCTCCTTTCTTGCCCACGTTGTCCTTCCTCAGATCCGAGGACATTCTCATCGGGTCAGATCTGGAAAGGGCTTTTCATATGAAGACCATTAGATTGGTTCTCCAAAACCTCAAGTCTACCCAAGAATGAGAAGGGCAGATAATTGACTGAAGGTTCTCGGGGGGGCCCCATAAAATTTAGGAGGCCTCCAATTCCACTCTGCATGGTTGAATCAAGCCAACAATGTGAGTTATTGGGGACCAAAACCACACCCTTTGAATTTTGGGCTCATACTACTCGGGCCTTCTTAGTCTCTTGGGCCATGAAAGAAGTCACCAGAAATTTGTTCTCCAAGTGGTGTGTGTCATGGACAAGGAGGAATGGCTGATTACCCTTGCCCTTTTCTTGAGTCTCTGCACTCAGCCACAGATTAACCACTTGCCAACCGCTGCACACCGTTATACATCGGCACAATGGCAGTGGTGGGCAAATGGGCGTACTTGTACGTCCCGTTCAATTGGCGGGGATATCGGTACTCTATGTACGCTGGTGTCCCGCGATCATGTAAACAAGGCATTTCCCCATTCTGCCTAGTGACAAGACGGAGATCTACTGCTTCCTGTCATTGGGAGCAGTGATCGCTGTCATGTCAGTGGTAGTCCCCCCCCCCCCCCACAGTTAGAATCACACCCTAGGACACGCTTAACCCCTTGATCGCCCCCTAGGGTTTAACCCCCTTCCCTGCCAGTGTCTACACAGTAATCGGTCCATTTATATAGCACTGATCGCTGTATAAAAGACAATTGTCCCAAAATAGTGTCACAACTGTCCGATGTGTCTGCCATAATGTCGCAGTCATAATAAAAATGTAGCGCAAACCAATCAATATACGCTTATTGCTTTTTTTTTTTTTTTTTTTTTTTTTATAACCAAAAATATGTAGAAGATTACATATCAGCCTAAACCTGAGGAAAAATATGTTTTTATATATTTTTGGGGGATATTTATTATAGCAAAAAGTAAAAAATATTGCTTTTTTTCTCAAAATTTTTGCTTTTTTTTTTTTTTTTTTTTGTTTATAGCACAAAAAATAAAAAACGCAGAGGTTATGAAATACCACCAAAAGAAAGCTCTATTTGTGGGAAAAAAGGACAGCAATTTTGTTTTGGTGTAACGTCGCACGACCACCAAATTGTCAGTTAAAGTGACGCAGTGCCAAATCGCGAAAAGTGCTCTAGTCAGGAAGGGGGTAAAATCTTCCGGGGCTGAAGCAGTTAAGTCTAATCCTTGTGGTCCAGCCAATCCACCGGTATGGTACAAGTCAATATTCAGCCTGATGATGACGGATGGATTTTGCCTGCCCTCCTATGCCTGTGGGTACACCAATTGTAGCTGAACTCTCTTTACTGCTTGATAGTCCTCACAAGAGTGAGAATATTCCTGGTGTATGTTCCATACTGACCATGGTTAGCTACTAGAACGAGGGTGATGGTTTAATCTACTAACCTGGTTTGTCTCGGCAACTGTTTTGGAGAGAGTAGTGTCAAGACTCTAAATAAATGCTACCTTTTCCAGGCAGATAGATCCATAGGACTTGGTGACCCAAAACTAGGAGACTGCTGGAGGTGACAAAGACTACAATCATAGCAATGATATAGCAACTACGACTGAACAGCCAAAACTGCCACATGGAAGCAGTTTATGTACACAGCCTGCAATAGCTGCAGATTAGGGCTAGTTTGATTGTAATTGGCTTTTTGGTAGATTAATCGTTTATGATCTTAAGTTTTAAAATTTCCCGATTTTTAAATTTTCCCCGACTGATGTTTCTTTTTTTTTTTTCTTTCTTATGGTTTTCCAGTCCTTACTCAATGAGCTTCCCCCGCAATGTCAGAGCGGCCGGGGCAGACTGCAAAAGGGAAGGATGGCAAGAAGTACTCGTCCCTCAACCTGTTTGATACATACAAGGGCAAGTCCTTAGAGGTGCAGAAACCAGCAGGTAAGAGAATTGTTAGATGGTTTGTTTTCCCCTCCGCTACACTCCATGGAGTAGTGTGAAATGAGACAATTATTTAAATGTTCAAATATGTGCAATAAAGTCCACTATCCAAAAGTGAAATAAGCACTGCAAACGTTTAGCAGCTAAGAAAAAAATCTTGTGCAGATCTGGTCACTCGGACAACACCACAGTGATCCTCCATCTTATAGCCAATGGACATAAAAAAAAAATATATATATATATATATATATATATATATATATATATATATATATATATATATATATATATATATATATATATATAATATGACTTTATTGTTTAGTAGATGTCAGCATGTGCTTTATATTATAGGGATCCTCCCGTGGCATAAAACCTTCCACATACACATAAGTCTTTACTGGGTATCCTCCAAGACTTCCAATAATTGTAAAAAAAATAGGGTCAACCCCCACTATGCCCCCAGAAAAAGGGAAAAAATTGACTATCCTGGTACCCAAATTTTTGCAATGGCAATGAAATTTAGAATTTTTTAATTAAACAGAAATATTAAAAGGAACACGTATCCACATTCATGAATAAAAGCAACAACTGTAAAACCATGTTTAAAAAGGAGTTCCCCTTAAAAAAACATGTAAAAGTCAGCAGCTACAAATATGGCAGCTGCTGACTTTTAATAATCGGACACTTACCTGTCCCAGGGTCCAGCGATGTGGGGGAACGAAGCCCCGCTCGTCCCCGTCCCCCCCTCCGCTCAGCGGCTCCGGCATTCTAACCGCGGGCATCCGGCTGTGGCTTCACAGCTGGGCATCCACTGCGCATGCGCGAGTGGCACCGCGTGCCTTGATTGGCCGCGCAGTCATCTGGGACCTGTAACTTGTCCCAGATGACTGACAGGAGGGAGGGGGCAGAGCTGAGCCCTTCCTGTGCTGAGGGGAAGTGATGTCACCAGCCCAGGCACTGAACGAGGCAGACTACGAGGGACCCCCTAGCAACAGGCATTTAGAGGTGAGTTAAAAAAAAAATTCTAAATGTTTTTTTTTTTTCTTTTTAGGAATTTTAATGATCTTTTTTTTTTCTCTGTGCAACACCACTTTTAGTCATGTGTTTATTAGACTATTGTAGACAATTTCAGCTAATGCACTGCGCTTTGCCAACTGTTTTTGGGGTGACACCTGCTGCGGTTCACATGAACGCAGGGGGATTGTGATGCGGTGCGGGAAACGGGAATGACTGCAAATCCAACACTGCTTCAGTGTGAAAAGGGACTAAAAGCTGATTGGCTACCATGCACAGCTGCACCAGATTCTCAGTGCTCCAGTTTTATTAAATTTAATCTGTGTTTAGCTCAGATTTCTTTTAATGTGTGTTTTTTTTTTTTTCTTTCTTCTTGGGCTATTACAGATTTCATTTGGGTTTTTATTATTGAACCTTACATTTTTACCTTCATTTTTTTCCTAGTCGCCCCCCGCCATGGCCTGCAGAGTCTCGGTAAAGTTGCCATTGCCAGGCGTATGCCCCCCCCAGCAAACCTGCCAAGTCTGAAAGCAGAAAACAAAGGGAATGACCCAAATGTCTCACTAGTTCCCAAAGACGGATCAGGATGGGCAAGCAAGCAGGATACCACGGAGCCAAAGAGGTGAGAAGCTGCCATGCTGTCTGTGGTTGAGCATGAGGTTCTATTATTCATGAGCAGTATTCCTAGTTAAAAATACTTTGTACTTAAAGCGGAAGTAAACCCATCGATTTAACAGTTTAAAAAAAAAAAAGGCATGCCAGGAATGCTAACTGCACATTGGCTGTGCTCTCAACCAAACAGTCAAACCATCCAATGGCTGGTGTCATAACGGATCACATGTACAGCCCCGTGGCAGTTGAAGATTAAACAGAGGCAAAGATGGCAGCTTCCTTGGCTGAAAATGATAGGTGGGTTTACTTCCACTTTAAGCAGGTCCATTGCTTACTCTTGCATTGTTGTTTGGATTTCCACTCTGATGTTAAAATGTATTCAAACTGGTGAACAAAAAAGTAAAAGCTTGTGATGGCTGCATAAGTTTTCAGTTTCTCAGCCTATTTTTTTACATTTTTTTTTTTTTTTTTTTTTCCCCTTTAACCACTTCAGCCCTGGAAGATTGGCTGCTCAATGACCAGGCCATTTTTTGCGATACGGCACTGCGTTGCCTTAACTGACAATTGCGCGGTCGTGCTACGCTGTACACAAACCAAATGAATGTACTTTTTCCCCCCACAAATAGAGCTTTCTTTTGGTGGCATTTGATCACCTCTGCGTTTTTTTATTTTTTGTGCTATAAACAAAAGAAGAGCAACAATTTTGAAAAAAAAAACACTGTTTTACTTTTGCTATAATAAATATTCCACGTTTTTTCTTTTTTTTTTTCAAAAAAACTAATTTTTTCCTCTGTTTATGCCGATATGTGTTCTACATATTTTTGGTAATAAAAATTGCAACAATCTTATATTGATTGGTTTGCGCAAAAGTTATAGCGTCTACAAAATGGGGGATAGATTTATGGCATTTTTATTATAAATTTTTTTTATTTTTTTTTATCGGGACAATGATATTGCGTCCAACAAATTGGACACTTTTGACACATTTTTGGGACCATTGACAATTAATACAGTGATCAGTGCTATAAAAACGCACTGATTACTGTATAAATGTCACTGGTAGGGAAGGAGTTAACACTAGGGGGCGATCAAGGGGTTAACTGTGTTACCTAATGTGTGTAGGGGGGATGGGACTGTCTAGCAGGAGAGAGAGATCGGTGTTCATACTTAGTATGGACACACGATCTGTCTCCTCTCCCCTGAAATAACGAGGATCTGTGTGTTTACACACACAGCTTTCATTTCTATTTTAAACTGATTGGGTTGTTTTACAAAAAGTGAGGGTTCACCTCTACTTCAATTTTATCTTTATTTTAATGAAAATTTGTTCTCTTCCGCTTCAGTACCGATGCCTCTCCACCAGCGCAGCCGGAGTCGCAGCCACAGCAGGCTTCACAGACGTCTACATCAAACCAATCGAAGCGTCCTCCAGTTCCTCAAGAGGTAATGTCATGTAGCTCTTTACCTCTGAGTCTTTTTAGGAATATCTTGTGGCCTTCATCTTAAAATCCAGCCATAGGGGGTGTACTGAATGTGGAGTTGACAGTCTGTCTCACCTTATCCACATGGAAAATATTGTTTTTTTTTTGACTGATGCAAATTCAAATCACCTGAAAATACATTCTGCTTAATATTGTATTTCTTTTATTTCAGCCCCCCCAACCAGTCGCCGTCGTGGTAAAGACTTGGGCACAAGCCAGTACCACACATGTAGCACCAGGAGATGGTAAGTAGCTCCTAATGTGCACATTGCTGGTTCATTGTAATCAAAGACCATCACTTCACGTCACCTGTGCACCCACTAAAATATGTTCACATCTGTGCCAGGTGACCAGCTCAGCCTTAAACCTTCCGATCTAATGCTCACCACCCACCTTACAATCTGACTGTATAATCTCCTATAGATTTACACAAACGATGTAGTACAAGAGCCTGCTTGATTGAAATAAAATGAATTTGATACTTTTAACAGCTTCCTACCCTTAGGACGTATCCATGGATGGGAGCAGTGGGATACATACAAGGGTTGGAAGCAGTGATATCTCGGTCATCATTTTGTTCAGCCAGTGTTTTTTCACAAAGGAAAATTTGATCTAAGTGGCTATACAGTTGCCCAATTACTTTTACAGGTGGTGAAGGAGGCCAATTTTTTCGTGCTCTCCCAATAGGTTGCATCGGGTGCACTTGACAGAGGAACTTCTGTTCCTCCCCTTCTGTGATGCAAGAAACCGGAAGCCAAAAGGATTTCATCACTACCGGTTTCGGTTTGCTTAGCATAACATCATCATTTATATTTCATTGAAAATTGGGTATTACATTGTGCTTGTGTGCACTGAAATTCATTAGTGTATTTTTTCCTGAAGATTTGCGTTTGATCAACCACTTTGCATATATCTTGTGACATAAAAAAATTGCTGCGCTCCCCTACTGGCCCGGCAGTGGGGGAGGGAGGAGGAGGGAGCCGAGCTGTGATGTAATTTGCCCAGACTCCTGGAAGTGGGGACGGGATACCTGTCATCAAATACAGGTATCTGCCCCCCCAGGAAAGGTGCGAAATGTGGCATCGGAGGGGGGGAGGAGACAAATGAGCAGACGTTCTACTTTTGGGTGGAACTCCGCTTTAATTTAAGTAAGTTCTCATATTGCATAGTTTAAGTAAAATCACCATAGATTTAAAAAAAACAAAAAACTCCTGCATAGAATTTGCATTGTGAAGTCTCCACAGTTCTTGCTAAGAACATGCACAGTTTCTCACAAAAGTTACATTTTTAGTGCTCTTCTAATTTTTACCACTTTAGCCCCAGAAGATTTGGCTACTCAATGACCAGGCCATTTTTTGCGATATGGCACTGCGTTGCTTTAACTGACAATTGCGCGGTCGTGCGACGACTTATTCAAACAAAATTGACGTCCTTTTTTTCCTACAAATAGAGATTTATTTTGGTGGTATTTGATAATTTCTGCGTTTTTTTTTTTTTTTGCACTATAAACAAAAAAAAAGAGCGACAATTTTGAAAAAAAAAACATTATTTTGTACTTTTTGCTATAATAAATATCCCGTTTAGGCCGATATGTATTCTACATATTTTTGGTAATAAAAATCGCAATAAGCGTATATTGATTGGTTTGTGCAAATTTATAGCGTCTACAAAATAGGGGGAAAATGTATTATTTTTATTTTACTAGTAATGGTGATCTGCGATTTTTTTTTTTTTTTTTTTTTTTTTTTTGCGGGATTGGGACATTATGGCGGACAGAACAGACACTTTTGACACATTTTTGGGACCATTGACAATTATACAGCGATCAGTGCTATAAAAATGCACTGGCAGGGAAGGGGTTAACGGGGCGATCAAGGAGTTTACTGTGGTTACCTAGGGAGTGATTCTAACTGGGGGGGTGGTGGGGACTGCCTGGGGTGAGGAGAGCGATCGTTGTTCGTACTCAGTATGAACAACAGATCGCTCTCCTCACCCTTAACAGCACAGAGATCTGTTTGTGGAGCGATTGCGGGTGCCCCGCGGGTCATCGCGACCTCCGGGCATGCGCATCGGCTCTGGCGGCGCAGGCACCCTAGTGGTGAAAAGGCGAACCGATGTACAGCTACATCAGTTCGCCCAGGGGAGCCAATCTGCTGCAGCATAACTGTGGCGGCTGGTTGGAAGGGGTTAAAGTGTCTCTGTAAAGATGAAAGTTGCCCATCTCGGAATTTAACTTTCATTTTCTTATGGTAGGAATTCAGCAAGCTTCAGAGGACATTAAGAAAAACATTTAACACACACTTGCAGACTTCAGGCTAATCAACTTGCAGAATCTGCTGAATGGCTTCTAAAGGGATTTTTCGTTTCCAATAGTTGTATTGAAAAGGGGTTTTACAAGAATAAAGAATTAAAGTTGCAACTGGCACCCACAGACTGCAATTATAGATTACTTGAGAGGTTTCGGGAAAGCTGCTTGACACTTTTAAAAGTGCCTTTAAGAATGCTTATTCTTCATATTGGAATATACAAGCCAAGGGAGATGTGCCAACCTTAGCAAAACCTGTGGTGAAAGTGATACTGGGGGGAGGGGGAGCGCTGCCATTACTGTATTTATAAGAATGTTGGCAAACTGGCTTTACTATTCATTGACCTGAATAAAGCACATGGA
Source organism: Lithobates sylvaticus (assembly GCA_028564925.1). Taxonomy (NCBI): domain Eukaryota; kingdom Metazoa; phylum Chordata; class Amphibia; order Anura; family Ranidae; genus Lithobates; species Lithobates sylvaticus. The sequence goes on from CM053033.1 coordinate 212,740,914, forward strand.
TTAGGAAGTCAGAAGGAAGTTGGTGATCTGTATATGTGCTTTGGGTCTCCGATTTAAGACCATCGGATTGGCAAGACAGCTAGGCAACTAGAATTTTTAGAAGTATAGATTAGCGTTAGTGGAAAGTTGGAACTTTGGCCCGATTCTTTGCATGCCCAGGTTTTGGCCCTCGTCATGATGCGTGTCCTCATTATCAAATAGCAGGCGACAGCGCAAAGCTCCAACTTAAAGTTAAAGTGGTTGTAAAGGAAGGCAGAAGGTTTTTTATCTTAATGCATTCTATGCATTAAGATAAAAAGCCTTCTGTGTGCAGCAGCCGCCCTAATACTTACCTGAACCCCATCTCAATTCAGTGCTGTTGCACGAGAGACTCTGCTCTCCGTTACTCTTCCCCCCTGATGGACACAGTGGGCGTCATTGGCTCCCGCTGCTGTCAGTCAAGTTGGTGAGCCAGTAAGGAGAGAGAAGGGGCAGGGCCTAGCCACGGCTCCATCTCTGAATGGACACACGGAGCAACAGCTCTGCTCGAGTGCACCATAGCAAGCTGCTTGCTGTGGGGGAGCTCGGCAGGAGGGAAGGGCCAGGATCGCTGGCGAGGGACCTGAGAAGAGGAGGATCTGGGCTGCTCTGTTTAAATCCACTGCACAGAGCAGGCAAGTACAGTAAACCCCCCTCCATCGCTGGGGTTATGTTCCGGGCCCACCCGCGAAAAGTGAAAAAACGTGAAATAGAAAGACCCTATTTAAATACACCCTAGGCATGTTTTGTTAATTTTTTAATAGCATTTAAAGGTCTTTAAACACACTTTTATGCAATAGAAACATATTAACCGCTTCAATACAGGGCTTTTAAACACCCTTCCTTACCAGAGCACTTTTTGCGATTCGGCACCGCGTCGCTTTAACTAACAATTGCGCGGTCGTGCGACGTTACACCCAAACAAAATTGACGTCCTTTTTTTCCCACAAATAGAGCTTTCTTTTGGTGGTATTTGATCACCTCTGCGGTTTTTATTTTTTGCGCTATAAACAAAAGAAGAGCGACAATTTTGAAAAAAAACACAATATTTTTTACTTTTTGCTATAATAAATATCCAATTTTTTTTTTAAAAAAAATATTTTTTTCCTCAGTTTAGGCCGATACGTATTCTTCTACATATTTTTGGTAAAAAAAATCGCAATAGGCGTATATTGATCGGTTTGCGCAAAAGTTATAGCGTCTACAAAATAGGGGATAGATTTATTGAATTTTTATTTTTATTTTTTTTTACTAGTAATGGCGGCGATCTGCGATTTTTTTTTTTTTTTTTTTTTTCGTGACTGCGACATTGCGGCGGACACTTCGGACACTTTTGACACATTTTTGGAACCATTCACATTCACATTTACACAGCGATCGTTGCTATAAAATTGCAATGATTACTGTGTAAATGTGACTGGCAGGGAATGGGGTTAACTCTAGGGGGCGCTGGAGTGGTTAATATGTTCCCTAATAGAAGTGATTCTAACTGTGGGGAGAGGGGACTCAAGGGGAGGAGACCGATCGGTGTTCCTCCGTACTGGGATCACATGATCGGTCTCCTCTACACTGACAGGACGAGGACATCGCGGCCGCCGGGCACTCGCACCGTGTCCCGAGCGATGCCGCGCGCCCCCCAGGCGGCCGGGAATGCGAGGACGTCATATGACGCCCACCCAGGATGGTAGATCCACCTTGTGGGCGTCATATGACTATGGGCGGTAATGAAGTGGTTAAAGATAGAGAGAGAGATCAAGAGGATTCTTAAAACACAAAAATATTGTCTTAACAGTACAGTATACTGTACAGTACAGTAAAAAATAGAGTACATAACTGCGAAAATGGCGAAATATTACCACAAAATCAGAATAACAGGTCCTAATTAAAATACCGCGATATACCGGGACCGCAAAAACTGAACCGCGATATACCGGGGGTTTACTGTATAACATGTTTAAAAAATAAATATATATATATATATATATATATATATATATATATATATATATATCACTTTAAGATTCCGAGGTTAATATTTCTTAATGTTTGAAAGTTGTTTGACTTTGGCCAATGAAAGACCCCAAACCAAGGGAGAGCCTGACCTATAGTCATTTAATCTTGAGTGCAGATAATGGTTCCCATCTTGAGGGGGTCATTGGATGGCTCTGATTTGCTATTCTAAGGGATGAGAATTATTTTTTTTTTTTAAATGGTGATCTATAAAGTTATTTTGATGTGTGCTGCGTTATAATTTGAATTAGTATATAGAGGGGCAGTCCACTCTAAGGGAGGCCATGCCACGTTTCCTGTTTATATATTATTGTTATAAGCTGGACATACTGTAATTTGTGTCCCTTTTTTCTCTTGCTGTCATTGTAGGTGGAAAGGCATCAAGCCAACTGTCGCCATTCTCTCGCGAGGAATTTCCAACCCTGCAGGCGGCTGGGGACCAGGACAAAAGTGGGCAAGACCAGAGCATCTCCGCTGTGTCGTATGGGCCAGGACCAAGCCTCCGCCCCCAGAGTAAGGCTGATGATGTGTATGGTGCTTCCATCAGGCTGTACTCTAGAATTCCTTATATTGTGTCACCAGTCAAATTATAAGAGAAGCCTTGTGACAGGCTCTTGAGTTATCTATAATATAAAAGAATTTAAGGTGCTATACTGCAGTATCACAATGTGGATCCATATCAGCAGCCAGAGAAAGTTGCAGAGCCTGGTATGTGGACTTCTCTGGGCAACCTCAGAGTGACCACCGGGATAGTGGTAAACTAAATATACAAAAACACACAGTCAAGGCGCTCCAGGGAGGTCCTATGAAAGCAGTCTGTGGAATGGAGTGTGGGGGCATGCCCCAAGACATGTTATCTTGGCTACTGGCTTTTTAACCATCCTTCTGGTGCGCTCCTGCATGCCCTTCTAGCCCATTGTGTGTGGCTGTCTCCAGTTCCGGTGATGTTACTTCTGGGGACACGAGATCCTCTGATCCCTGTGCTGCGGCTGGTGGTCTCCTGTCACGGACCTGCAGCTCCATCGCAGCTTTCTGCCACAGACTCTTACAGTCCCTCCGGCCCATCCCATCCATCACTGGTTTGGGTCCTTCAATTAGCAGCTGTGTGCATAGCACCATGTAAGACCTTTATTTGCCTTTCATTAAAGCATGAATTTAACTGGATTTCCTTATCTCCTGTGGATCTTGGGTTCTGCTTGGTGCATCTACCCCACACAGTCCATTCCACAGACAACTTTCATAGGACCTCCCTGGAGCGCCTTGACTGAGTGTATTTGTATCTTGAGTTATCTATTCTAGGCCATCAATAGTTGACCCTCTAGTGCCCTCTTTTTGTCAGATCTGGTTATGTTTGCCACTTTTGTATGTTAAAGGTGTTATGCAATTGATTTTTACTGAGTACCTGCTTTTTCTTCTTCACAGATGCCACCTCCTGGAGGGACGGGGGCGGGAGGGGGGGGCTGGCTCCAGGCTCCCTGGATGGCGATGGCCGTGAGCTTCCCGAAGCGGCACACGCCCCCAGCAATGAGCCAGCCCCCCGTCCAGGGCTACCTCCCTCTGCTCCCCAACAGTTCCCTCCATATCGGGGGATGATAGCACCATTTGTAAGTATGAAAACACATTTGTTGCTTCTTTTTTATTTATTTATTTTTTTTACTCCTAAATATTGGTTTATAGAAGTTCTTTGATTACAAAGATTGTATTGCTTACTTTTAAAAGAAACTAACGTAATCTGTTGCTTTTCTGTGTAACACTCTTTTCACTATGGAAGATAATTGTTGGTAATGGCAGATATGTGAAAAGACAGCACATTTGTGGTAACTCATACCAACACGCATATCTTTCTTTAGCATGATTATACCCACCTAATGGGTTCTGACTGTGCCGCCACTCAACAATCAAGGAGTGCCGAATACCAGTTCAGTTTTTACGATTGGGTACTGTAGGCTTGTACCTATAGGTGGTCAAGGCAAAAGGGCAGGTTTTTCATCTTTAGGTCTCATTCACACGGATGTACCAAACTTTTCCACCCGTGCAAAGGGGCATCTTCACCCACTCAGGATGCACATGTGTTCCGTGCAGGCAGCCTGTTTAAATCAATGACAGGCTGCTGGCTGGACCTGCTCAGATCTCCAGGTTCATCCCAGAGTGTACTTCTGTGCAGGTCCAATCAGAGCACCGGCAGACTGCCCTTCACACTGGTGTATGGATCTGTACTTGTCATTAGCTACACATTGTTCCCAATCATAAGTTAAAATGCATCCATCTCATAGGAGCTTATTTGCACAATATTCAAAGCCAGGTTAGAACAGGCAAAACAAGAAAGTGTTCTGTGCAAAAGAGGTGATCTTGGATGATGCATAAGGCTTTGGACACCAAAAATGTTTTGCTTTTAGGCTATAGTGATGGAATCCAGCCCTCCTTAATATGGTTCCAGATGGGAGCACTGGCTGTAGCTTTAACAATCTGCAACTTTTACCTAAATCACCATTCAGCCAGGCCAGGTTCCTTTTACATTTATTTCTTAATCGTACATTGCAAAAGAGGTAATTCTTTTGGATTATGCTCAACTTCTAGGTGATTGGACACTAGAAATGGTAAAGCTTGATAAAGCCCTGTATAACTCGAGCCACTACCAACATTGCCTCCGTTTTTCTCTAGTATCCATGCCTTTTTTTGCTTAGAGAGTCTTTCTCACACAGATACACCTTCTCTTTTAACAACTGCATCCGGCTGCTGTGCCTTGATGCTGCATAGCAGCAGCAGTTATCTGGATGGATCCCTATGGATTATAATTCCATACAGGAGCTGTACCTGGACGCTGTGCAAGAACGGGGAAGGCCTATAAGATGTTGCTCTGGACCCTGCATGTGGCGCTCACATTGGCGGGTGGTTGGGTCGTGTGAATTAGCTGGCAGGGCTCTATACACGTCCATGAACGTGGTCTTCTGTGGCAGAGCCCAGTCCCTGAAGACCCTGTGGGGTAGCCTGATCCTGGAGAAGTGAAGACTGAGCAGGTTTGGTTTTCCAATGTAAGTTGTCTCTATTATTGGGGGGGGTGATGGGGTCCCTAGTTGCTGGTTCCTGCCTCATGCTAAGCGGAACACTTAACCTTTTGGGAAAAAATCCTGAAAACACAAGCCTCTCAAGACGGTTAACAACTTTTCCCAGTTGAAGGGCATCTCCACTTCTCCAAATGGGGCAGGGACACCTTTCGGCCATACAGACTTGAGATGTCTCCAATGTCTGGATTCAAAATGTGTGCAAAGGCTATAAGCTGAAGCTTTGCGACTTGCCTCCAAGCCTGTTTGCTGCACTGGACCTGTTATGCTATCAGGTGGCCTTTACCTCTTTTTCAGAACCAGAAAGGTTTTGCAGTTACTATAGAACCTAAGGTGCCCAAACTAAATGATGCTATGTGGCCCATTGTGGATCAAAAGTGCTTGAACAAGTTTCTGCATGTTCAAAGGCTCTGGAGGAATCTGTAGAGTCAGTGATTACTTCTCTCGATTGGGGAGACTTCTGGTCTTGGTAGACATCAAAGATGCCTACCTTCACGTCCCCAGCTACCGGAGTTTTACAATAGGAGTGCAGCTTTTTCAGCTTGTGGCTTTGCCCTTTTGCCTGGCCGTGGCACCATGTGTATTACAAAGGTACTGACCCTGGTGTTGGCACTTCCACGAACAAGGAGCATTCCCATTCTGGGATATTTTGACCATCATCACCAGGCTAAAGTCCGCTGTCTGCTGTGATCACTCTGGTTGAGGCTCTGGAAAGATCCCAACTTTTATCTCAGGATCCACCCAGATGCTTGGACTTGGAGCTGGCTCAGCCTCTCAGCATGCAGAGGAGTATGCAGCTGAGAGGCTGAGCCAGCCGCTCCTGCCCCCAGCACAGCCCGGCACTCCAGTGAGCGCTGGAGGGGCTGAGCAGACAGCCAGTGACTCTCTGCAGACTGAATACCAAGTAATCAGCAGTCTGGTCGCTCAGTTTTCATGTATAGCTGGCAGGGGACAGCTGCAGTTGGGATCGGTACTGCAGCCATATAGGTGAGTAGGATTGTTTGTTTTTTTTTTTGTATTCCCCAACTTCTTTTAAGCAGTAAAGATACAGCAGATGTCACTAGCAGCTAATTATAAGGGGGTACATAGGTTTGGTTAGTATTTTTTATAGGTTGCCTTAAAGCATCTGTAATGTCTTAGCATCTAACCCACCTACAAATTAAAAATACTGATACATTAATTCTTAATTTTATTATATGCAGTCATATGAATGCTGGGTTAACTTCTCCTCCAGCAACTCCTATGGATGGAGGTTGAGTATGCCGCTGTGCAGAATGCTGCTATATTGACAGCAATACTCCATACAGGAACCACTGTCAATGTACAGATGGGGGTGGGCCTGAAGGCTTGGCTGACTTTGGTAATCACAGTCCACTCAGAATAGTATATGGCATCCTGTACACTGATGCGGAGAACTTGCTGGATGGCACAACATTCCAAAACCTGTTATTTGTTGTGACCATTTAGAAAGCTGCAGCTACTACCAGGATCCCCAGGTATTTGACGTTTACAGAAGAAAAAGAAGAATGGGCATTATATGTAACAAAAGCCATTATGTCTGCCTATTGCATTCTTGGAGTTTATAAACTCTTTAAAGTGGTTGTAAAGGCAGAAGGTGACTGTGAACTTATTTTTTGTTAACTTACCTTCTCTGTGCAATCGTTTTGCACAGAGCAGCCCCAATCATCCTCTTCTGTGGTCCCCTGCCGGCGCTCCTGGCCCCTCCCATCGCCAAGTGGTTAAAGTGGAAGTAAACCCTCCTATCGTTTTCAGCCAAGGAAGCTGCCATCTTGGCCTTCGTTTTATCTTTAACTGCCATGAAGCTGCACATGTGATCAGTTATGACACCAGCCATTGGATGGTTTGACAGTTTGGTTGAGAGTACAACCAATGTGACAGCTAGCATTTCCGGCATGCCAGGAATGTAACTGTTTTTTCAAACTGTTAAATCGATGGGTGTACTTCCGCTTTAAGATAGAGGGAGAAGGAATGGCTGGAGAGGTATTAGTAGGCCGGGGATCCCTGAATGGATATAATACCAGTGTCTTTAATTGCCAAGCTCCTACCATAATAGGAATTTGAATTTGATAGCCATTAGTCATTCCAAAAAGGTTTTTGTAGTCTTACATATATTATTTTTTTCCTAGATGTATCCCCCATATTTGCCGTTTCCTCCTCCGTATGGGCCACCAGGAGCCTTCCGCTTTCACGGTCCAGATGCACCAAGGTACTACGGAACATTTAAGCATACTGTGGTGACAGTGAGGGGATGATTTGTGATGATGAAATGTTGGAGTTGCCCATATTAACCAGAGTGCATTTGACAAGAGAACTTTAATAATATAAAAGGTGTAATACTTTTATGTGCAACACTGTTGATGGAAATTCTCACCAGTAAGGGCACAGAATGCAGCAAAATACCTGACTTAATCAAACCGTACAGGACACAGCCATAGTCTTGGGGAAGCTGTTACATGTTGCTATCTTCTCGAGATTATAAAACTGATGGGACTCCCTTATAATCCTTCCCACTAACAGTTCTCCGTTTTTTTCTTAGTGTCTTTAGGTCATGGTCTTTTTTTTTTTTTTTTTTTTAAATCCCCAGAGGGATCTAATTTATTTATTTTATTTTTTGGATTTTTTTTTATCTGTTAAGCTGCTGATTCAGCTTTATGGCACAATTTCTAGACGTGTACCCTAGGCATGTCATTGGGACCTTTATCTGGACCCTGTTGTAGAACACAAGATGTGTCTGGCCTTTAAAGTTTCATTGAGCACTGGATCCTGCAATAGGTGCTCCTCCTTGGTACACTGTCCAAAGTGTGGAATTACCTGCAGGGTGAAATAAAGATCCAGGGCAGTGGCAATCCATCCAGGTGTAACCCAGTGCCTTAACCACTTGACAACTGGGTACTTAAACCCCCCTCCTGCCCAGACCAATTTTCAGCTTTTAGTGCTCTCACACTTTTAATGACAATTACTCAGTCATGTAATACTGTACCCAAATACATTTTTTGTCCTTTTTTTGCATACACATAGAGCTTTCTTTTGGTGGTATTTGATCACCTCTGGGTTTTTTATTTTTTTGCGCTATAAATGAAAAAAGACCGAATATTTTGGGAAAAAAAAAAAAAAAAAAATTTCTTTTGTTTCTGTGATAATTTTGCATATTAGTTTTTCTTCATAAATTTTGGCCACAATTTATACTGCTACATATCTTTGGTAAAAATAACCCAGAATAGTGGATATTATTTGGTCTTTGTGAAAGTTAGAGAGTCTACAAGCTGTGGTGCAAATCATTAAAAATTGATCACACCTGATGTACTGACGGCCTATCTCATTTTTTGCGACCCGAACAAGCCAGGAAAGTACAAATAACCCCCAAATGACCCCTTTTTTGAAAGTAGACATTCCAAGGTATTTAGTAAGAGGCATGGTGAGGTTTTTGATGTTGTCATTTTTTTCCCACAATTCTTTGCAATATGAAGATTTTTTTTTTTTTTTCAACAAAATTGTCATTGTAATAGGTTATTTCTCTCACATGGCATGTGTATACCACAAATGACACCCCAAAATAAATTCTGCTACTCTTCCTGAGTATTACGATACCACACGTGTGGGACTTTTCCACAGCCTGGCCACATAGAGAGGCCCAACATGCAGGGAGCACCATCACGTGTTCTAGGAAATTACACATCTAACTTGTTGACTACCTATTACACTTTTGAAGGCCCTGGAGCACCAGGACAATGACACGTGACACTGATGACAGATGGCACTAATATGTGGCACTGATGACAGGTGACAGGTGGCACTGATGACACGTGGCACTGATGACACGTGACACTGTGGCTAAGGTTGACATGTGGCACTGGTGACACTGTGGCGCTGATGACAGATTGCACTATGTGGCACTGGGGACAGATGACACTGACATTTACTGTGGCACTTTATTTTTTTGTATTTTTCCTGTCTCTGTGTGAGGAGGGAGAGCCGGCGATGAAAGATGATCTCGTATGTTTACATATGAGATCATCTCTCATTGGACACGCTGATCGCGCTGTAAACGGCTGCTGCGATTGGCCATTAACAGCAATCTGTGACTGGCTGTGTCCAAGGGACACGGCCAGCACAGAATTTCCCTGATGCGCGCTCGCGGCAGCGCGCATTGCGGAAGTGAACAAGAGGACGTCCAGGGACGCCCTCCCGGCAATTGGCGTCTGCGCTGCAGCCGTCTTTTGGCTATAGCGTGGACGCCTAGTGGTTAAAGTGGTGGAAGTAAAGTAATTTACTGTGATTTTTACCTATAGGTAAGACTATAATAAGGCTTGCCTATAGGTACAGTAAATACTGTATCTTCTAAATGTGCACCAATCAGACGCACACTATACAGTGCATCCGGAAAGTATTCACATCGCTTCACTTTTTTCATATTTTGTTATGTTGCAGCCTTATTCCAAAATGGATTAAATTCAATATTTCCCTCAAAATTCTACAAACAATATAAAATGATGACAGTGTAAAAGAAGTTTGAAATCTTTGCAAATTTATTAAAAACAAAAACAAATCCCATGTACATAAGTAGTCACAGACTTTGCCATGACACTCAAAATTGAGCTCAGGTGCCTCCTGTTTCCACTGATCATCCTTGAGATGTTTCTACAACTTGATTGGAGTCCACCTGTGGTCAATTCTGTGGACATAATTTGGAAAGGGACACTCCTGTCTATATAAGGTCCCACAGTTAACAGTGCATGTCACAGCACAAACCAAGTCATGAGGTTCAAGGGGATGTCTGTAGACCTCCAAGACAGGATTGTATGGAGGCACAGATTTGGGGAAGGTACAGAAAAAATTCCTGCAGCATTGAAGGTCCCAATGAGCACAGTGGCCTCCATCATCCGTAAATGGAAGAAGTTTGGAACCACCAGGACACTTCATGGAGCTTGGCCAAACTAAGCAATTGGGGGAGAAGGGCCTTAGTCGGAGAGGTGAATAAGAACCCGATGGTCACTCTGAAAGAGCTCCATAATTTCTCTGTGGAGAGAGGAGAACCTTCCAGAAGAATAACCATCTCTGCAGCACTCCACCAATCAGGCCTGTATGGTAATGTGTTCAGACAGAAGCCACTTCTGAGTAAAAGGCACATGACAGCCCGCCTGGAGTTTGCCAAAAGGCACCTGAAGGAGTCTCAGATCATAAGAAACAAAATTCTCTGGTCTGATGAAACAAAGATTGAACTCTTTGGCCTGAATGGCAAGTGCCATGTCTGGAGGAAAGCAGGCACCGCTCATCACCTGGCCAATACCATCTCTACAGTGAAGCATGGTGGTGGCAGCATCATGCTGTGGGGAAGTTTTTCAGTGGCAGGAACTGGGAGACTAGTCAGGGTCGAGGGAAAGATGAGTCTCTCGTTTGGGAAAATTAATCTGCTCAAAATGAAGTTTCTTCCACTATTGTTAAACTGTATATCATATGGAAATCTCTTGTGTGGATTCCTAAAGCCATTTTTTATTTTTATTTTTTACAGAAGACCTAAAGCCATCTTTCACTCCCCTCCATAGGCTTGTTTCTGGATTTCTTTGGGAGGGTGACACCCTCAGACTCCATCTCACAGTTTTGCAACAGCCTTGGAGGGAAGGGGGCTTAGCAGTGCCTAACCTTTTATAAATATATTTTGTCTGGACAACTTGTATTTGCACATAGGTGGCTAACCGGTCCGTTAGCCACCCATGATGCTGCAGTAGCCTTAGGTGGCAGTGGGGGCTCTTACAGTGAGGGAAAAAAGTATTTGATCCCCTGCTGATTCTGTACGCTTGCCCACTGATGAAAAAATCGGTCTATAATTTCAATGGTAGGATTTATTTTAACAGTGAGCAGCAGAATAACAACAAAAATATCCAGAAAAAAAGTTTCAATGATCAGGAGAATGGTGAGAAATCAGCCCAGAACTACATGGAAGAATCTAGTCAATGATCTTAAGGCAGCTGGGACCATAGTCACCAAAAAAACCATTTGGTAACACACAACGCCGTTAAGGACTGAAATCCTGCAGCGCCTGCAAGGTCCCCCTGCTCAAGAAAGCACATGCACGGGTCTCCCTGAAGTTTTCTAATGAACATCTGAATGATTCAGAGAAGAACTGGGTGAAAGTTTTGTGGTCAGATGAGACCAAAATCAAGCTCTTTGGCATCAACTCAACGAGTTTGGAGGAGGAAGAATGCTGCCTATGACCCCAAGAACACCTTCCCCACCATCAAACATGGAGGTGGAAACATTATGCTTTGGGGGTGTTTTTCTGCTAAGGGGACAGGACAGCTTCACTGTATCAAAGGGACGATGAACTGGGCCATGTACCGTCATATCTTGGGTGAAAGAACCTCTTTCCTCGGCCAGAGCATTGAAAATGGGTCGTGGATGGGTCTTTTAGCATAACAATGACCCAAAACACAAGGCCAAGGCAACAAAGGAGTGGCTCAAGAAGAAGCACATTAAGGTCATGGAGTCTCCAGACCTTAATCCCATAGAAAATATGTGGAGGGAGCTGAAGGTTCGATTTACCAAACGTCGGCCTCAAAACCTTAATGACTTGGAGAGGATCTGCAAAGAGGAGAGGGACAAAATCCCTCCTGAGATGTGTGCAAACCTGGTGGCCAACTACAGGAAATGTCTGACCTCTGTGATTGACAACAAGGGTTTTGCAACCAAGTACCAAGATGTTTTGCGAAGGGGTCAAATACTTATTTCACTCATTAAAATGTAAATCAATTTTATAACTTTTTTGAAATGTATTTTTTCTGGATATTTTTGTTGTTTTGTCTCTCACTGTTAAAATAAACCTACCATTAAAATTTATAGACTGATCATTTCTTTGTCAGTGGGCAAACGTACGATATCAGCAGGGGATCAAATACTTTTTTTTCCCTCACCGTATGAAGCATTGGCCCATCTAGTTCATAGGGGACCACGATCTCCTCATAATCAAACTAGTTCTATGAGATCTGTCATGTGGGCCTGGAAGGTGACCCATGGGGCTGAATTTGAGGAACCCTTTCCCCCTTCTCCCCATGTTCCCCTTTGAAAAAATCCCAACCTCCCTCACTATTACACTTATGAGGTCCTCATTGTGTGGACAAGATATGGCGTTAAGAAACTGGGCGATATTACTAAGAATGGAGTACTGAGATCCTTTTGATGAGCTAAAATCTTTTTATCCACTCCCAAATACCCAGTTCTATACAGCCGCGACATGCCTACCAGTCGCAATTTGGGTGTGTTCCAGTGTCCTCCTTTTAGCCCTTCAGATTTGGAGTCCATGTTAAGAAAGGATGATCTAGCCAAGCCCTTAAACTGCTCTTCCCCGAGACTACTCAGCATTTGTCTGTTGTCCCCGATCTCGATATCAAGGACTGGGAGGATGTGTGGGAGGCTCATCTCTGCCAAGGACCAACTCGTACAGTGTAAATTTCTAAATCTCATATATGTAACACTTGCTAAGATTTATGGTGATAGTTCTTCCTGTTTGCACTGCTCTGTCGATGGGGCATACTTCATGCACGTTTTCTGGGACTGCTCATCTCTCCGGGTTTATTGGACTGAAGTCCTCCAATTTATTTAGTCTGTCACCACTATACTCCTTAACCCCTCTGTGAGGACTTGTCTCTTAGGCCGGTTTCACACTGGGGCGGTGGCAGCGGTAAAGCAGCGCTATATTTAGCGCTGCTTTACCGTAGTTTTAGCTGCGGTTTTTCGGCCCCGCAAAGCGCCGCTGCAGCGGCGGTATTACTGCGGTATTACCGCGGTGTCCCATTGATTTCAATGGGTAGGAGCGGTATAGGAGCGGTGAATACACGGCTCCTTCACCGCTCCAAAGATGCTGCTAGCAGGACTTTTTTTACCGTCCTGTTAGCGCACCGCTCCATTGTGAAAGCCCTCGGGCTTTCACACTGGAGTTAAAGGACGCGCTTTTTTCAGGCGCATTACAGGCCCTATTTTTAGCGCTGTAGCGCCTGAAAAACGCTTAGGTGTGAAAGGGGCCTTAGGCTTGGTGGGTGGCTTGGCCCCTACTAGGACCATACGTACACTGGTTACCCTATTGTACTATGCAAGGAAACTTATTCTTTCATGGAAGAAGGCCTCAGCCTTGACATTGGCAGCTTGGAAGGCTTTAGTTATCAGGGCCCATCCCTTATATAAAGCAACTTACTCTAATAGAGGTAAGTTTGATAAGGTGTGTGTGTGTGGGGGGGGGGGTAGGTTGAATCTCCTCTGTCTGATTAATTGCCTTCTTCAAATGTTTGCAGTGACTGTCAATTTATTTGATTTCTGCAACATGTTGTTCTGCTGTCCTCTAGATCAGTGGTTCTCAAATCCTGGCCTCAGGAACCACCAGCAGGCCAGATTTTAAGTACAGATATTACCTCTGGGAGATGCAGACTAGAATACTGCAAACCTGGCCTGTTAGTGGGGCCTGAGGACAGGAGCTGAGAACCACTGCTCTAGATTGTCCGACTGTATGGGTTATGCTTTTTACACCTCATTGTTTGGTCTAATGTGTGGAATCTACCACCAGGTTACCTTTTTGTCTTTTTGATATGTAGAGATTTTCTGTATTCTGGATGCTTTCTTGTGAATGGAGTATGCTGTAGTAGCCACAGGCACTATTTTGGATATTAAAGTTTTGATTTTCGTTCTTCTTTGTTTTTAAGACTGCTTGTCACTGTTTTGAAGATTACAAGCGTCACATTTTTGTAATTTTCTTGTAAATTATAATAATAATAAAAAAAAAAAGAAGCCCTCAGCCATCCTTGTGGCTGAAGGCGTTGTAGAAAAACTAATCCTCAAATTTCATAACAGAAGCACTGAAATCATACCACCTTATTTTCTATGGAGTGGAACTGTGTCAGCCTTCCAACCCTCTGTAAAGAAGTACCGATTGTTTCTAACCTGCTAGAAAAAAGACTGATACCTGACTTTTCTTTAAGGACAACAAAGTATCACTAAACCCACATTATAAAAGTCTATAAATAAATGGTGTATTACATGCTGTTCATACTCAGTCACTATGAGATTTGGTTCCTGTAAACCTCTATCTCCACCTTCTGTTGATGTCCCCAATATATTTAGGGATTTTGCTGATGTGGTGGCAACTCTGCACATGCTCTGTTTTTCAGTGAGTTTCTATGCTGAGCATTTCCTCCCTATCACATCTGAGCAGCCCATGTGCCCATAGAGTCACACATGTGGGTGTGTACACAGTGGTAAATGACAGCCCGCTCCTTCCCTCCGCCTTCATGCCCCCTAACCAGCTATAAACAAGGGGTCAGGATATTGCATGTAGATTGATGGATGCTTCGCCTCCCTCTTATTTAAAGACAGAGGCTGGAGGGGGTGTGACACAGCTTGTGAATGGCAGAAATCCATCCATACCACGTCATTGCCAAAAAATAATAAAGATTTGATTTCAAATATATATTTGTATGACAATTTTTTAAAACCATTTATTGATATTATTTATAAGGCTGTTTTTTTGGTTTTTAACATGTGACCAGCAGCAGAGGACTAGAAGCTCCTCCTGCTTATGTTTCCCTGCAGACAGGCTGGGATATGTGATAGCTGTGTATCGCTTTAGGATGTTTTTTATGATTTTTTTTTTTTTCTTTTTTATTAAAATACAGTGCCATCCTCCACATACAGAAATAGAAGGGACAATGTAAATAAAATAGTGTGTAGTATCACTTTTAACCACTTGCTCTCGGAAAAGATTTACCCTCCTTCATGACCAGGCCATTTTTTGCGATACGCCACTGCATTACTTTACCTGACAATTGCGCACTTGTGCGGCACTGTACCCAAACAAAATTGATGTCCTTTTTTTCCCACAAATAGAGCTTTCTTTTGGTGGTATTTGATCACCACTGCAGTTTTTTTTTTTAGTTTTTTTTTGCGCTATAAACAAAAGGTTTATTTTTTTTATTTTTTTTTTAACTTTATGCTATAAAACTTTAATAAAAAATTTTAAAAAATCAAATTTCTTCATTAGTTTAGGCAAATATGTACATATTTTTAGTAAAAAGAAATCACAATAAACGTATAGATTGTAGACGCTATAACTTTTGCGCAAACCAAACTATGGGATATTTTTATGTATTTATTTTTTACTAATAATGACGGTGATCAGAGACTTATAGCGGGGCTGCAATATTGCGACGGACGGTCAGGACACTGACACTTTTTGGGGACCAGTGACACTAATACAGTGATCGGTGCTAAAAATGTGCACTGTACTAATGACACTGGCTGGGAAGGGGTTAAACCTCTAGGGCGATCAAAGGGTTAAATATGTGCCTAGCCAGTGTTTGTGCACTGTGTGGGAGGTGCTTTTACTAGGGGGAAGGCATTGATTCATGTTCCTGCTTTGCAGGAACACAGGATCAATATGCCTTCCCTACTGACAGAACGGCGATCTGCCTTGTTCTGCTGTTCTGGCCCTCTGCCTAATGATCGGCGGGTCCCAGCAGACATCGAGTTTGTGATACCCACAGAACAGCTCCCACCCTGCCGCAGTATTGGGCGGTCGTGAACTTGTTAAGAATTAATTGCTTCACAGTACAAGCATCTAAAGGGCTCAGCGATGGCATATTTTGAAGCTGTTTTACTGCTTGTTGATATGTAAATCATTTGTTTGAAAATGGTTCAGTAAGTAAATTGTGTAAGTTTAGGATATTTAGTCCCTTGCTTCTTGTGTAGATTTCCACGGCTGGCTCATCCACGGGCTCCTCAAACTGCACCCAGGTTATCTGAAGCTGTGAACCGCCCATCTATCTTGAAGCAAGACGACCTGAAAGAATTTGATGAGCTGGATCAAGAGACGGACGACGGATGGGCAGGTGATTAACTTGTCACTGGTATCTCTTACTCATCAAGTAATTTCCTTTCACATTGCAGTGATTCATTGATTCTCTTCAATCCTCCAGGGGCTCATGAAGAGGTAGACTATACTGAAAAGCTGAAATTCAGCGACGATGAGGATGGGAAGGATACAGACACAGAAGAAAGGAGGTGCATAGCTCTTGGCTTTCCAAGTTACATGTTTTTACAAAAAAAAAACCTGGAGAATTTACTAAAAATTAAGCAGACAGAATCTGGAGCAGCTGTGCATGGTAATCAATTGGCTTCTATCTTCAGCGTATTCAGTTAGGCTTTGAAAATGAAAGGTAGAAGCTGATTGGTTGCCATGCACAGCTGCTCCTGGTGCTGGCTGTTCCAGTCTTAGAGCCCGTTCACACCACATGCAGTCCAGTGTGTTTTTTTTTTCAAAACACATGGAGAGTAGGTTATATGGTTTGCAGTGGCACCAGTGCGGTCAGTTCCAGGGCATTCCAGTTACAGAAAAAAAAGTAGAACATAGTGCATTTTTTCTGCACTGGAACAAGTTTTTTTTTTTTTCAGTACAGTAAAAAAAACAGCAAAAAAGCGCAAAAAAAAAAAAAAAAAAAAAAAACATGTGGAATGCATCCAGAAACGCATAACAAGCAACAAAAATGCACCGGAATGCATTAGCGCTCGTGGCGAAATGCATCCAGACCGCATCTGGAGTGCATTTTTGTGGTGTTAACCGGCCCTTAGGCCACGTTCACACCATATGCGCAGAAGGACTGATGGAAAAAATGCACAGATTTCACTCGCAGAGACATCTGTTTTCATGTGCGTTTCAGTGAGCTTTATACACATTGCAGATTCCATGATACTAGTGTTTTGTGAACAGGGCACATAGAGAACAATTGTTTTCCAACGAGTGCACACTGGTGTGAATGAGGCCTTGGTGCCTTCCTCGTTTGTTTTAGGTAATGATTGTGTACTGTCCTCTGATCTTCATGCTATGATTCTTCCATTTTATCTATAGGGAGACTCCGGTCCCTACTGATAAGCCATCTGTGCCGCCTCCTCAGAAAGTTGTGGAGACCTCTGATACAAGGAAGGCCTCACCCACAGAGGAGAAGCCTCCACAAGTCAAAGCTGCATGGACAGAGGTGCCTCGAGCTTCGGAGCCCTTGCCGGCACCTGCTGCCATTGTTCCTCCTCCTCCTCAAAGGGGATCATCTGCAAATCGAGGTCCACCACCAGAGCACAAGGTTAGTCCATGTTGTATATAGGTCCCACTCTAATCTATAAATATTAAAAATATTTTTAATAGACTCTATACTGATATTTGAAAACTCATCAGCTTCTAATCTATAAAAAGGAAATGCTTTTAGTTAGTACATAGCTTAAGTTACCCGCGATTGGCCACTTAACAGGTAACAGTGATCGCAAGGGCGTCCCACAATTTGTGGCGTTCCAAATCACAGGCAGAATCATGGCGATTCCACCCACAAAACGGAATGCCATGGTGTTAATGGAGCCTAAACTTTTAAGAATAAAAGTTGCGAGCAGTTTTTTTTTTTATTGTAGAAGCGACATGCTATGTCTCTTCTGCAATAAAACATACTTACCTGCCTTC
This sequence comes from Lithobates sylvaticus, assembly GCA_028564925.1. Taxonomy (NCBI): domain Eukaryota; kingdom Metazoa; phylum Chordata; class Amphibia; order Anura; family Ranidae; genus Lithobates; species Lithobates sylvaticus. The sequence goes on from CM053033.1 coordinate 212,758,506, forward strand.
TTGCAATGCTCTTTTGAGTGTACACTGAGCTGCGCATGTGCTGCTCAGCATACATTCTCTGCAGGGTGCCAGGATAAGTGACTCCCGTGTGCATGAACAGGGGTAATGTCATCCCTGCCGGCCAATCAGGAGGCCAAAAACCCAGCACTTGGAAGAAGCTTGGGGAAAAGATATCAGCAGCCAGCAAGGGATTCCACGATCGCTGGAACAGACGTAAGTATTCTGCTGCCTTTAGGTCCTCTTTAAAGTGGTTGTAAAGGCACAAGGCTCGGTGTGCAGCAGCCCCCCAATACTTACCTGAGCCCTCTCTTGATCCAGCGATGTCCACGTAAGCCTTGTGTCTCTGGGGACTCGCACTTCTGATTGGCTTTTGGGAGCCATCGGCTCCCGCTGCTTTCAATCACAGCCAGTGAGCCAATCAAGAGACAGAGAGGGCAGGGGCCAGGTCTTGGCTCCGTGTGTGAATTGGTTGAGAAAGCATCTGCTTGGGTGCCCCCACAGTATACTGCTTGCTGTGGGGGCACCCGGCAGGTGGAAGGAGCCAGGAGTGCTGGCGGGGGACCCAGGCTGCTCTGTGCAAAACCACTACACTACAGAAGGGAAGTTAACAACATGTTTGTTAAAAAAAAAAGGCTTTAATATCGCTTGAAGGATAAACGCAATGTATTTTTTTAAACGCTAAGGATTAAATGTTTCTATCACTGGATAAAATTGGAGCAGTATCTGCCCCCCCCCCCCCCCCCCCCTCCATCTCTCTTAGTAGCTTCACATTAATAATCATTCATGTTTTTTCCCCACTTTAAGGAAAAGCCGGTGACACCCTCAGCAGCACCTGTAGAAGATGAGGATGAAGCATGGCGTCAGCGCAGAAAGCAGTCCTCCTCTGAGATCTCCCAAGCAGTGGAGCGTGCTCGAAGGAGGAGAGAAGAAGAGGAGCGCAGAATGGAGGAAGAGAGAAGAGCCGCCTGCGCTGAGAAACTTAAGCGTTTAGACATGAAACGCAGACCTGCACCAGAAGAGACAGAGCTGGCAGAAAGAAGCGAGGCCATTGAGGTGCCGGAGCCTCCAGCCCAGAATGCCCCTGGTATGATGGCATATTAGATAAGCCATGTGTGTACAGATTTAGTGTAGAAAGAAAAATGCCTAAAGAGCAATTGGCAGTTCATGGCAACTTGACTGAAATTTGGGCATTTGGAACTGTCTGGCACATACCTGAAAACATTGTAATAGTGCCCTAGGAACCTCCAAAGATGGATGCCTACTAGCTATGTCAGTAGTAAGTTAGTTTCTTCTTCATTTCCCTGTTGGCCTATTGCTACAATGGGCTGCCTCAATGGCCAGGAAAGTGTGGGAGGGAGTGGGGCCAGTCATGACCCCATTCTGGCAAATTTGCAACTACATTCTACTGATTAGTCTTGCACGGTTGTACAGATTAATCTGTATTTAAATCAGGGCTTGACAAATTTCCTTGGAACCTAGGAGCCAGCTAAAAAAAATTAGGAGTTGTCAAATTATCACTTCCACCCATAGCTTTTTAAAGGGAATTTTTATTTTTATTTTTATTCTTTTCAAATGACAAATTTATTATTATTTTTTTTTATGTATTTTAGTTTAAATATGAGATCTGAGGTCTCTTTGACCCCAGATCTCATATTTATGAGAACCTGTCATAGTTTTTTCAAAAGAACAGTGAAAAAATAAAAAATTGAATTGATTTTTTTTTTTTTCAAACGCGCCCGGCGTAACATTATCTTTCACAATATATATAAAAAAATTGGGCTAACTTTACTATTGTCTTATTTTTTAATTAAAACATTTTTTTTTCCCAAAAAAGTGCGCTTGTAAGACCGCTGCGCAAATACGGTGTAACAAAGTATTGCAATGACCGCCATTTTTTTCCTCTAGGGTATTAGAATAAAAAAAAAAAAAAAAAAAAAAATAATATATATATATATATATATATATATATATATATATATATATATATATATATATATATATATATATATGTATATGTATGTATGTATGTATGTATGTATGTGTTTGGGGGGTCCTAAGTAAAGGGAAGGAGATGGGAAGGAAAACAGTCGGGAAGCTCCATTAGTATTGGTGGTTGTCTTGTCATACCAACGGCCACCGCAAAGCCGCGGCCTCAATTACCAGCGCGGCCGAAACGCGATCCCGCCGGGGGGGTGGGGGACAGTGAGACTGGATACCCAGCTGTGCCGCCCCAGGCGCCAGATCGCTAATTCTAGTCGCAAAAGTGACCTGGCGCGCAGGGTTTGTCGAGCCCTGATTTAAATTGATTACTTTGAAATCTACTGCACACAGTGAGCTTTACAGTTTGCTTTAGAAGCTGCAGCAAGTCAAGTAGAGCCTGCCTCATTCTTTGGCTAGAGGATGGTCCAGCATCATCTGCTTTCCTCCCTAGCCTTACTGCTTCTGGCACTCTTTTTTTCAGTCATTGGATTTCAGTTCTTTCAGTCTAGGAGGCCTATCAGGCTGCATGCAAATGTAGCCTACCTTCAATTGCTCACTCATCCACACTGACATCCACCCATCAAGACATTTTGATATTTGTATAACTCCTCCCAAGAGCCACTCATTACTTGCATCAAAGCAGAGGGATCTGGAGAGGAGTACTATGGCAGATTACTGTGGTGATGTCTGGAAGCTATGTATAGCCTCCTGCTGGCCTCCTTCACCAGCCATGATCTGACTACATTACATGGAGATGCAGTCCAGGGATGTCACGAAATCTAAAATAGGATATGTAATAATAAAACTGAAAATTAAATTTCAGGTTGAGGAGGGGGAAGGTTTAATGCTGCATGTAAATATAAAGTTAAACATTTACTTGAAGACTAGCCCCTTTTCTGACACTTTTGTTTACATGTAAAAAAAATGTTTTAACTAGAAAATCAGTTAGAATCCACAAACATTATATATTATTTTTAAAGCAGTGGCCGTAGAGGATAAAATGGTGGGTTTTGCAATTTTTTTTATGTTGCGTAGTATTTGCGCAGTTTATGCAATTTAAAAAAACAAAATGCACTTTTTTGATCTTTAATGCAAAAAAACACAATACAAAACCCTATTCCTATGTGAAATATAAAAGAGGATGTTACACAGAATACATAGATACCAAACATGTCATGCTTTAAAATTGCACACGCCCGTGCAAAGGCGACAAATTACATGAATGTTACTCTCCATAGGTAACACTTTAAAAGCCTTTTACAGGTTACCACTTTAGATTTACACAGGGGGTCTGGTGCTAGAATTACTGCCCATGATCTGATGCTTGCGGTGATACCGCACGTGTGGGACTATCGCTGTTTGCTTGCTTGCAGGACCAATGCGTGCGTTCACCTTTGCGTGCAGGGGGGAGGTTTGGGGGCACTTTGAATTTTTTTTTATTTTATTTTTTTCACTGTCACTTTTTAAAAAAAATAAAAAATTTTGATCACTTTTATTGTTGTCCGAAGGAATGTAAACACCTCCTTGTGAACGCAAAAGGCACATGACAGGTACTTTTTATGGCAGAGACATGGGGTCTATGGCCCCAGATCCCTTCTCTGCACTAAACCCACAACAGTAAAATCAGTCTGTATATGCAGTAAAGCATGCTTGTTACACTCAGTGTGGAACCTAGGGGGTTAATCCTCTGCATTGTGTAAAAAGGCTGTTCGATCCTGTTTGCTCTGATCCTCACCTTCTACTGAATCCAAAAAAAAAAACAACCTGATATTTACAGAGTCTATGGAATCAGGCTGCACATGCTCAGTTTGGGGTGTATTGTTAGTTTTTTTTTTTTTTTTTTCTCGGGGTGCATGTGATCAGCACGGCCAATCGGCTCTGTCCAGATGGGGTCAGGGGTCCTGGATCTTGATAGCACACCTTAGTGAAGTATGAAAACTCATCCTACAAGCTTTAATCAGGAACAGATAGAAGTCACAAGGCTGCTCTAATCGCTGAAGAGAAGAGATGTTTGTATTTGCTAAAATAGTTTTTCCATGTTCTGTGGGAGACCAGATATAGTGAATGCAGGGTCCTGGGTTTAGTAACACTTTAAAAGCATTTGATCACACCAAGAAATAAAATGGCACCATTTACATCTGGGTAAACCAGAAGTGATGTAAAGTCATCGCTTCCGGGTTACCACATAACCTAGCACAGATCCGAACAAAGCTGATCCAGGACTCTCGTGGGAGGAGAGATCGTGGCAAGAGGGGGTGGATGTCCCCTCCTGCTTCTTGTAGAAGCAATATAGCGGCCGTTGGCTCTCAAAAAAAAACGTTACCGGAATGATGCCTTCTGCTTGAAATCCAGTGACGTACCAGGTACGTGAAAGGATGGCAAGTGGATATCGGATAGTCACGGTAGCCAAATGAGGAAATTTTTTCACCCGTTTCAAACTTAGTAGTGTGTTTTTATTTTTTTGTCAGTATTTATAATACGATCTATATAATACATATATAATATGACTTCTGATTTTGTCCTTTTTAGTGGTGGAACCAGTGGCAGCTCCTGAGCCTCCTCCGCAGCCCGCAGTAGCTCAGCCACAAGCTGAAGTTCCCCAGGTGAAAGCTGAACCAAGCCCACCTCCCCGACCAGAGCCCAAACCAGAGCCGGCACCAGCTGTGAGCCGCCCGCCATCTACTGGTCCTTCCCAGGGAGGATACAACAAGTTTCAGAAGAGTCTGCCACCTCGCTTCCAACGTCAGCAGCAGGTAATAAGATCAGACATGGAAACCGCATACAGAAGGTCCTTTCAAAGTATCAGTTGTTAAAGGGTCCTTTTTCCCACCTTTTCCCTGCTGCACATTATTGTGCCTCTTTGTCGGAGGTGTCCCCTAAAGTCAGCAGAGAGGGTTTGTCCCACTCAGAGTGCAGAAAACTTAAGACAAACTTAGGCAAATCAAACTCTGCAGCCCGAGTTAACCACTTTCAGACCGGACCATTTTGCTGGCTTAAGACCAGACCACTTTTTGCGATTCGGCACTGCGTCGCTTTAACTGACAATTGCGCGGTCGTGTGAGGTGGCTCCCAAACAAAATTTAATGTCTTTTTTTTTTTTTTTTTCTCACAAATGGAGCTTTATTTTGGTGGTATTTGATCACCCCTGCGGTCTTTATTTTTTGCGCTATAAACAAAAAAAAAAGAGCGTCAATTTTGAAAAAAACACATTATTTTTAACTTTTTGCTATAATAAATATCCCCAAAAATGTATAAAAAAAACTTATTTTTTCCTCAGTTTAGGCCGATGCGTATTCTTCTACAAATTTTTGGTAAAAGAAATCGCAATAAGCGATTATTGATTGGTTTAGCGTTATAGCGTTTACAATATAGGGGATAGTTTTATGGCATTTTAATTAATAATTTATTTTTTTTCTAGTAAAGGTCAGCGATTTATATATTTTTTTTTTTATTTTGACTGCGACATTATGGTGGACGCATCAGACATTTTTGACACATTTTTGGGACCATTGTCATTTATACAGCAATCAGTGCTATACAAATGCACTGATTCCTGTGTAAATGACACTGGCAATGAAGGGGTTAACCAGGAGGTGGCAGTGTAGGGGTTAAGTGTGTCCTAGGGGCGTGTTGCCAACTGTGGGGGGCGTGGCTGTGTTTTACACAGCACTGATCTCTGCTCCAATCACAGGGAGCAGAGATCAGTGTCACTGTTGCTAGGCAGAACGGGGAGATGCTTGTTTACTTTATCAAAAAAGAAAAATCTTTTAATATACGCTCTATATTTCTGCTGATGTTTACTTGCTTATTGGCTGGACCTATGACCTCATACCTGTCATGGGGTGGCTCTGCTTCTCTCTCTGTTTTGATTGGTTGATCGTTCTTTTGAATACTGTACACTGTTACAGCACACTCTGACGAGTGCCTCCGAAACGTTGCGCCAATCTGTGATCAAAAAAAAATCAGTTTTGACGCTATTTTATTGATCCATGGTGTGCTGGCAAACATCTGCATTGTATCTTCAAGCTACAACCCTACCGGGAAAATGGTTTGAGATTTGCCTAATTCTACTGCTCTACTTCTAGATACCTGTACTTCATACCATTAGCATTTTCATTCCATTAGTAGCAAAAGGGATGCAGTGGTGTTCTTACTCCAGACCAGACCGACTAGACAGTGAAAGAATAGCAGAACGTTAACAGGGTCACCTGTCTGCTCACTTTGCTCTCATTTTTCCTATTAATGTTGTTCTTGTGAGTAAATATTTGCTCTCAGTCTTGGTACTACAGTACAGGAAACTGCAAAAAGGCTGCTATCAAGGTAGATTGTGATACTTGCACTAGTTGCATTTTAAAAAAGTAAAGGTTTACTAACAAGTAGCATTACATAAGGAAATCCTAGTGTAGTCTGCTTTCTGATTGTTGTATTTTATGTGTTTTAGGAGCAGCTGATGAAGCAATGGCACCAGAACAGAGTGCCCACACCTCCTTCCCCTGCTGGACCTCCTCCATCACAACCTCTGTCAGCAGCTACAGCACAGCCTCCGCAGAAAGCGCTCTATGGAGGAGGGTCTATGGGAAGAACCACTCCTGTGGCCACCCCACAACCACAAGCACCGGCCCCCCTGCCACCGCCTCATGTCAGCTATGACCCTCGATGGGTGATGGTTCCTCCTTTCATTGATCCACGCATCATACAAGGGAGACCCATGGATTATTACCCTCCCACAGCAGGGGTTCATCCTACAGGTGAGCAGCGGTAGAGCATAAATAGAGAATTGTGCAGGTCTACACCTCAAAGACCACTTCACACCAGTTTGCATGCAACATCCTGTATTTATGAACATTGGCACTTATGTTTTTAATTAGGTTTGCTTTTAATGCATGCTTTTCTGCATTTTAACACCTTCCCATCCAGCCTATAGCAGATTGACAGCCGGGGCGGGACATGCTTCCTTCTAAATGGGCCCCATGACGTCATCTAAGAAGGCGCCGCACAGCAGCATGATCTGTCAGTCTGTGTCCACCAGACGCAGCCAATGATTGATCCGTATACCGGCTTGCTGCTGGTACCATGTGACCGTTGTGATCAATCACAGCAGGTCACATGACAGTTGTAAACAATGGATGGCTTCCTTTCATGCCATCCATTGTGTACAATTGAGTTGTTAGCTGTGATTGGTCAATGTGATCACATGGTACAGACAGGGTCAATCACAGTCCATCTGTACCATGTGATTTAGCTTTGACCAACCACAGCTAATTACAACAAAACAAGCTAAATGAATCTGTTTCATTCAGTAAACTGTTTGCTCGTAGCAATGAAATTTACTGCTATAGGCAATCGTAATGTAGAAGAAAAAATCCTGACCACTTCCCCAGAGTAGTACAATGCTACTATGGTAACCTCCTATTGCTCTGGTCACAGTGTGTTAAAAAAAAATGTAATCCTTTTTTTTTTTTTTTTCTTTTTCTTTTAGTACTGTCACCAGTCAGTGTCCCTGATCATCGCTACACCAGTTATATGACGATGCTGTACTGCACTGGTGACAGTATGTAAAAAAAAAATTGTGAAAAACTAATTTTAACATGTAATTTTCCAAAAAAATCACAACTTCAAAAAATTCTCCATGCCTCTTTCTAAATTCCTTGGGCTGTCATGTTTCCAAAAAGGGGTCATTTGGGAGATATTTGTACTGTCCTGGCATTTTTGGGCCTCAAGAAATGAGATTTCAGTACATTAGGATTGATCAATTTTTAGATGTATACCATAGTTTGTGGACTAAATTTATGAAGAACGATTATTTATTTGCAAAATTGTATAAACGAAACAAAGAAAAACGTGGTTAAGGGTCCTAACACAAGCATATGAGAGAGAGAGAGAGAGAGAGAGAGAGAGAGAGAGAGAGAGAGAGAGAGAGAGAGAGAGAGAGAGAGAGAGAGAGAGAGAGAGAGAGAGAGAGAGAGAGAGAGAGAGAGAGAGAGAGAGAGAGAGAGAGAGAGAGAGAGAGAGAGAGAGAGAGAGAGAGAGATGGATAGATATAGATAGATTTCACCTTGAAATACATGGAGAAAGTTACTTTGGCAGGAGTTTAGAGGTATCCAATTCGCAGAACATTTTAAACCTATTCGTTTAAATCAGTCTGGTTCACATATGTGCGTTTTATTCGCACTCCGCATTGCTCAAAAAAAGTGTGCGTTTTCTAGGCATTGCGGTGCGAATTACAGCCACATAATCCTTAATGGGAACGCATCTGATTCGCAGATGCGTTCCGTTCTGAACACAAATTCTCTCCCTACTCAGCTGATCTGCAGCTACAATGGAGAGAAAGCAATGAACAGCTGCTTTTTCTCTTCGCACAGAGAACGGAGCTGGAATTCGCACCGGACTGCTGTGAATCCGGCCTAAATATATTTAGAATCACTAAAGCACTGTCTAGTCCTGAGGCTTAAGGCCCCTTTTCACACTTATACGACTTGCCCCACGATTTGGGACTGCAAAGTAGCATGACAAGTCGTTCCCCATGATTTCCAATGACAGCCATTCATATTAGTACGACCTCAAGTCGTACTCCCTGCACTACTTTGGTCCGATTTTGATGCCACTTACACAGGCATTCCTTGAAATTGCGGCAAAATCGTGCGACTTTGAAGTCGCACAAGTGTGAAAGGGGCCTAAAGCAGAGCTGTAAACTGTTTACCTGCCATATGATTTGTACTTCTGGTCAGACACGTAAGCTATTAACAAACCCCATAGGGTAGCAAGAAGATGACCTTCTCTCTTCATCCTCACCCCTCTGATTTATTGTCTGACGTAAAATCCTGACAGATTCCTACACTTTTCCACTCTTCTAAAGAAAAATAATGGTCCTGTTATTTAATGTACCACCAAGATACTATTATGACCTATTGAATTGTGTATTTAGGACTGATGTCCCGGGAGCGATCAGACAGCGGAGGGTCAGGATCGGATGGATATGAGCGGCACCCCTCACTAATGAGAGAGCGAGGGACTCCTCCAGCAGACGCCAAAGTAATGTGGGGCAGCGAGATGTACAATCCTGCTGAAGCACGACCAATAGCCTCTCCTCTACGACCAAGTGCTGAAGAGGAGGAGCGGGATATGAGGTTGGTGGTGGAGCTGTTGTCATCTAGTTTGAAGATTTTTTTTTTTTTTTTTTTTTTTTTTTTTTTTTTTGTGATGAGGTGGTGGTCTTACTGCACTTGTTTTAATTTGGTGTTCAGCTAATTGCTTCCATGTTGCTTGAAGTTTCTTTATGTGAAGCCCAAGTTCTCTTTTTACATGATGTATAGAATATTTGCTGGGCATTGCTCAAGTCTTCGCCATATGTGCCCTTTTAAACTTGTAGCCATGCCATCTGAGAATTATATTAAACCAAGCTTCTGTCTTCTATTATTTTGACTAAATGTGTACCCTATATTACCAAAAGTATTGGGACGCCTGCCTTTACACGCACATGAACTTTAATGGCATCCCAGTCTTGGTGCGTAGGTTTCAATATTGAGTTGGCCCACACTTTGCAGCTATAACAGCTTCAAATCTTCTGGGAAGTCTGTCCACAAGGTTTAGGGGTGTGTCTATGGGAATGTTTGACCATTCTTCCAGAAGCGCATTTGTGAGTTCAGGCACTGATGTTAAATGAAAAGGCCTGGCTCGCAGTCTCCGCTCTAATTTAATCCTAGAGGTGTTGTATCGGGTTAAGGTCAGGACTGTGCAGGCCAGTCAAGTTCCTCCACCCCAAACTTGCTCATCCATGTCTTTATGGATCTTGCTTTGTGCACTGGTTCAAATCATTTGGTGGAGGAGGGATTGGTGCGTGGGGTTGTTTTTTAGGGGGTTTGCTTGGCCCCTTAGTTCCAGTGAAGGGAACTCCTTAAGGCTTCAGCATTTCAAGACATTTTGGACAATATCATGCTCCCAACTTTGAGTTAGATGAGGTCTAGGGCTAGAATTATTGCTCTCGCTCTAACGATCACAGGGATTCCTCACATGTGTGGTTTGACCACAGTTTTCATATGCGGGCACTACTCACATATGCGTTCACTTCTGCGCGCAAGCTCGGCGGGATTTATATATATTTATTTTATTTGATTTATTTTTACACTGTTTAAAAACTGTAAGCATCCCTTGTAATAGAAAAAACATGACAAAAAATATGAGATCTGGAGTCAAAAAGTCCTCAGATCTCATATATGGACTTCAATGCAATAAAAGAAAAAACTTGACAAACGAAAAAAGGGGCCTTTAAGACGTATGGGCGGAAGTGACGTTTTGACGTTACTTCGGCCCTGCTATGGTATGGAAATGGGTGGGGGCCATCTTAGCCTCACTCCTCTCCATACCCAGCCATGGACAGGACCCGATCGCCTCCACCGCTGCCGACGGTTCCGGTAAGCTGCTGAGGGCGTGGGAGGGGCCGGTGGTGTTGAGGCCCAGGACTTCCTTCTTGCCTACCTTTCCTGACAATGCACACTCTACAAGATCTGTGTGCGCTTTTTTGGGCTGCTTGGTATGAAGCAAATGTTTTCCAAGTTTAAAAGGTTGCCACTGCCTAGCCTTCTGTTCACACATTCTTTAGGTTCTGTCAGGACCTTGTGGCCTCTTCTGATGTCAGATTCAGGCGTTGGACATAAGGTCCTTCAGATTTCTGTTTTTCGTGGGCCTGTTGGCATTTGGTGTATTGGCATTTGGCCCATACACACAAAGCCGTACTCGGCCCCGCCCCCTTCATCCTCTGATTGTCTCACTAACTGATTGACTCAATTGGCCAAAATCCAATCAGGAGTGCGAGTCCCCAGAGAACCAAAGACATTCTGGGAGGTTAAATTGATTCTGTCTAAATTGGCCGTAGTATATGAATCTGAGTTGGGGACCTTGGATTAACTCCTTGAGGGTAGGGACCGATGTGAATGTACAATGTATATGTAAAGCGCTGTGTAAATTGACCGCGCTATATAAGTACCTTTTAAATAATGATGATAATAAATAAGCAAGGCCCTCATTGACATCGCTGGATCAAGAGGGGGCTCATGGAAGTATTAGGGGGGATCTGGTGGAGCTGCTGCACACAGTTTATTTATTTTTTATTTTATTTTTATTTTTTTATTTTTTTACCTTCCTAGAATGCATAAAGGTAAACAACCTTGTGCCTTTACAACCACTTTAAGCTTGAGTATTATCATCCTCCTGCCCTGGGCTCTCCTGTCCACTACTTTTAGAGGAGAACTTGAGCAGGCTGTGCAAAAGGTCACCATAGACTGCATTCCTTACATCTCTGTTAAACTGGGTACACACAGTTTTGTTTGTTCAATGGCGGGTTGAAGGAAAAAAAAATCTCCTGCTAAGACATTGTATTCTTAGACAACCCCCCCTAGACAGTGTTTGGGAGCCAGTCTGCTAGAATGCAGGTAGGTTGGGGGCTCCTTATGATCCCAACTACCTAAATCTTAGATCATTGTGTATGGCTGAGCCACATGTATAATATAAGGTTTGATGGTTTGACATTTTTGGCTGGTTATAATTTTTTTTTTTTTCTTTTCTCCTTTTTTTTTTTTTCTCTTTTCCTTTTGATCTAGAAGTGAAGCTCAACCTGTTCGTTCAGTTGCTCCCCAGCAGGCGCAACCTCCATCATACTTGGGAAATTTCACTTCTTACCAAGAAAATACTGTTGCACCAAGCCAACAACCACACGCAGGGCATCGCTACCCTGGGGAAGAGCTGCGCTCTTGGCATCCGCAGCATAACCACACTGGGGGTTCCCAAGTACCACCGCAACCTATTACACAGAGACGTTCAGAATCTGCTCCTTCTCAACCACCTCCAGTGTCTGTCCCCTCATGCCAGCAACAGAGGACTGATGATGAACCGCCTGTGCTTCGGAGGGAAGCCGCTCCTCCACCTTCACAACCAGATAACACATCCACACAAACGTCAACACGTCCAGAAGTTGGCAGTGGGCGTTTAAAGGAGGAGAGGAAGGAAATGGCCAAAGAAGAACCAAAGTTTGAAAAACAAACGACAAAGCCTGAGTACCATAGACCGCCTCCTCGTCGGGAGTCCAAGACTGAAACTCGTTGGGGACCTAGGCCTGGAGAAGGAGGGAAGCGAAGACAAGAGGAGTTCATTGGTACAGGAGGAGCGCTAAACCAGGCACCTGCTCAGCGGCGGGCAGGTCCTATCAAGAAGGGTGGCAGACGAGAGGAGATTGTGGTCAAAGAGCATCAAGATGCTAAGGTCAGTCAACCTCTCCCAGCAGTATCTGAGCCACAGAAACCTAGACAGGCAAACCACACCAGCAGGGAGGGTGAACAAATAACAGGATCACCTTCAAGGCGCAGAAAAGAGACTATACCTGCTCCAGCTAGAAGCTCTCCTGCAATGGTTTCAGCCTCTAGAGGCCGTGGCAGAGGAGAATACTTTGCAAGAGGAAGAGGTTTTCGGGGGGCCTACAGTGGCCGAGGTCGGGGTGGCAGAGGCAGAAGCCGTGAATTTCGTGGTGGGTACAGAAGAGATGGACCTTTCTACAGAGAAGATGGGGATGCAGACAATAAACCTGCACCCGGACCTGGAGGGCGGGAGCGGAATACCAGTGAAACGCGCAGCGAAGGTTCTGAGTATGAAGAAGTTCCTAAAAGGAGGAGGCAGCGTGGCTCTGAAACCGGTAGTGAGACAGAGCCAATCCCTTCTGAGAGAGACCATGGGAAAGGTGGATCTTCCTTGCAACGACAAACGGAGATATTTCCTACTGGCAACCCAAGGTACCAAGAAAAAGGTAGAGATTCTGGTAGGGGGCGCATTTTCACACCAAGGGGTGTGCCTTCAAGAAGAGGCAGAGGAGGTGCAACTACATTGTCTATGACCTGGAGTCCAAACCCAAAGCAGCAGCATCAGCATCAGCAGCAGCAGCATCAGCAACATCAGCATTATTCTGCTCCTCCAATTCCTCATGTACAGCCACCACCTCCACCTCACAAAACAGAGAGGAAAAATGACAAAGTGATCGTGGCTGTGAGTCCGCCATCACCCAGCGAGGAACGGGTTCCACCGCCGCCTAGGAGACGGAGACATGGAAGGGCTCAGCAGCAGGACAAACCACCTCGTTTCCGGAGGCTAAAGCAAGAGAGGGAGAATGCTGCCCGGGCAGGAAATGGGGTAGGCCCACAGCCACCTCAGCAACAGTTATCATCACAAGAGCACCATCAACGCTCATTACAGGCTGAAGAAGAACGCGTCATGCTCCGCCGTGGACATAAATCTCCTGATCCATGTAATGCCAACTCCGATCAGGCTAATGAAGAATGGGAGACAGCATCTGAAAGCAGTGACTTTACAGAGAAGAAAGATAGAGCAGATCTTCCTGTCCAAAATGGAGTAGCCAGTCCATCTTCCACTGGAGGACGAGAGCAAAGGAAAGACCTTTCAAAAAGGAGCTTCTCCAGCCAGAGGCCAGTCATGGAGAGGCAGAATCGCAGACCTCTGCATCCTGGTGGACAGAGACCAAGTCGAGGTGGAGGAGGAGGTGGTGGAGGTAGTGGTAGGAGTGGAGAGAAAAGAAGCTGGCCCTCTCCAAGAAACAGAGGGTGAGTCACTATTATCAGTATGCCTGTTTTTTTCTTAAATATATGAGGTGGTATCAAAGTTTCGAGACTAGCTCTGTTTACAGAAAAGTTATTTCTCTGTTTACACACTATCCCCTTTAAAATAGTCCCCTTGCACAGCAATACAGCGCTTCCAGCCTTCCTGCCACTTCTGAAATGTGTCCTGGATGTCTTCTTTTCAAAGCGTATCAAGCACCTCCTGCGATTCCCACCGGATCTCTGCAATGGTGTCAAAACGGCGACCTTCATCTTCGGGAAGAGGGCGGAGTCCACAGGAGCCAAATCTGGTGAGTAAGGGTGGGTGCGGAAGTGAGATCATGTTGTTTCCGGTGAGAAACTCGTGTGAGGAGAGCTCGGTGGCAGGTGCATTGTCATCGTGGAGCAACCAGTTTTTTGCGCGCCACAGATCTGGTCACTTTTGCCGAATGTCCTCCCTCAGATGCCTTACAACCTGGCAATAGAACCCGCTATTGAAGGTCTGGCACCTGGGGATGAATTCTCGATGCATAATGCTGCGAATGTCGAAAGACGATGAGTATGCACACCTTTTTCCGTCGTGGAGATGATGAGCTTTTCCACTGTGAAGACTGTTGCTTCATCTCAGGGTCGTAACCACACACCCACATTTCATCTCCGGTAATGATCCTTGACATGAAGGACAGGTCATTCAAGGCATGTGATGGAGTTCTTTGCAGACTTTGATGCAGTGTTCCTTCTGCTCTAGTTTCGTGCAGAATTTCACGCTTGCTGTTCTAACTTGCTGTCCTTGATGAAATAGCACAAGTGGTAATGGCACCAGTTGCACAGCTCCCTGTGTACACAAGACAGTGTCTTTTGTCACACTGACTTATGAAGATCGGTGCTCCTTGTGACTGTGCGTGAAGCCTTGTGCTGCCATCTGTTGGCGTGTTACACAACTAGTCTCGAAACCTTTCGATACCACCTCATATAGTTTATGTTCTCTGTGTTTATATACTAACTATCATTTTTATGATCCCAGTGGCAGGAGCCATGAAGATCGTCCTCCACAGTCTCTAACCCTTCCTCATCCTCCTCCCAATACAAGTGTGGTTTATCGAGTTGACCGTGTGATTCACAGCGATCCTGCCGGCATACAACAAGCACTTAGTGAGCTGGGACAGAAGCATGTAAAATCGGTGTCCACCAGTCAAAACGTAGAACTGCCCAGTGGTCGATGTCCAGCACGAGGAGGTAAGTACAGTTTGTTTAAAGCCCTCTTGCAGCTCTCTAGTCAATATGTGGGTTTGAACTATTAAAAGCTGACTTTACCTAAAACGGATTTGGTTTGTGACTGGGCATCGGTCAGTTCACTATTACAGTAGTTAGCAGGTCAGTGTCTGCACAAGTAGCAGAAAACCCCAGTGGTGTGTCACTGTAACAGTCCACAAGTTTAAGACCATGCTTATCATTCTTTTGCAACTTGGCTTCCCAATTTGTTCATTTTACATAAAGCATTTTTTAAAGGGAGCACAATACACTATATTGGCAAACGTTTGTGGATTCCTGACATCACACCTACCCATAAAGCAAAAATAGAAAAAGACCCTTCCAAATTAAGTTCAGGTGTTTCCTGAACTTAGAATAAAGTTGATTAAGTTTCCAAACATTTCGGGACAGAAAGAGGCAGACGGTATCATCAAATTATATCCAAAAAGAAAGGGCATTGCACAGGAAACCACATCAACATTTCGAAAGCCATGCTTTCAGGACCTTTAAGTTCTGTGAATGCCAGGGACACTGAAAGTCTCACACCCAATGATACCTTCTAAGTAAGTAACATGACCTTGCAAGTCTCATGACAGGGAACGTACTGTAGGTAATACTAGGGCCTGTGATCAGTTTCTGGTACCTGCACTGAATAGGAAACCGGCAAGCATCAGTAAGTAGCCATAGAGAAAGAAATTGGAACAGAAGAGAAAAAGGGGTAAATATGGAAGAAAAGGGCACCCCGGCTGTGCAGTCCTCTAAACTAAGAATGCAGGTAAGACTCCTGCACAATGATCAAAAGAAAGGGCTGGAGTTTGAAAGAGAAGTAAGGGATTTTTTTTTTTTTTCAGTATCGTACTTGCCTAGGTGGATGGAGCATCAGTCAGATGCTGCATCTGTTCCCCAGGCCACCTCTTTACTGACAACCCAGCGATCGAACACCGCCGATGGCTCGGTTCTCACAGCCCCCTGAGCAGAGAGCTGGCGACTGTCAATCAGCAGCCCTCTGCGCTGCTCCCTCACTCACGGGAGCGCTGAGCTTTGGGGTGGTGGGAGAGCCGCTAAGCGCCTGAGGCGGGTGTCGGTCAAGGGACCTGGCGAATCCAGACTTGCATTGTCGGGATGACGCAGTGTCTGGACTGATTTCTGTGATGTCAGCAGAGAGCGGACTTCAGACTGGTCTCTGCTGAATGCCGGTCACAGGAGTGCAAAACGATCTGCACTCCTGTGATCCATAGAAGCCCAGCCAAACGAGCTTTGGCTGTACTCCTTTTAACCTCTTCCTGACAGTACTATAGCCGAATGATGTCTGCAATGTGGTCGCACATTTCCAGCAGGGCGTCTGTTGACATCCTGTCAGAACCCTGCTTCCCCGCATGCCCCCTGGGCCTGCATCGGGAGCGCTCTGTGATCAACCGTGTCCTTTGGGCCAATCACAGCAGCCCTTTACCACGTAGTCAGCTGTTTCCAATTACAGCTGATCATAGTGTAAACAGGATTTGCCGTTATTGGCATTCGTCTGCTCACGCTGACAGCACGTGAGGTGAGCCTGTAAGAGGCAATCCACACAGGGGACAGCTACACTGATGATCAGTGCTGCCTATTGGTGCCTCCTCATCAGTGCACATCCATGAAGGAGAAAAATTACCTATGTGCACAACTTCATAATAGAAACTATTGTTTTAGCAAAAAATTAAAAACCCAGCGGTCATTAAATACCAGCAAAAGAAAGCTCTAGCTGTCTCAAAAAAAAAAGATATATAATGTGTGTGGAATTCTGCTCTTCTGGGTAGGGGGGCATGCCGCTTCTGCTGTGATTAGTCGCACCAGAAGCCGATCAGCGGGCCATTGAATGTCTGCCAGCACCCACTGATGGGCAAGGAGAGACACAGGATGGAGTTCTGCATATATAGCACAGTAATATTTATTACTGTATTAGTGTCGCTGGTCCCCACAAAGTGTCAGTGTCAGATTGTCCACCACAATATTTCAATCCCGCTATAAGTCGCTGATCACCGCCATTACTAGTATAAAAATAAATAAATAAAAGTTGGTGTGGAAGACCACTTGAGTGACTTGAACAAAGCTCTGACCTCAACCCTGCTGAACACTTTTGGGAATAATTGGAATACAGATTGTGAGTCTTCTTGTCCAACATCTCCTGACCTCACTAATGGCTGAACGGGCAAAATTCCCAGAGACAATCCAAACTCTTGTGGCCAGCCTTCCAAGAACATTGAAGGCTCTTATAGCTGGGAAGTGGGGGCCCAATACCAAATATTCCAGGATTTGGAATGGAATATCCAACAAGCTCATATCGATGAGATTCCGCAAACTTTTGACCATATAGCGTACCATCATTTGATTTTTGTAATGGCCATGACACTGGGTTGAAGGTGGGAATTGACAAGGGCATCCCGCCACTGGGGTTTTAAATCCAGCATGTGACAGCAACATTGCAAAACTGAGGTCTGTTTTGGGTGGAGTTGGCTTTTAATAATTAAAACAAGGCAATTGTAAAAATAGAGTGGGAAGTCTGCAGTACCTTTTTTTTTTATTTTTTTTTATTTTTATTTTTTTTTTTAACCTGTGTATTTCAAAACTTGTAAGCATCTGATAATCACATTTTCTTTTAATGGTGTGTGGTGGTGGGTTTTTTCTTTTTAAGTCGCACTCTCTTTTTGGTTCCTTTACTGAGTACCTTGATTTGGCTAAGCTGCCTTTATGCAGAGGGTGTTTGGTAATTGGTGATCCTCTTTCAGACTCTTTGCTGGCCGCCTGTGAATCAGTTAGTGAAAATGTTGCAGTTCCAAAGCAAGTTGTGTGCTCTCTGAAGCCACAAGAGGTCCCACTGGAGGTACGTCCGTAGCAAAGCTTCAGCTTTCCGTTCAGTGTGACCCATTAGCCCTAGAGCAGGCAGTCAAGGACCACCATTGCTTTTTTATAGGATACAGCTCGTGATGGAATCTCAATGCCAGCCACAATGTGGAAACAGCACGTACCTCGTGGCTACCAGTTTCGATCCTTCCGGTCAGGGGTCTGGAGCAAAGAGCAGAGCAGTAAGTTAGAAGAGATTTTTACAGATATACACCCGCTTAAAGCTTTTGAAAAAAATGTGTTGGTAGGGAAGATGGGCATGCATTTATCCACTTTAGGATCGCCCTCCGCACTTATACTGCGGCAGGGCGGCCCCGCTGTGCCAAATCACCTACATATACGTGATTTGATATTTCCGGGTAGGGGGCGCATGCCTGACGCTACAGCACAAGCCGATCAGCGGGTCCCGGTCAATGATTTATGGCTGGAACATGCCGATTTGGCTGAGCAAATGACAGAAGAGAGCTCTGTGTAGGTAAACACCACAGAGTTCTCCACTGTCAGCAGCGATGCGCCGTTTTTTTTATCCTGCTAAGCAGGAGGTAAAAACCGGCACATTGTTTAGTAAAAATGGCACACACTACACACAGTAAACATTGTTAGGCACGCATTTAAAGTGATATTAATAAGTCTTGTTTTTTTTTTGTTTAAAACTTAACAAATATGTTCAACTTACCTGCCCCGTGTAGTGGTTTTGCACGGAGCAGCCCAGATTCTCCTCCTTTTCAAATCCCTCGCCGGTGCTCCTGACCCCTGCCGAGTGCCCCCATTGCAAGCTGCGCCCGAGCCGCTGCTCTGTGTGTCCATTCAGATGCCCCCTGTCTTTCCTAATTGGCTTACTGATTTTGACAGCAGCGGGAGCCAATGGCACCCGCTGCTGTCTCAACCAATGAGGAGGGAGGGTCCTGGACAGCCGAGGCTCTTGTGCAACATTGCTTGTTCGAGATAAGTATTAGGGGGCTGCTGCACAGAGAAGGCTTTTCATCCTGATGCATATAATACATTAAGATAAAAACCTTCTGCCTTTTTAGAACCGTTTTAACCCCTTGATCAACCTAGATGTCAACCCCTCCCCAGCCAGTGTCAGTACAGTGATAGTGCTAATAATATGCACTGATCACTATATTCGTGTCACTGGTGATGTCAATGGCAGTTTCCCCCAGCCTCAGTTAGTGTTTGATTGCCCATTGCACTTCGCAGTGCCATTTTATAAGTCGCTGATTGCCGCCATTAGTAGTATAAAAATAAAAATAAAAGTCCAATGTCTTATTTATATATATATATATATATATATATATATATATATACACACACACACTAAATATATATATTATGTTTGTAGACACTAGAACTTTTGTTTGATGTTTTATAGCAGGAAAAACATTTTTTATATTTTTTTTAAGCAAAATTTGTTTTATTTTTTTTTTTTATCATTTTGCAAAAAAATCAAAAAAACTGTGGTTGATAAAGTACCATTAAAAGAAAGCTTTATTTGTGTGAAAGTAATATAAATTTCCTTGTAGATACAGCGTTGCATGACTGCATAGTTACCAATTAAAATAGTGCAGTGCTAAATAGCAAAAAAAAACGGCTTGGTCATGAAGAGAGTAAAATCTTCCGGAGCTGAAGTGGTTATAAATAAATAGATAATGAGGACCACCACCTGTCCAAACTAAGCCATGTATTGTGTTGCATTAGCTTCTGCCCACATATTTGTAAGAATGTTAGATTGACGAAGGTGTTGCGTGATGTTCTGAGGTGGTAATGACACCAATAGGAATCCTAATATCGCTCTTCTTATGGAAGACCTGAAATGTGGAAGCTGTGCCGAAAAAAAGCCAAGCAAAGAGCAAAGGAATACTCGCTAGTTTTCTCTGTAGGGCCTCCCTGCATCTGATCGTTTCCCTATTACTACACCATGTCTCTGTGTGAACGCAGCTTTCTGAGAAGATGCAGGGCTTTTCTGCACCCCAGATGACTGGTAATCTAGTGACTGTGTAATGATCGAGCAACAGCAGGAACGGTTAAGAAAGTACAGTGTATACAGAATGGATTACAGGCTAGCCCCACCCATATTTATGGTGCAAAGTGGACTCCTGTCATCAACCCCCCTCCCTGCAGAAGCTGTCAGATTTGAAAAACACGCACAGATGTGTCATTCACAGAGATCTGGGGAGAAATAAACTGCAAGTCCCATCTTCCTCCCCAGCAGACAGACTTGTAGTTCTCAATGGAATGTGTGAATCACTGCACTGCACTTCACTGCACGTCCATTGACGCTTCCTCTTTCCTGGAGAAAGTCTGTAAGAGCCTGGCATTGTACCTATGATCCACTGATTGTGGTTGTAGTGCGCAACTAGTGCATTTATTACTTTGCAAAAAGTAATAAATGCCCTTTCTTTTTTTTGAAGGGATGCACCGATATATCGTCTGCAGAAAAACGGAAAATTCCTATCAAAATACTTACCGTAATTTTCCTTTCCTGATGGACTCCATGGCAGCCAACGTGTGGGTTTAGTCCCGCCTCCACTACCCTATAGGACGTTACTCCCATAAATCTTTGCTCCCTGCCAGAGGCCGTGTTCGGTAACTATCCTACTCCAGCCATTTGGGAGGGAACTCCGGCTGCCATGGAGTCCATCAGGAAAGGAAAATTACGGTAAGTATTTTGATAGGAATTTTCCGTTTTCCTGACAGACTCCATGGCAGCCAACGTGTGGGAAATAACTCGCCATACACACCCGGGTGGGCAAAATGCTGAACAAACAAAGATTTATTTGACACCGTCAATTGACAAAACTTTAGCACCAAAATCAACTGAAGACAGAGCCGCTGGCTCAACACAGTAGTGTGACATAAAAGTATGGATTGACGACCAAGACGCCGCTCTGCATATCACATCAGGAGCTACATGGCGCGAGGCTGCCCACGAAGTTGAGAAACTTCTGGTTGAGTGTGCTGTCACCGCCTGAGGAGGAGCCAACCCCTTCTCCTTATACGCCCACTGGATCGCTTGAACTATCCAAGCAGCAATAGATCTGACTGATGCTCGGGAGCCCTTGTGTTTTCCATAGAACAGGACGAAGAGATAGTCCGACTGGCGGAATGAGGCTGTAACTTCCAAGTATTGTTTCAGGGAACCCCCAACATCCAGAGGGTGAACATCTGAGACTCCAGTGGACCTGAAGGTGGGTAGAGAAATTTCTTGATTCTGGTGAAAAACTGAGGTGACTTTAGGGTTTGACCCTAACATCGGAACCAGAACCACTCTGTCTGGAAAGAAGGTTAGGAAAGGTTCTTTGGCTCCTAGAACCTGGATTTCAGACACCCTCTTCGCCGAGGTGACGGCCACTAAAAAAGCGGTTTTTAACGTAAGCTCTCTGACCGAAAGCGGCTTGTCCAGATGAGAAAAAAAAGTCCAAAACAAGAGGCAGATCCCACTTAGGGAATCTTGGCTTCCTTTGGGGTCTCAATCTCATTGCCCCTTTGAAAAATTGTTGGATAAGAGCATGTTTGGCCCATGACACTCCCGTGAAGGCGGAAATAGCTGACACCTGAACACGAAGGGAACTGACCGACAAAGGTAGGTCCAGACCTGACTGCAGAAAACTTAGGATGTCCTGAACTGCCGGGGAACCACATGAATTGGCTCTGGAAGACATATGGGACGAAAATCTTGCCCAGATCCGCTCATATACTTTGTTGGTGCTACGCCTCCTTGCACTCAGGAGGGTGGGAATAGCCTCCTTGGGACACCCTAGTGCCTCCAACCTTCCCCTCTCAAGAACCAGGCCTTCAACTGTAGGTGACCTGGACACGGGTGGAGGATCGTGCCCTGGGAGAGCAGGTCCCGACGGGTCGGAAGAGGAACTGGGTCTCGGAAGCTGAGCAGAGACAGGAGAGGAAACCACGGTCTGTTGGGCCAGTGTGGGATTATAGCCACCATCTCCACTTCCTCCCATCTGAGTCTCCTCAGGAATTGAAAGATGATCGGAGTTGGAGGGAAGGCATAGGCTGTGCGGAACCACCAGCGCTCCGTTAGTGCATCCACCCCGTAGGCTTGTGGATCCCTGAACCGCGAGTAGTATCTCGCCATCTTCCTGTTGTACTGGGAGGCAAAGAGATCCACTTCTGGAGAGATCCCTAGGGATACCACCCAACTGAACACCTCCTCGTGCAGAGCCCACTCGTTGTTGTCCAGCTGCACCCTTGAGAGAAAGTCCGCTTGGACGTTGAGAACCCCGGGAACATAGGTTGCCGTCAAGTTGGCTAGATTCCTCTGTGCCCAACGCATGATAGGTTCCACTTCTGCCAGTAGGGAACGACTCCTGGTGCCCCCTTGTTTCCTTATGTAGGCAACAGCTGTTGTGTTGTCCAATCTGAGAACAACCGACTCTCCCGATATCAGATGAGGGAAGGCCACCAGAGCTAGAAAGGCTGCACGCAACTCCAGGACGTTCGAGACTATCCCTCGAGAGGGAAAGTCCCAAGTGCCCTGAGCCACCTCCATCAGACAATGGGCCCCCCAACCTCTGTTGCTGGCATCTGATGTTACTGTTATCCACCTGATCGGAAGAAGGGAATGGCAATTCAGTAGGTTCTCTCGCTGAAGCCACCAGAAGAGGGAACTCCTCATGATTTGAGTGACACGAATCGTCTGGACTTTGTCTCCCGACCACTGGAGAAGAAACCCCTTCTGAAAAGGACGCATTCTCCACTGTGCCCACTTCACCATCGGTATTGTAGACACCATGGTGCCTATGACCTTCAGGCAATACCGGGTGCTGAGATGGGGAGACGCGAGAGCCAGGTGGATCCTGTCTCGCACTATTCTGACCTTTTCCTCGGGCAGAGAGATGGTACCTCTCACCGTGTTGAAGAATGCTCCCAGGAACACGAGACACTGTGAAGGTTCCAGCTGGCTTTTTTCCATATTCAGGAGCCATCCGAACTCCTTGAGCGTTGAGATGGTCTGATCTCTGTGATCTACCAGACAACTTCTGTCCTGAGCCAACAAGAGTAGATCGTCCAGGTAGTGATGGATCCGGATTTTTCTGATCCTTAGTAGAGCTACGATTGCTAGTAGGACCTTCGAGAAGGTACGTGGAGAAGTGGACAGACCGAAGGGAAGGCAAGTGAATTGTAAATGAACCTGGTCTATGGAGAACCGCAGGAACTGTTGAAAGTCTGTTGCGACGGGCACGTGGAAGTAGGCGTCTTTTAGGTCTATGGAGACCATCCAATCCCCTGGCTGTACTGACTGTTGGATTGTGGCCAGGGTCTCCATCTTGAACCTCTCCTTCTTTATGAAGCGGTTCAGATATGTCAGGTCTATTACGGGTCTCCACGCCCCGCTCTTCTTCTGGACTAAGAAAAGAGGGGAATATATTCCCATACCACGTTGCTCGACTGGCACGGGAATAGCTGCGCCTTGTTCCAATAAAGATTTTACGTAGGTTGAAAGTATCATCCTTTTTCCTTCTGATGTTGGAATGGATGTGGGGACACACCTGCACTTGGGGACCCTGCTGAACGTCCAAGTGTGTCCTGAGGAAACCGTCCTGACGGTCCAGAAATCCTGGATTGAGGCCGCCCAGACGTGCCGAAAAAGGAGCAGGCGAGCTCCCACCCGGTCCGTCTGGACGGGCTCGCTCTCAAAAGGACTTGGTCGGTTGTTTGTCACCCGACAAACTGCTTTTTGTAGCTTTTTTGAAAGATGATTGCCTGGACCTCCAAGATCTGGAGAATTCCTTCCCGGGCCTGTAACTGCGTGCCTCCCTGGCACGGTCTTGACCTTGCTTCCTTGGAAACGAACCTCTGGGATTTTGTTGGCGCCTGTCTTGGGGAAGGAACCCAGACTTACCGCCCGTGGCCCGAGTTATAGCACTATCCAACCTATTCCCAAACAAAGACGAACCGTCAAAGGGGATCCGGCACCAAACCTGCTTAGATGCCGGGTCGGCCAGCCAAGGGCGGAGCCACAGGGCACGCTTGGCAGTCACAGAGGACAGCATAACTCGAGACAAGAGACGAATAATGTCAATTGAGGCCTCCCCCAAGAAAGCCGAGGCCAGTCTCAGCTCCTGAATAGGAGAACTCCTGGCTAGCTCTTCTGAGACACCCCTGAGTGTCTCGTCGACACTGTCGGACCAGACCTCCATTGCTCTAGACAAGGCCGCCAGAGCCAGGGCCGGTTTACAGGCCGTGTCAGCCATAAGGTAGACCCGCTTCAGGTCAGAATCAATTCTCCTGTCTAGAGCGTCCTTGAAGGAGACCGTGTCCTCTAAGGGAAGGGTCACATGTCTGACCAACCGCATTACTGCCGCATCCACTAGGGGGGGTGATTCCAGCTGTTTTACCTCTTCTTCTCTGAATGGGTACAGCTTCTGAATTTTTGGCAGGAGAGAGTTCTTCTTCTCTACCTTTCCCCATTCTTCCGTAATAACCTCTCCTAGTTCCGACAGAAAGGGAAAACTGATCCGCTCCTTCTTCAATTGTTTGAAAAATTTTCTCTGCTTCGCTGGAGCCGTCACCGGCTCTTCCCAATTCAAGGTTTCCTTGATGGCTTTGACCAAAGGAGGGAGCAGAGCAAAATCAAAACCGGAACCAGCCACATCTTCCTCAGATTCACTATCGGAGAGATCCGCGGATGGATGGCTTGGTAACGAGGCTTCCCAAGTATCTTGAACCTGGGTATCCCTCACAGGAGATTTGGGCGACTCTACAGGAGATACATGAGGGGCTTCCAGCTCCTTTAAGCTGTCCTTGACCATCTTCTCCACCATAGACTTTAACTGTTGGCCAGAGTCAGTCCTTTCTCCAGTCGCCTTTACGTAACAGGCATCACAAAGGGACTTGTCCCTAGGGACTTGAGCCCTACACCCCCAGCATGACCCTTCAGAATGGCTGGGGCGAGTCGTGGAAGAGCGGGATGGTTCCCGGCTACGATGACTGGATCTCGCAGAAGAACCATGGTGTCTAGACCTGGAAGAGGAGTGCCGGCGGGATTTTGATGAACCGCTTCCTTTATGCGAACTCCGGTGTTGAGTAGACCTGGAAGGGCTGAAAGAAAAAGACAGATCCACCGTGTCAGCGGAACATCACCTATGATGATGTTCCACCCTCCCCCAGCAGGCACCCCAGGGGATGCCCCCCCCAAAATACCTGCTGCGAGAGGGCTGGCCACTAGCAGGCGGTGACGGCACAAGTGGTCCGGGAAGGTCCATTATGCTGCAAACAGAATTGACCCAAATCAAAAACTACAAAAAAAAAAAACATTAACACAAAGACAGCAGAGCAGGCCACCGAGGATTCCCTACCTTTTGTAGCAAAAACGGGCTCTCTGGAGTGCTTCTGCAGACCTACAGGCATTCCAGAGCCTGAAATCTGTCTTTCCCCTTTTAAATTTGCCGCCTATCGTGACGTCATCAGCGCGACGGCCACGATGCTAGTGCGCATGCGCGAATACCGCTACGCGCATGCGCGAACCAAGCCTCGTTCTCGCGCTGGCTCTGCGCATGCGCAGAACGACCGCGCGGCGAACGAGGAAGGGACTCGGCGGCTGGAACGCACAAGGAACCAGCCGCCATGATGACCAGACACACCGCACCAGCGGTGTATGGGGACACAGGAAGGGCACAAAACAACACTGCCACAACAACAGAAACAGGCTGCCATGCAGAACTCACCCCTCCTGTGACCGATCGTTTGGCCGAAGGTAGGAAAGACTTACATGCCGGACTTTGTAGGGGGAAACAGTCACCTGCTAGTAGCCAGGATTAATGACCATAACGCGGTTCTGCCTTGTCAGTGACCAGGAACACACCTCTTCAGCGCCTCTTCCATATGCCCCTTTCCATACTCCGCTAGTAGCCAGAGCTTATTGGAAACGTGCGACTCCCAGTCGCTCGGCCAGTCCGTATCACAGGGGGGAACGATAATCTTCAGGTAGAAAGACATAGTATAGGTCCTTCGGAGGAGGACAAAAAAAGAACACGGCCTCTGGCAGGGAGCAAAGATTTATGGGAGTAACGTCCTATAGGGTAGTGGAGGCGGGACTAAACCCACACGTTGGCTGCCATGGAGTCTGTCAGGAAATAGGGTTATCTGCATTTTGACAGGGAAAAAAAAAGGTGCCGATAATGGCATGCTGTGTTCTATTGACTTCAATGCAAAATCTGCCCCTATTGACTTCAATGCAAAATCTGCCCCTATTGCCTTCAATGCAAAATCTGCCCCTATTGCCTTCAATGCAAAATCTGCCCCTATTGCCTTCAATGCAAAATCTGCCCCTATTGCCTTCAATGCAAAATCTGCCCCTATTGCCTTCAATGCAAAATCTGCCCCTATTGCCTTCAATGCAAAATCTGCCCCTATTGCCTTCAATGCAAAATCTGCCCCTATTGCCTTCAATGCAAAATCTGCCCCTATTGCCTTCAATGCAAAATCTGCCCCTATTGCCTTCAATGCAAAATCTGCCCCTATTGCCTTCAATGCAAAATCTGCCCCTATTGCCTTCAATGCAAAATCTGCCCCTATTGCCTTCAATGCAAAATCTGACCCTATTGCCTTCAATGCAAAATCTGCCCCTATTGCCTTCAATGCAAAATCTGACCCTATTGACTCGAATGCAAAAAAAACTTTCCATTTCGGTTTTCAGCCAAGTGCATCCTGAATTTTCGGTTTTGGTCCAGAATTTTCATTTCGGTACACCACTATTTCTTCAGATGCATTTATTTTGTTTGCAAAAGGTGGACATAGCCTTTAAGCAGGGAGATCATTGCACTTAGATTCTCAGTTACAGCTTCCTCTCCAGCAAGCTAGCAGGAGAAAAGCAAGCAGAACCCAATAGGGACATTGACGAATTTTACTCCACATTTCATCAGACTAGCAGTCAGAGGCAGCAGTGCCTTAGATGATCTCACACTGCATATTTACAGCTTTGAGGCTACCGAACAGGTGTGCCTAGGCAAAGTTATATGTCAGAGAATGCACTGCTATTTTTCAGGAGGAATTCTAGACAAAGGATTTTTACAGGGTACTGCTTGGCAACAATTACTACTTCTAGATGTTCTTTATGACATGGCAACCTTTTACTTTTTAAGTTGAAGTTCACTTTATAAGGTTCAGTTGCAATGGGAGATTCAGGCTAATTGCAGTGATAAATCCCATTTAATAGTGACTGGTTCACATCAGAACACGATGCGGCAAATGTGCGTTGTCTGTGCGTGATTCTGGCAGTGTGTTCCATTGCACTGTGCTTGTGTTCTGCATGCGGGTGGCAATATATTGGTAAGGGCACCCCAAATGCATATCGCAACGCAGTGTGTTCCGTGATCTAAACGGGTTGTAAAATGCACCACGTGGAAGCCTCATAGGAACGCGCACAATCCAGTGTGATCCCGCTGTGAACCGGCCCTAAGACATTAATCAGCAGAGGAATTAAGTACTTCCTTTATCTTCTATAACCACCTCTCTTTTACAGTGTTATTTTTTTTACAGATAAAGGATCAAACCTTGTAGTAACCTGTATAGTAAACCTTCCTAATGCTAACAAATACAGTTAGTGTGAAGGTACAGGATGGTTTATAAATAAAGGATACAATCGCTTTTTTAAAGCGGTTCTGCACCCATTTCATTTAGTAAATCTCTTTGCCTTCCAAATCAGGCAAAGAGTACTAAATGAAATGTGTTTTTTTTTTTTACTTACCTTGTAATCGAGGACTTCCTGTCTTCTTTCTCTTCGGGGGTGGGCGGGGTCTTGCGGGGATCCTCGTCACGCTGCACTGTCTCCTGGGATCTGGTGTCATTGATCCCAGGAGTCAGTGCGGGCATCTTCCGAAATCTCGCGAGATTTCGGCCACATCTTCCAAAATCTCGCGAGATTTCGGCCTCATCTTCCGAAATCTCGTGAGATGTCGGCAGATGTGCCGTTACTGCGCACGCGCGAGTAACGGCGGTGCATGCTGGGCCATCTAAAGTGCCTGTGGGGTTTCACATGCCCACAGGCAAGATGGACCCTAGCAGACAAGAAGAACACAAGAAGAAGATGAAGATGAAAACCGGCGGCGATCGAGATGGAAGATGGAACAGGTAAGTCCTCCAATTGAGCTATATGCCCTTGGCATATAGCCCAAAAAAAAAAAAAAAAAAAAAAAGAGTGCAGAACCGCTTAAATTTTTTTTTTTTTTTTTTTTTGAAGCAGTGTATTTGTGACTTAAATAGATGAGCCAATTGTCCGTGTTCAAATTGCAGCAACCGTTAGCAAAACTGCTGTGACTGCTTAAAGCGGGATTGTACCTGAAATATTTTTTTTTTTTAAAAGCCAGCAGCTACAAATACTGCAGCTGCTGACTTTTAATAAATGGACACTTACCTGTCACAGGTTCCAGCGATGTCGGCAGCAGAGGCCGATCAATCGCTCGGCTCTCTGCTGCTGCCGGCACCATTCTCGGTGAGGGAATCAGGAAGTGTCGCCTTTGCGGCTTCACGTTCCGGTTCCCTACTGCGCATGCACGAGTCGCGCAGCGCAATGAGAATCGTCATCGCTGTCTGCTGGGACCCGTGTGTTTCCCGGCAGACAGCGCGCCGGGACAGGAAGTGGCGTAAACTCCCGTGGGAGTTTATGTCCGGAAGTGGGTGTAAATACCTGTCTTAGACAGGTATCTGCACCCCCCTTCCACGTGAAAGGTGCCAAATGTGACACTGGGGGGGGGGGGGGGGGGGGGGAGGGTTCTGAAAAGTGAAAGTTCCACTTTAGGGTGGAATCCCGCTTTAAGAATTTTCTACTGTTTACAAGTGAGATCTTATTGGTTAAAGTCATTTATACCTCATTCTTTGTACTGCCTCCTAAAACATTCCAAGTTGTCTTATTTATGCATTCTTACACTTTTTCTCATTTTGGCTTTATTTCCTTAATTTCCTTCTTTTTTTTTTTTTTTTTACTATGTACACATAGATGACAGAGGGAAGCTTGTTCGTTCTTACCCAGTGGAGCCATGGATGGACTCTTATGAAGACCATATTAGTACAGAGGTAACTATACCTAAAGGTGGCATTGATGTAATTGTAAAAAAATTAAAAAACATTTTTGCTACATTCATAAACATCATGTTATTAATACAAACACCTTTTCTTTTCCTCTCAGATGAGCCAGTCAGACAGTGGCGTTGATCTGAGTAGCGATTCGCAGCTCTCTTCCAGTAGTTGTAGTCAACGCAGCTCTCCTGATGGTGGGATGAAGCCTGAAATGGGCAAGAGATCAGTGCGCCCAGGGTCCTCAGGTCCACCGCCGCATGGACACATTCTGGTAATTACAAGTCTATATAGTGCTCTGCCGCCATACTTCTCCTTGCTGTGCTATTTGCAAAATAAATGGAGCTTAAAGAGAAACGGTCCTAGTTCCTGGCAATGCAATATGAAAATGCTAGCTGCCTCTTTGTCATGCTGGAACAGTGCATTGAGTCACTGATCTGGCAATAAGTGCGGAAATAAGGACCCGGAGTTTCCTGATTTGCATACTTATTGCAGGTCAGTGAGCCAGAGTGGGTGAAGCAACAGGTTCACATAGAACCTGGGAGGTCAACAGTGGTGTCTCAGTACAGGTTTAATTGCACAATACTAATGTTTTTTTGGAATATGTTATTGGGTGGTTTAAAACAGGCAGGGCCTGCACTATTTTTTCTCCTTCCCGACTTCTAGTGTCTTTAACGCTGTACCTGCTGAATATTTTTGCAGTCACTCAGGTGCTCCTAAACAACTATTTTCTTTGTGCCTGCAAAACTTCTGTACAACCTGGTTGGTCCTGCTAGTTCCTTTCTTCCTAGTAAAAAAACTGACCATGCTAAGTATGGCAGCCGATCATGCTAGCGTGGTCACTTTATGTCCTCTGGTGGTCTCCTTGACCAGTTTTCTTCTTGTCTTTTCATAAATTTTTGATGGATGTCCAGTTCTTGGTAATGTCACTGTTGTGCCATATTTTCTCCACTTGACTTTCTTCACTGTGTTCCATGGTATATTTAATGCCTTGGAAATTCTTTTGTACCTTTCTTCTGACTGATACCTTTTAACAATGAGATCCCTTTGATGCTTTGGAAGCTCTCTGTGGACCATGACTTTTGCTGTAGGATGCGACTGAGAAAATATCAGGAAAGACCTACTAGAACAGCTGAACTTTATTTGGAGTTTAGCAGAGGCACTCTAAATGATGGCAGGTGTGTACTGACTCCTATTTAATATGATTTTGAATGTGATTGCTTAATTCTGAACACATCTACACCCCCAGTTATAAGAGGGTGTGCACACTTATGCAACCACATTATTTAATTTTTTTATTTTTACTTCGCCCCCCTAATAGATTTCAGTTTGTTTTTCAATTGAATGGTACAATTTATAGGTCACGTTAAAGGTGGAAAAAGTTTGGAAATTCTTTATCTCTGTCTCATTTTTTTTACATCACAGAAACCTGACATTTTAACAGGGGTGTGTAGACTTTTTATATCCACTGTAAATGTGGTCTAGCAGGGTATCATCCCAATGTATATAGTATAGCAAAATTCTAGTAGGATTGAATAGTGACCATTAAATATAATAACATCCAACTTGCATAAAAAGTAATAATATTATTGAAAATGGATTACATTTGAAGACCTCATATAAAAAAGGTTTAACAACATAATTCGTTACACTTTCGATGTATGTCCTTGAGAGAGGCCTACGCGCTTTTCAGCCACACCGCTTCCTCAGGACCCACAAGGATCAATGCAAACAAAAAATCATAAAAGCACTTCTACAGAAAAATAAACAAATAACACAAATTAGCCATATGAATAAACAAAACGCCTTGACATCTGTACATTATATTATATATTACAACCCTGTGTGATATGCAGCAAATAACTTTAAGCAATGAAAAACAAAATTTAAAAGACTTACCCTCAAATAATCTGAGGTTAAGACCAGATAAAGATAATGTGAATAGCTGCTGTCAGTTCAATATACCTGCTGGCTCCTGGGAGAACTCTCCTGGGACAGCTAGTGCCACAGAATATGCAAGGGACGGTAATAGCAGGTAATTACTAGGTGGATCCCCATATAATGATGCCAATCAAAACCATCTTTATCTGTATTGATCCTTGTGGGTCCTGAGGAAGCGGTGTGGCCATGAAACACTCCTCAAGGACATGCAGTATCTCACATTTGTGAATATTTTATTATATCTTTTCATGTGACAACACTGAATAAATGACACGTCGCTACAATGTAAAGGCCACCATTATTTTCCAGCACTGCCTTAACCCTCTTGAGCATGGAGTTCACCAGAGCTTCACAAGTTGCCACTGGAGTCCTTTCTACTCCTCCATGACGATATCAAGGAGCTGGTGGATATTGGAGACCTTGCGCTCCTCCACCTTCCATTTGAGGATGCACCACAGATGCTCAGTGGGGTTTAGGTCTGGAGACATGCTTGGCCGGTCCATCACTTTCACCCTCAGCTTCTTTAGCAAGGCAGTTGTCGTCTTGGAGGTGTGTTTGGGGGCGTTATGTTGGCATTCTGCCCTGCAGCCCAGTCTCCGAAAGGGAGGGGATCATGCTCTGCTTCAGTATGTCACAGTACATGTTGGCATTCATGGTTCCCGCAATGAACTGTGGTTCCTCAGTGTCGGCAGCACTCATGCAGCCCCAGATTGTGACACTCCCACCACCATGCTTGACTGTATGCAAGACACACTTGTCTTTGTACTCCTCACCTGGTTGCCCCCACACACCCTTGACACCATCTGAACCAAATACGTTTATCTTGGTCTCATCAGACCACAGGGCCAGTAAGCCATGTCCTTAGTCTACTTGTCTTCAGCAAACTGTTTGCAGGCTTTCTAGTGCATTATCTTTAGAAGAGGCTTCCTTCTGGGATGACGCCCATGCAGACCAATTTGATGCAGTGTGGGGTGTATGGTCTGAGCACTGACAGGCTGACCCGCCCATCCCTTCAACCTCTGCAGCAATGCTGGCAGCACTCATACGTCTATTTCCCAAAGACAACCTCTGGATATGATGCTGAGCACATGCACCAGCTTCTTTGGTCGATCATGGCGAGGCCTGTTCTGAGTGGAACCTGTCCTGTTAAACCGCTGTATGGTCTTTGCCACCATGCTGCAGCTCAGTTTCAGGGTCTTGGCAATCTTCTTATAGCTTAGGCCAGGGATATGCAATTAGTGGACCTCCAGCTGTTGCAAAACTACAAGTCCCATCATGCCTCTGCCTCTGGGTGTCATGCTTGTGGCTGTCAGTCTTGCTATGCCTCATGACATCAGCTGGAGGTCTGCTATTTGTATATCCCTGGCCTAGGCCATCTTTATGTAGAGCAACAATTCTTTTTTTCAGATCCTCAGAGTTTTTGCCATGAGGTGAAATGTTGAACTTCCAGTGACCAGTATGAGAGAGTGAGAGCGATAACACCAAATTTAACATACCTGCTCCCCATTCACACCTGAGACCTTGTTACACTAACGAGTCACATGACACAGGGGAGGGAAAATGGCTAATTGGGCCCAATTTGGACATTTTCACTTGGGGGTGTACTCACTTTTGTTGCCAGCAGTTTAGACATTAATGGCTGTGTGTTGAGTTATTTTGAGGGGACAGCAAATTAAAACTGTTATACAAGCTGTACACTCACTACTTTACATTGTAGCAAAGTGTAATTTTCTTCAGTGTTGTCACATAATAAAATAAAAGATATAATAAAATATTTACAAAAATGTGAGGGGTGTTCTCACTTCTGTGAGATACTACTGTACATCGAAAGTGTAATGAAATATTGTGTTACAACTTTTTTATATGATGTCTTCAAATATTACATCGGAATTTTAATCTATTTTCAATAGAATTGTACATTTTTTTTTATTTTTTTTTTGATGCAAGTTTGGATGTTATTATATTTGATTGTCACCAGTGGTGTGTTCAAAGTCATTTTACTAGATATTTGCTATACTTTAACAAATCTCTGCCGTTTATAGTCATCTGGAATTCCTCCTGATCCAATTGGGATGGAGCGTGCCCAGAAACCTGCATCAGAATGTCCACGAGGACCCGGCACACCCTCTTCTCTATCCTCGGCTCCTCAGTCTCCAAATCCTAAGGTAAGGACTGAAATATTTACTTTCATTGGCCTGTTGTAACTCCTAACTGCCGTGTCATGTGCCTGACTTCATCTTCTATTTTTATTTCTTTTGGCACAATTAAAACAACCAGTTTGCTCACGCTGAAGGCACCAAGCATGGCAGAGACATGCATGGCACTGCAAACCGGTATTCTGGCATGGTAAGTCTTAAGGAATTTGCAGTTACCTGTTGCTCTTGTTGATATATTGCTGTTCCTCTTGTACCCTGGTATCTTATGTGTTTACACCTGTAATGGACTAAAAATTAACCAAATTACCGTATTTATCGGCGTATAACACGCACCGGCGTATAACACGCACCCCAAGTTTAGGAGGGCATTTTAAGGAAAAAAAGTTTTAGGATGGAAGTTTAGGGAAAAAAAAACAACTTACATTTAAGCGTCATTTGCAGCCTTGCCCAGCGTCATTGCAGCCTTGCCCAGCGTCGTTTGCAGCCTTGCCCAGCGTCGTTTGCAGCCTTGCCCAGCGTCGTTTGCAGCCTTGCCCAGCGTCGTTTGCAGCCTTGCCCAGCGTCGTTTGCAGCCTTGCCCAGCGTCGTTTGCAGCCTTGCCCAGCGTCCTTTTCAGCGGCTCTTGCCATTTTTGTCATTTTTTTTTGGGGGGGGGGTATCGGCGTATAACACGCACCCACGACTTTCCCCCGATTTTAAGGGGGAAAAAGTGCGTGTTATACGTCGATAAATACGGTACTGATGAATAGTAGAAAA
Source organism: Lithobates sylvaticus (assembly GCA_028564925.1). Lineage (NCBI taxonomy): Eukaryota > Metazoa > Chordata > Amphibia > Anura > Ranidae > Lithobates > Lithobates sylvaticus. The sequence goes on from CM053033.1 coordinate 212,792,095, forward strand.
CAGGTGCCAGATTGTACTGTACTTGTTACAATATGTCTGCAGACTGTTTGCCTGGACCTTTATGGTTCTAATGGAGCTGCTTGCCTTCTGGAAGTCAGAAATTGCATTAGCAATGGTTTGCGCTGTATAGTGAGCTGGGGAGGTGGCTTGTCTACTACCCTGGAAATTAGGGATATCTCGTAAATGTCCAGCCATGCTGTCATTTTTTTCAATTATTTCAGCTTAATTATTTCAGCTTAAACTTCCCAGTTGCAGCTTAACCACTTCAGCCCCAGAAGATTTTGCTGCTCAATGACCAGGCCATTTTTTGCCATTCGGCACTGCGTCGTTTTAACTGACAATTGCGCGGTCGTGCAACGCTGTACCCAAACATAATTTACGTTCTTTTTTCCCCACAAATAGAGCTTTCTTTTGGTGGTATTTGATCATCTCTGCGGTTTTTAATTTTTTGCGCTATAAAACAAAAAAAGAGCGACAATTTTGAAAAAACACAATATTTTGTGCTTTTTGCTATAATTCATATCCCCAATTTTTTTAAAAATAAGGCAAATTTGTTTCTCAGTTTAGGCCGATATGTATTTTTCTACATATGTTTGGTAATAAAAATCGCAATAAGCGTATATTGATTGGTTTGCACAAAAGTTATAGCGTCTACAAAATTAGATTTATGGCATTTTTATTATTTTACTAGTAATGGCGGCGATCTGCGATTTTTTTTTTTATTTTTTTTTTTTATCAGGGCTGCAACATTACAGCGGACACATCGGACACTTTTGACACATTTTTGTGACCATTGGCATTTATAACAGCAATCAGTGCTATAAAAATGCACTGATTACTGTATAAATGTCACTGGCAGGGAAGGGTTAACACCAGGGGGCGATCAAGGGGTTAACTATTCCCTAGTGTGTGTTCTAACTGTGGGGGGAGGGGACTGACTATAGGAGATGACAGATTGTGGTTCCTAGTTATTAGGAACTCACGATCTGCATCTCCTCTTTTCACAGAACAGGGATTTGTGTCCCTATTCTGCCTCTTGTGCCCGCCAGTCAGGAGCATCGGCAGCCCCGCAGTGCAGCGCACGCGCCTGCTATCCCGCTTAAAGAAGCCGACGTACAGCTGTGGCGTTTTTTTTATTTTTCTTTCATTTTGGATAGAGTGGGTGATGATCAGGGGCAGTGGGGGGAGGGAGGTGTGATCATTGGCAGTGCTGGGGGGTTGGTGGAATCGGTGGCAGTTCTAGATGAGTGAAGACAGTGCTGGTGCGGATGGGATGAGTGGCAGGGCTAGAGGAGAGATGGGATCAGTAGCAGTGCTTGGGGGGGGGGGGGAGATCAGTAGCAGTGGTGGGAGCAGATCAGTGACACATGTCCACTCAGTTCCTCCAGCCTGCATGTGAGAGAGGTCACAAAGGGGGGGGGGGGGGGGTGGGGTGGGAAGCCAGTACCTTCCAGGAGATTAATGCTGGCCAGCAGGTGGCAGTGCCCATTCTCCTGGGTAAGGTGCTCTGCTCCTTCAGCGGCGTCCCGGACTGCATGCGCCTCCCGCCGGTCCTCGGGGAGCCCGATCTGCCTGTCCTCCAGCCCGCTGTTAGTGCTGGAAGTGGAGAGGAGGGTGGAGAGCAGTCCCTGGCCACCCCGAACATCGCTCACAAACAAAACAAGCTTTCGGTTGGTCTGTATTGATGGGCGGAGTTGAGTGCAGATCCTTCAGCTCATATAGGCTGCAGCCGTTTGATCCCCCAGCGGCCGCCGGTGCTCTGGTGAAGGTGCCCCAGAGGAGTTAGCTTAGCAGCGGGGAGTGCTCTGGCGGAGGTAGCTTAGCGGTGGGGCAGTGCTCTAGCGGAGGTGCCTCCGTGTTTGATCCCTCCACGGCCGCCAGTGCCAAATTACAGGCAATAGTGCAGCAGGCTTCACAGATTTGGACACAGGAGTTCTCTGGCGGAGGTCTTGGAATGGTGTTTCGGCAGAAAAAAGTCCTGACTATAACATTTTAATATTATTTTTGACTTTCATCCTCCCTGTTAACTTGCAGACTGGCCCCTCTACTCAGTCCTGGCATCTCCAAGCGCATTCAGCTTCCACTGGGCCCTCCTTGGATCATCTACAGATTAGCCAGTCCCCAGCGGTCTCTGAGGGGGGGAAATCTCACATGCCAGGTATGTGTTTGCAGAAAGCTATTAATGTGATTGTAAAGCCTTATTTTTTTTTTTTTTTTCTTTAAAATAACAAACATGTTATAGTTACCTGCTCTGTGTAATGGTTTTTCACAGAGCAGCCCCAATCCTCCTCTTCTCAGGTCCCCCTCCAGTGCTCCTGGCTCCTCCCCTACACTGAGTGTCCACCATAGCAAGCCACTTGCTATAGAGGCACTTGGCTCCTGTGTATCCATAGACACAGAGTGCGGCTCGGCCCCTCCCCCTGCTCCCTCCACACTGAGATTGACAAATGCAGAAGCCAATGGCTTCCACTGCTATCTGAGCCTATGAGGCGGGAGAGAGCCGCTGCTCTCGTGCACACTGGTGGATCGAGATGGGGCTCAGGTAAGTATAAGGGGGGCTGAGGGGGAGCTGCCCTCAGTTTTTTTTACCTTAACCGCTTAGCGACTTGCCTTCCCGTCATGTACTGCGGACTAGCGGCCACTGTAGCCAAAGCGATGTACTTGTACGTCGCTTCCTACTTCTGGGTTTTATTCGTGCCTCCGGCCAGCACCCGCTGTGATTGTACACAGTGGGAGCCTGTTATCAAGTCCCGGCTAATAATTTACAGCAGGGCTCAGTTTTTGCAATCAATACAGAGTTCTGTACAGAGGGAGCGATCTGTTGGTTTCTTATCCCTGAAAAGCAGCGATCTTAGTAAAAGCAGCACACTGTATACACATGGTTAGGCACATATTTAACCCATTGGTTGCCCTAAATGTTAACCCTTTGCCAGCCAGTGTCATTAGTACAATTACTGTGTGTAGTATTATCACTGATCACTGTATTCGTGTCACTGGTGATGTCAGGGGCAGTTAGTTCCCCTCAGTGTCAGATTGCCCTGTGCACTATCGCAATCCCATTATAAGTCTGAGTGCCGCCATTAGTAGTATAAAAAAATAAAAATTACAGTATATATACTATAGTTTGTAGGCACTATAACTTTCACACAAAAATATGTAGCAGCATTTTGACCAAATTTGGTTAAAAAATTTTATTTTATTTTATGGGATGTGTTTTATAGCAGAAAGTAAAAAAATGTTTTTTCTTTTCAAAAGTTTTGGGGTTTTTTTTTTTACGTTTACATTGCGCAAAAAAAAAAACCCCAGTGGTCAAATACCACCAAAAGAAAGCTTTATTTGTGTGAAACGCATAAAAATTTTGTTTGGGTATAGTGCTGCATGACCACGTAATCACCAGTTAAAGTAGCGCAGTGCCAAATAGCAAAAAAGGGCCTGGTCACGAAGAGAGTAAAATCTTCCTGATCTGAAGTGGTTAATGCAAAGAATGTCTTGGGGTAAAAAACCTTTTAGCCTTTAGAACCACTTTAATCCTACCCTTTGCAATACAAACTTTCTTGTATCTATACACTAGCTGGCCAAATGTTTGTATGCCCTCTTGCTGGCCGCATCACGAGGATGTACGGCATCGGAGCGGCTCTTCTGTGCCAAATCACGTACCGAGTACTGCATCTGGCACTTCCAGGTAGGTGCGAATTGTCAAAGCAGAAGCCAATCTGCGAGTGCTGGCCAATGGATGTCCGCCGGCACCTGCTGATCATCGGGAAAACACACAGAACAAATCTCTGCCTATAATAAACAAGGCAGAGCTCCGAGATGGGGGAAGCAATCTATTTTCTTTCCCAGCAAGGCCATCACTTCCCTTAGGAAAAGCAGCACATATAGTGCACACACACACACACACACACACACACACACGCGCGCGCGCGCTGGTTAGGCACACACTTAACCCTTTGATCGCCCTAGATATTAAACCCCTTCACAGGCAGTGTCATTTAGTACAGTGATGGTGCATGTTTTTAGCACTGATTACTGTCCCTGGTTTCCACAAACTGTCAGTGTCAGAATGTCTGCTGCAATCCCGCTATGAGTCACTAATTGCCACCATTGCTAGTATAAAAAAAAAAAATTAAATAAACAAATTCCAGTATACAAGGTGTGTCCCCTTTTATTTATATGTATTACTACTTTAATGCTTGTCCCCTTCAATATATTCCCCCATTTGCACGAATACATTGCTACAGTCTTGTTTTCCACTGGTCATGGAGAAAATCTATTTCTGTCAACTGTTTCAACACATCCACCGTTTTTTTTTTTTTTTTTTTCTTTACAGCATCAGCTGACTCAAAATGTGTCCCTTTTAACCACTTCAGCCCCGGACCATTTGGCTGGCCAAAGACCAGAGCACTTTTTGCGATTCGGCATTGCGTCATTTTAACTGACAATTGCGCGGTCATGCGACATGGCTCCCAAACAAAATTGACGTCCTTTTTTCCCCACAAATGGAGCTTTCTTTTGGTGGTATTTGATCACCTCAGCGACAATTTAGAAAAAAAACGCAATATTTTTTACTTTTTGTTATAATATCCCCAAAAAATATATATAAATTTTTTTTTTCCCCTCAGTTTAAACCTATATGTATTCTTCTACATATTTTTGGTTAAAAAAACAAAAAAAAACACAATAAGCGTATATTGATTGGTTTGCCCAAAAGTTATAGCATCTACAAAATAGGGGAAAGTTTTTTATGGCTTTTTTATTATTACATTTTTTTCGGGACTGTGACATTATGGTGGACACATCAGACAATTTTGATACATTTTTGGGACCATTGGCATTTTTACAGCGATCAATGCTATAAAATTGCATTGATTACTGTAAAATGTCACTGGCAGTGAAGGGGTTAAGCACTAGGGGGCAGTGAAGGTTAAGTGTGTCCTAGTTTGTGTTCTAACTGAAGGGGGGAGGGACTGTGCAGGGGAGATGACAGATCGCTGTTCATACTCTGTCTGTTTTCCCCTCACAGATCCGGAGGAAACTGTGTGTTTACTCACACAGATCCCCGTTCTCCGTGTGCCCCGAGCGATCGCACTCACACCGGCTCCGTGGGCGAGCAGGACACGCCCCCTAGTGGCCGTCTGTTACGACATAACATGACAGCGATTCACGCAGCCGAGCCATGGTCTTCTATTTGTTTATAGCGCAAAAAAAATAAAAAACCCAGAGGTGATCAAATACCAGCAAAAGAAAGCGCCATTTGTGGGAAAAAAATTACAAATTTTATTTGGGTACAGCATTGCATGACCATGCATGCAGCTCAAGTAACACAAAAAAATGGCCTGGTCATGAAGAGGGGTAACTCTTCCTGAGGTCAGTGGATACACCTAACCAAAACACCTACTTGAGCTTGTTGGACATCCCATTTCAAATAGATGAAGGTGCTCTCTTTGCAACTATATGATCCACCACAAGATTTTAAATTGCATCTGTAGGAATTTGTGACCGTTTAACCAAAAAAGGATTTGTGAGGTCAGGTGTTGGATGAGAAAACCTGTCTCGCAATTGGTGTACATCTCAAAAGTGTTTGGTAGGATTGAGGCCAGAGCTTTGTGCAGGTGTTCCGTCAGATTAGGCGACCCGTCAAATCTTGTAACGGAAGTGACGTTCCATCGTGGCCATCTTGGTACACCCCGCACTCAGCCGCAGTAAGTCTAAAGTCCCCAAGTGGACATCTTTTTACACCCACCGAAATCTTGCATTTCACACTTATTTTTACGAGTAAACTGAGCTTATATTGTAAAATACAGTCTGTCGAAATCCATGATGTTGAATTGTAAAAGCAACAGTGTTCTGTCAGATTAGCAACCCTGTGAGATCAGCAGGCTTTGCCGGTGCTTTTAAAATTCAATATCAAAACGGTGTTACGAATTTCAAAATACTGTATTTCACTATATAAGCTCAATTTTAGTGGAAAAAATAAGTGCGAAATTCAAGATTTTGGTGGGTGTAAAAAGATGTCCGCTTGGCGACATGAGACTGTAGGGTTAGTGTGGCTGGGTGCAGGGTGTACCAAGATTGCTGTGACAGAACGTCCCTTCCATTGTGAAATGTAACGGGTTGTCTAATCTGACGGAACACAGGCAACTCAATTTCACTTACTCCAAACTCATCAAACCATGTCTTTATGGAGCTGGCTTTGTACAAGGGGCACAGTTATGCTGGAACATAAAGGGACCTTCCCCAAACTGTTGTCACTAGGTTGGAAACTCTGTCTCTGTATGCTTTAGTATTAACAGGACCCTGAATTCAACAATTTGGAAGGGTGTCCTCATGCTTTTGGCTATATAGCATAACTCATGTTTTTTTTTTTTTTTCTTGTAGAGGATCTGAGCCAGAGAGTTTATGCAAATCAGTACTATCAGGTAAGTAAGGTGACCCTCTTCCCTTCAGTAATGTCCTAATGCAGGAGACCTGTCATACAAGCTTTGTTGACCTGTGTTCCTCAGCTGTATTTGCTTGTTGTATTTTGTATCAGGTGGACGTCCACGTCACAAGTACAGGCAGTGGCTACAGACCTGGAACTCCTTCCCTGCAGCCCTACAGGTGACTTTTCTCATCCACACTAAATATTCCTGTTTTATTACTCCTGTTATTCCTTAAGGTGGAACGCCAGCCAAAACTTTTTTTTTTTTTTTATAGTGGAGAGGGGTTAAAACCCCAATTAAGCTTTAATTGCTATTTCTGTCCCAGCTGAGAAATCAGGGGAAACTTCCACAAGGAGGACTAAGGCTGGTTTCGCACTGGCCGCGGCTTGCAGCAAGGGGTTCGGTGCATCCCTGTTCTTCATTTCAGGGGCTAATCGGGTTAGAATATTTGCCTGAGCTTGAACCTGAAATGAAGCCAAAGACACACGGGACCCTTTTCCAGCATGGACCGCGGACACTCTGGAGGTGTGTTAGCCGGCTCCATTGAGAGCTGGTCATAGTCTCCTGTCATGCCCTGCATCCAATTTGCATAAATGTGAACCCAGCCTTAGACCATAGTATAACCAAGAGGATCTAATCCCTCCGCACACTAAAAAAAAAAAATTGGCTGAAGTGCCACCTTAAGTACTAGGCCTACTACATACTGACTTCAGTTTATGAAAGAGAAATGTGTACAGCAGGCCTTTGCAAAGTATTTGCAAAGCTTTTAGTTGGCTCTAGGACCTGTTGACGGGCTTTGGACTGTATTGACAAGCTTGCTTTTGAGATGCTTCTGAGATCTCGGGATTCATTACAGGTACATTTATTTAGCAGCATATACTCCAAAAAGAACAGCGCTATAATCCGTGTCCTCAAAGTCTCAACAAATATTCATGTACAACAGTCCCAATTTAAAAATATACGTGATGAAGAAATATGTGAGAAAATCCACTTCATAAATTTATTCCGTGCAATCCACCACAAGCTCAATCATCCACCAGAGCCTCATTGATAGTTGTGACCTCCAAATTATAGGTAGGTCAAAAATATTATCATACGGGATTTATATAGCGCCAACAGATTGTGCAGCGCTTTACAATATAAAAGGGAGATGGTACAGTTGCAATACAATAAAATACAAGAGGGTTGAGGAGACCATACTCATAAGAGCTTACACTCTAAGAGGGTGTGGTAAGTGGTACAAAAGGTTATAACTGGGGGATGAGCTGATGGAAGTGATAAGTTCAGTTAGATGGAGGTGGGGGAAGGCATCCCTGAAGAGATGAGTTTTCAGGGATCCTCTAAAGGCAGTAGTAGTAGATAGCCAGACAGACTGAGGTAGAGAGTTCCAGAGGATGGGAGGGGCTCTGGAGAAATCCTGGAGATGAGGGGACAAGGTAACCTTGAGAGTAGAAGGTCTTGGGAGGAGCATAGAGGATGGTTTGGGTGATAATTAAAGACGAGATTGGTGATGTATCCCGGGGCAGAGTTGTGAATGGCTTTATATGTTATTTTTTTTAATTTAATTGGTGGATCAATTGGAAACCAGTGTAGGGATCGGCAGAGATGGTTAGTGGAAACTGAGCTGTTGGTAAGGTAGATGAGTCTGGCATCCGCATTCATAATAGACTGAAGAGGAGATGAGCCTTCAAAGGCAAAAATAAAAGCATCAGGTCTTGTCCCCTACAGATTCTCTGTCTCCTAAGCACCACACAAAGTCAGAGGTACCAGAAATAGAACACACCTTAGATAATATTGTTTATTCATAAAAAATAAGATTCCTGACAACCAATTATGCTCTTGCATTCAAGGACAAATACAACCAAGCACATCTTATCCATAGGCATTACAATATGGGCACCACAACTAGTGAAAAAATCATAACTTCTAGCCACCATGGAGAGTATATCCATCCCACCCTTCCTACAATCTGCAGCGTGCGTAATGATGCCATTTCCACTCAGAGCGTTTTGACATTGCCTCCCTCAGGAGCATCTGACATCCATCTGACATTCTTCAGGCTGCTTTTGTATTCCCATAAATCTCTATAGGGAGAAAAGCTGTTCTAACATGAGCAAAAGCTTGTTGACACAGGCCCATAAGCAGTTATATTGAAGCCCTTAAAGAAAACTTTAGTTTGGAATGGAGATGTTTAGAGCAGAAACTTAGGAAGAAAGGAGAGCCATTGGTCATATCTGTTAGGGGGGGAAAGGGGGGTCACGTTACCTTGGCTGATGTTTATGCCACGTTTGGTTTGCTTCTGTGTAGTGTAAAAATGTATACTTTTCATTCATGCCGGCCAGCTGCTTTTCTCACACAGGGAAACAGTAGTGTCCTTTATTAGCCCCTCCTCTCTCCTAGTCCATTCACAAATGGCCTTGTATTTTGTGTATGGTTAGCAGAAAACAAGGCATTTTGTAAATGAACAAGGAAAGGTAAATGACAGTACTGCTTTCCTGTATGAGAGCCACAGCTGGCCGGAAGTACAGTGAGACTGTGTACTACCTGGCATGAATAAAGGTAGGAATTTTAACCACTTGCCGATCAGCCGCCGTCGTTGTATGGCGGCAGCCCGGCTCTCCTGTGCAAATCCCTGTAGCGTGCCCGTGGGTCGGGTGGAATCAACGTCCACCGGCGACCCATGATCGCCTAGTACAGAGACAGAACGGGGATCTGTCAGTGTAAACAAGCGGATCCCCATTCTGCCAGATGATCTGACGGAGATCTACTGTTCCCAGTGATTGGGAACAGTGATCTCTGTCATGTCCCTGGCAGCCCATCCCGCCTACAGTTAGAACACGCTGAGGGAACACACTTAACCCCTTGATCGCCCCCTAGTGTTAACCCCTTCCCTGCCAGTGTCATAATTGATGTCGTCATTAAATTGATGAGTGCATTTTTGTAACACTGATCAATGTAATAATGTCACTGGTCCCCAAATAGTGCCATTTGTGGTCAGATTTGTCCACTGCAGTGTCGCTGCCATTACTAGTAAAAACAATTTAAAAAAAACGTCCCTATATCTATCCCATAGTTTGTTGATGCTATAACTTTTGCGCAAACCAATCAATATGCCTATTGCGTATTTTATTTTTAATTTTTACCAAAAATATGTAGAAGAATATATATCGGCCTAAACTGATGAATAAATGTGTTTTTTTTTCGTGTGTGTGTGTGTGTGTGTATGTATGTGTGTGTGTGTGTGTGTATATATATATATATATATATGTATGTATATATATATATATATATATATATGTGTATATATATATATATATATATATATATATATATAATCGTGTGTGTGTGTGTGTATATATATATATATATATATATATATATATATATATATATATAATCGTGTGTGTGTGTGTATATATATATATATATCGTATGTGTATATATATATATATATATATATATATATATATATATATATATATAATCGTGTGTGTGTGTGTGTGTGTATGTGTGTGTGTGTGTGTGTGTATATATATATATATATATATATATATATATATATAATATATAAATATATTTTGGATATGTACTATAGCAAAATAGTTAAAAATTGGCGCTCCTTTTTTTATAGCGCAAAAAATAAAAGCCGCAGAGGTGATCAAATGCCACCAAAAGAAAGCTCTATTTGTGGAAAAAAAAGGACGTCAATTTTGTTTGGGTACAGCGTTGCATTACCGCGCAATTGTCAGTTAAAGCAATGCAGTGCCGTATTGCAAAAAATGGCCTGGTCTTTAAGGGGGCAAATCCTTCCGGGGCCAAAGTGGTTACACTACACACAGAATATGAATTTTACTGTACACAGAAGCTTGTTTCAAGTGACAGCACTCTCATTAAGTTCTGTGTTTTAAAACATTTCCATACTGGAGATAAAGATTTCTTAAAGGCTTCAACAAAAGTGGTTGAATAGTTTGTAAAAGCCTGCATGTACACACTGCTCTTGTACAAGCCGAGGCTTGTATGTACCAAGCCTTAGTCTCCTATGAGACTGTCAGCCTGCAAAATGATATTGTGTCTCGCTTTATGGCAGATCACAGCCTCTGTACCTGCACACCGCTCCTACCCCGGGCTCATCCCCGGCTCTACTGCCGACGTCTGCTCTACTGTCTGGCATCGCCCTAAAAGGCCAGTACTTGGAATTTAGTGACCTGAGTAAGGTGTCCGCCGGCAGCTTACTGTATCAGGCACCCGCCTTCCTCTACAGCGGCCCCTACTGTCCGCCCCAGGTCGGCACTGAACAGCAACAGCAACTGTTACAAGTGAGTCAGGCATAGCACACAAACTTTAGTTTTTAGGTAATGTAGAACTGCAGCCTAATGGCCGAATGCACAGTTAAATATGTTTGTTAACCATTTTATTCGTGCAAAGATTGAAACTTTTATAACATGGTGATAATGCCACTGTTTAGAACAAATTCAGCTTCTTGTGTCTCCTCCCAACCTCTATCCTGCACTTTAGACTATGAATTGCTAACACTCAGTAGAAATGTCTTCCCTTCTGTAAGCCCACCTACAGCCCCAATGTCTAAAACATGCAGTGATCCTATAGATGTAAAGCAGATACTCAGACTTTTTTTTAATGAATGGACACTTTGTTCCTGCTTGATGAGGCGGCATGGCCCTCTGGGGGTCTGGCAGACTCCTGACTCTATATCTGATTCTATTTGGCTCTGGAATGATTATAAGCGGTACAATCCTCACTTAAATTATGTGGATGTGAATATTGTTTTACCGTAGGAGGCGAATTAAAAAAAAAAAAAAAAAAAGTACACTATACTGCTCTCAGCCTCCTCCAAATCATTTGAATGACATCGTTACCACAAGGCTGTAAGGCTGGCTCAGGCACTGATGGATTACTAGGACCGGCCGGGACAAGCAACCAAAGGGCACCGACCATGGAAAACCCAAGGCTTCATGTCTCAAGGACACGCCAGCTGCAGTGTGTGGTGTGTAGAGCTGGACCCGCCAGCAAGGAAAGATGGTGTCACTCTCACTTGCGATGTGAATAGAGCCAAGCAGCTGTATCCAGGGGAAAAAGCTCTGTGGTGAGCGTCGAAGGAAGGGGGCTTCACCGAAGACGAGCCGGAACTGAGGTGACGGAGAAGGAACCAGCCGCGGCCAACGTGGAGCGTCCCTGTTGCCGTGACTACCGGTTTCGCAATGCTTGCATGCTTTGTCAAGTCACTGGAAAAAATATTTTTCTTCATATATGCGACTGCCTACAGCCTCAAAGCTTTATATCTGAGATACAAGACACTGCTTCATCTGACTGTTAGTCTCACAAGATTTGGGGTTGGATGGGGGTGATGTCACTATTCTGCTAACTTTTCTTGCTGGAAAGGAAGCTGTACTTATGAGGATCTGCTACTGCTTCATTTATTCTGTTATCTGCGCTTCTCAATCTCCTCTTCTTGATTATTCCTCGTTCCTCCATAATTCATCAGATCACCAGTCATTAGGTGGGCAGCTCTGATATAAAGTAGCAACATCCAAAAAGACAGCCACCTACAGAGTGAAAAACAAGGCATGTTATGGGGGGGATCAGCTGCTAGGATCTTGCAGGCAATACTCATGATGATTTCTTTATCCTCTTCCTGATTTTTTTGGGCACAGTATCTACACTACAGGTCCTCTTTAATGTAAAATTGTACATAAGAGTGCAGTCAGTCTTCCACCTTTCCACAGTGCTGAAGATCAATTATGTAGCAGAAACAATTAGCTTTTCAATCTCCTCTTTTCTCCATAAACTTCTATTGGAGCAGGAGATTACTTGATCCCCAATTTAAAAGATTCTTGTGCATTTTTTTCTATTTAGGTGAACCCCAGGATGATCATCTCATTGGGCTAACGCTTTAACAATCACCCAGCAACCTCCTGCACTAGGAAAAATGTTTGAGATTATAAAAGACCTGTGTAGCCATTGGTTGGTTGATCATATTTGATGACAAGTTTGTCAGAAAGCAGCACTTGTAGACTTCATATTATTTTAGCGTTTTAAATACTGATAAGTAGTTTTTGTCACTTTGGGGCAGAGTGGAAGTATTAAGTTTGAGCACAGATGGAATGGACTGTAATGTTTGTTTCTCCCTATTCAGGTCCGGCAGGATATGACATCTGCATCTGATTATTTTTCGTCTCTTCACGCTGGTCAGAGTGGATACCTACCTACAGCTCCTACACAACAGGCACATGTGTGTTCAGTTTCATGCAGAGAGTATTGGTAACATTGTTTGAGGAGGAGGTGACACTATTGTGTGTACTGTACTTGTGCAAGTGTATACATGCTGAGGAGGAGATGTCTGCCCTTCCTGCTGCTATATAATTGTATTTTCACTCTCTTGTTATTTCAGGTTCTTCTGTCTATGGTGGACGCTCCTCTTCCAGTCATGGGATTTGGATCCTTATCATCTGCAGCCCAGCAGCCTTCACTTGTCTCTGTAGGTCAGACATTGCCTCAACTTCATCAACTCTCTGCTACAGGCCGAATGTCGCACGGTGTCAGAAATGAGGTGAGGCTATCTGGTAAAGAGGAAGTAAACCCATAAATTTAACAGTTTCAAAAAAACGTTACATTCCCAGCTTGCTGAGAATGCTAACTGTCACATTGGTTGTGCTCTCAATCAAACCGTTGAACCATCCAATGGATGGGGTCATAACCAGTGATGTAAGTAACTCAGTTAAAATAGAGTTACTTAACGCAGTTACTTTAGAGGGTAACGAGTAATCTAACTGATTACTCTTCCCCTAGTTCCCATTACTTGGGCGGCGTTACCACAATTACATCTACCGCCCGGGAGGCCCGCCATGGCCGTGCTGCCTGGCCGTTCGTTCCGCCGCGGGGAGGGGGGCGCCTGCTGAGAAGAGGCTGAGACTCAGAGAGACTGCTGCCTAACAAACAACCCCCCCCCCTCCCCACGTACACCACCGCTGCCACCCCCCCCAAGTACCACCGCTGCCACCCCCCCCCCCCCCCCCAAGTACTGTACACCACCACCACTGCCACCCCCACCGCTGCCACCCCCTCAAGTACCACGGCTGCCACCCCTGTCAGTTACTTTACTGAGTAACTAATTACTTTTCCAATGTAGTAACTGAGTTACTAACGCAATTACTTTTTGGGAGAAGTAATTTGTAACTTAACTAATTACTTTTTTATAGTAAGATGACCAACTGACATAACTGATCACATGTGCAGCATCATGGCAGTTGAAGATTAAATGAAGGCCAAGATGGTATCTTCCTTGGCTGAAAAGGATAGGAGGGTTTACATCCATTTTAAGGCTTTGATTGTTTCCTTATTGGTGGCTCTATAACCTTAGGGGAATGCAGGGAATTGGTCAGTCTCTTTTCTTTTTTCATGCTCGTTACCAGAATGTTGGTTCTGGTGGGAATGTAAGGCAAGCCACTGATGAATTGTTTTTCTTTCCTTCCACCGTGGGTGGAAGGAAAGAAAATCGCTTGATTCCCCCAGGAACACTGACTGATGGAATGCCTCCCATGGTGCTATTGTATTCTACCGGCGTAAGGGGGGCGGGGAACCTTCCTGGCTGGAAAAACATAATTGCTGCAATCAGCGATAGCTGCCGGCTGTAATCGCATGGCAAAAATTTGACAGGCTATTTTGAAACCAAGTTGATCAATAAATCGACTTTGGTACAATCAGCTGCCCATACATATATCAAAATTTGTCCGGTCCCTGCTGAGTCAGCAGAATTTTAAACCGTGTATGGGCAGCTTAAAGGATAAGTTCACCTTATCTACACCCATATCCTCCAATCCCCCGTTTTCTTCCACTCGGCTGCGTCATTCATTCACCGTGTTTTGTGAATGTGAAAACTACAAGTACTGACAGCCTTTGCGTCTGTCAGGCTGTAGTTCTCAATGAACTACCAGAGCACTCTAGGTAGTTCATTGTTAGTCTATAACTGCCTGTCTGTATCAGAGGTACGAGCAGACAGCTACATCGTGGGTGCAATGCTTTACAGACTTCTAACATAAATAATGCATACTTTTTTACCTGCAAAAATATATGCATTGTAAAGGTGAACTTCTCCTTTAAGTGACAAAATCCAGTGGTTTGGAAAGGAGAGGCAGTGATAAGATGTATAACGTTCTATAAAGTGAGTATTATGCGTTCGTGTAGAATATCATCACATGCCTGACAAAGGGGTCCTGCGTGACTCCGAAACATTGCACTCTTTTTGTGTTGTGATCATGCAATAAATACTCAGTTTGGACCCTACTTTGTGTCGGTGTGCTGGCAAATATCGACTTTGTGACTTGAACCAATATCCAGCTGGTTGTTGCTGCAGCACCCAAACTTTGAGAGCTTATCCAGGAACGTGTGCGATGGGAATATCAAGTGTTGCGTGTAGAATATTATGTACATAATGAATAGAGGTGCACCGAAAAGAACATTTTGGTACCGAAACCAAAAATTCAGAATGCACTTAAAGTGGTTGTAAAGGTAGAAGGTTTTTTTATCTTGATGAATTTAATGCGTTAAGGTAAAAAGCCTTCTGTGTGCAGCAGCCCGAGTATAAGCCGAGTTTTTCAGCACATTTTTTTGTGCTGAAAATGCCCCCCTCGGCTTATACTGGAGTCTAGCACTTTTCTGCAGCAGAGAATGCCATTTTCGGACCCGACTTTGGGGCCCCGTATCTCAGGGCCACTTGGTGCTAGGAACTCCAAATTTGGTGTGCAAACTCAGTGGAACCAACACTACAACATATCCAAGGGGTTCCTAGCACCACGTGGCCCAGAGATACAGGGCCCCAAAGTCTGTCAACTGTGTCCATCTGCAGCAATGTCATTTCGGGACCCTTTGGGTCCAGAGACCCCAAATTTTGGCTGCAGCTAGGGGGCATCTAGGAACCCTTAACTACCAAGTTTGAAGTTCGGGGGAACCTATGGCTGAAAATAGGCACAGTGAGGCTGCAAATGGGCATTGTTGACCCTCTTTTCCACTTACAGTAGCTGCGCATTTCTCACTTTAGGCTTATACTTAAGTCAATAAGTTTTCCCACTTTTTTGTGGTAAAATTGGGTGCCTCGGCTTATATTCGGGTCGGCTTATACTCGAGTACATACGGTTAATTGTACAGCACACACATGCTATGTTATATATGCAAGAAGTGTATACCATTAACTTTGTAGAGTATATAATCTCCATAAGAAGAATTTTATTAGTCACTTTAGTTATATCAACCACAGCAGACCACGTGGCACTTTTTAAAATGAGCTTGTTGTGGAAATATACTGGCAGGGCTACGCTGGAATAAATGGGTAATGTTCAGGAAAGTTTAGATGTCCAGCAGAACAGAAGTAGCCGGTACACAGAGGACTTCCATGGAGAGTGAGGAGAGGATTAGGGCACAGGGGGAAGAGTTGGGGCTAAGAAAGACATCAACACCCAGCTGACCCTGCACCAGGTTATAGGCAGAAATAGCAATTTACTATTAAATGGTGAGTAGTGCTTGGGTTGGAGGCATTTGTTTATGCGGCGGTTTCCATGTAAAGAAACTGCTCAACCACGGTGTTTGGGCCTCAGTGCCCATGGGCATTAGGTCTTTATATTGTCTCCATTCAAGTCAGACAATCACTATACATAGAGGATAATTTGTATAGCAAGAATCTTGCCACATTTTCAGGGGTTACACTATGTAATGTGAAAAACACTACTGTATAATCACACATACATTTGTCTGTTGGTTTGCAGTATCAGAGCCATTCGCTGGATGTGAAGCAGCCAGATAATCTACAGAGTGTCGGAGCCGGTATCCATGCAGGAGGAAGGTAGGGATAATGATCTGGTCATTTCTGGGGGATGGGAACCTTTTATATGTTTCCACTGAGCCATCTTGAAATCTAAACACAAGTAAAATAAATGGGACTTTTGGCACCGGAGGGGGGAGGGTTCCGATGAGTGGAAGTTCCACTTTAGGGTGGAGCTCCATTTTAAGCCTGGTTGCAGTGCTGTGGATTGCCAACGGGAGTATGAGGAATGTGGTCACAGGTCCTGTGCTATTTCAGAGGTGGTGCACCACAGCCCTGCAATTTATCTCATGGGAGGGCGTGTAATACAGTCCCCAATGCTAATTTCAGGAGGTTGATGGCGTGTATTCTATGATTTGGGATGTGTGTGTGATATCTATACATACTCTTTTGTACTAAAGACAACATTGTCTTTTTTTAATATACAAAATATTATATTACTTTTTATATTTTTCGGTAGCTTTACCAGCTGTGTGTTTTTTATATTTATGTGTGTGTATATATAATATATTATATTATATATATATATGTGTGTGTGTGTGTATGTGTATATATATATATATAATAGGCATTGAAAATTAAACCGATTTTTTTTTTTTTTTTTTTTTTTCATTCAAATTTCAGCTGAAAATGTCCTGTTTACTTTTTATTGCCTTTTATTCAGGATGTGATGATTTACCTTTTTAGTTCACCTTCTCCTTTTTATGTAGGTATTCTTTGGATATCTCTCACATTTCTTTTTTGTGTTTAGGACAAAATCATCACATTCAAGCTATGGAGTTGTCCGAAATCAGCGCCTAGATGTTTATCAGCAGGTTAGTCCATTATCCCTTCCATATGCTCCTCATGCACTGCTGTTAGTAAGAATCATGGCCCTCCAAGACCCATATCTCATCCTAAATGGTGGTGATTATTTAGCTGTGCTGCTTACGCTTCATTCTATGTAAATCCCCAGCAGCAAGACCATGAATAGCTGGGAGTGAAGCTGGACCTGCCATAGAGTAGAATTGTAATCCGCTGATACACTGGTACCCTTGGTTCAGGGCTCGACAAAACCCAGACACCAGGTTGCAAAAGGCGCCAAGACATTTTGTCCTGGCGCCTGGGCTGCCCCCTCCCAATAGGTATCCTGGGCTCTGCATGCCCATCTGCGGGCCTGGGACCGGCGTAGCATGTGATGTCACTTCTGGGGCCTCGCTGACTGTTTTCTGGGTCAGGAAAGAATGCAGTGCGATGTTCATTGCATTTTATTCAGTGTAGCAAGCACAGGGGAGGCATGCAAGGTCTTTAAGACCATGGATGTCTCATTAAAGAGAACCTGTCACCCAAAAAAATCATCATATAGGGGACTTTCTGTCTCCTATGTGATGGGGGGGGACGAAAAAAGAAGGTTTAAATAAAAGGTTTTTTCATTGTAAAAAAAAATGTAGTTACACCCAAGCACATAAAATCCCCCCCCCCCACCCCCACATATACGCACTTGGGGGAGGGGGGGGGGGGGGCGTTGCCTACTCCTGAAAACGTTGATTGCGATACACATTATATATCGCTGTACACGACGAAATGAGAGCAGTAATTGTAACGCCAAACTAACAACCTATAGGGGGGCTTTTAAATGATAGCCTATGGAAAATATAGGGTACTGAAGTTTGCTGCCATTTCACGGGCGCACACAAATTTAAGGGTTGACATGTTGGGTATCTATTAGCTCATTTATTGTGCCCCCAAAAATTAACTTTTAATGTTTTTTACTGAAATGTTTTGGTTTCCTTGACCTTTGTGGTAATATCGTGTGGCATAAAAAATGGGAACTACCGCTATTTTATTCTTTAGGATCTCTGCTTTCAGAAAATATGTTTGTGGGTTTTAGGTAATCTTCAGGCCTAAAATCTTTTAAACGTGTGCAAAAAAAAAAACGCAAAAACTACTCTGGCTGTGAAAGGGTTAAAGGATAAGTTACCCTTCTACCCGTTACCTGTTCTACCCATAAGATTTTTTAGTTAAAAAAAAAAGCTGTCTCCAAGATTCAAAGCAAATTTGTCAAGGAAGTGCAAAATGAATGTTGTATATAGTATATCTTGTATGCTAGTCCAGCTCCTCCCCCCCTTCACCCCCTTTTATGTAGCTGCCAGTGAAGGGAATTACCAGTGTTTCACTTGGTGACATTGCAACCAAGATGGCGGCGCCCAGCAGCAGTCTGAGCTTTTGTAGATATACACAAAGGTAAATAATATGCTCTGCAATATGTTATGGGAAGATTGTTGCTGAAATGAATGGTCTGGTGTCTTTTGATAAATACGCCTCCATTGTCAAGCTTAGTGACTTGGTAATAACTGACATTTTTTTTTTATACAACTTTATTTCCTAGGTACTTCCTCCAAATGCTTCCCGCTGGAACCCCAGATCTTGGGAAAGACCACCGACCCAGGATAATGAAACCCAAAATACAAGAGATTCCTACACAGATGGAAAAGCGGCACCTTGACTCTCGTCACCTCGTAATACGGTCCCTGTCACTTAAAGTATATCCCTTTGCCCAGGCATTAAGGGGAGCGATTGTTGAGAGGCTCTTACCACTGACAATAGAAGCCCCTGTCCAGTTCTTACCGTCAGAGTTTTGCTCCATTGTTCCCACATCCAGAAGCTCCTCAACAAATTTATATTTTGTTTTTTTTGTTTGTTTTGTTTTTTGTCCCCTTTTTCTGATAAATAAAGAGTATTTTCTCCCGCTCTGTTACTTTTTTTAAAACAATCTTTCAGTATATGTATAGTCAGTATGACCCTCTATAGCAGTGACGGCGAACCTTGGCACCCTAGATGTTTTCGAACTACATTTCCCATGATGCTTCACTACACGGCATGGTGCCAGAGCATCATGGGAAATGTAGTTCGAAAACATCTGGGGTGCCAAGGTTCGCCATCACTGCTCTATAGAGAAGGGAGGGTGCTATGGTCGGAAGACATTTGCTGCTGGAAACCAGTTCAGCCAGAGTGAATAGTCTTGTGTCCTGGTGTCTAAAAAGTATTGATTGCGGTACATAGGAACCAATCGCCTCTTCATATTGCCAGAGTAGGAAAATAAGGGAATTGGTTGGACAGACTATTCTTGTTTCGTGTCATCAGAAATGTTCAAAAGGTAAATTTGCTCTAAGCTAAATTACAGAGTTGCCATTTTCTGACCACCTTTTCAATATGCCATTTGCTTGGTGGTTGTTGTACTAACCCTCTGGATTCCATACTTTTTTATTTTTTTTCACCTAGTCTGTTGAGGGACACCGGAAGTCTGTCACCTTCTGGTTATTCCAGGTTTAGATTTGGACTAAGCACTGGGAGTACCTCCTTGCTTAGATTGCTGGGCGACTTTATAAATTCCCACTTTGACGTTTCTTACCGCAAAAGGGGTTACCGCTGAGGGTCTAAACATTGATGTCATCTGCACTCATTACTGCTATTCTGCACCAAAGAAGCTTCTCTCCCCTAGTGCTCCTCCATTGTGAAAAGCCATGTGGAACTCCGGTCTTCTGTCCTTTCCTGCAATCACCCCAGACATCTGACCCTCACTTGCTACCAGCTATTTGGGTTTTATGAGTACTTAAAGCGGTTGTATACCCATTTTTTTTTTTTTTTTTTAAACCACCTGCAAGACAAAGCCATAATGAGCTAGTATGACTAGCATACTAGCTCATTATGCATCACTTGCCTTAGATCGGGGTCCTTGTCACCCCCTCCAGCCGCAGCCATCTCTCTTCCGGGTATCGCTGCTCCGGCCAATCACAGAGCCGCTGCGGCGCTGTGATTGGCCAGAGCAGCGAAGAGGTTGCACCGCGCATGCGCTCGGGAGACTTCAACTTCGGTGAGCCAAAGATGTGAATGGGGATTAACCCTGCGAATGCACCGTTGTCTACGGCGCACATGCGCCGTAGACAACATTGTAAAACTTTTTTTGCAAATATCTCCTAAACCGTGCAGGTTTAGGAGATATTTCTTGTACCTACAGGTAAGCCTTAATCTAGGCTTACCTGTAGGTGCAAGTTGTAATTGAGGGTATACAACCCCTTTTTAAAGCCTTGCCTCGTTCTGACCTTATGTTGTCACCCGCTTACCCCGCCCCTCATGACATCACAGTACCGGGGCATGCTGGGACTGTGACGCCATAAGGGGCGGGGTCAGCGGGTGACATCACCCGGTGATCCCGTCCCCTATGCCTCTAAAAGTCGACACGCAACGTATCCACCGCATTACAGCGGGAGAGAGCGTTGTGTCAACATCGGAAGAAAGAACCAGAAGCCTGGGCCAACGCTAGTAAAAGAGCTGGAAGAAGATGGCGGAGGAGCCCGGCACAACAACCAGAGAGAGTGGAGAGACCCCCCCAAAGTCGGAAGAAGACCCCCGGAGCTGACTAATAAACTACTTTAAAAACCTGTCTAGTGTGTTTGTTTTTTGTTTTTTATTGACTTTTTTCCCCCTAGGTGAATGGGTAGGGGTACCATGTAACCCATATACTCATTCACATAGGGTGGGGGGCCCCTTATTAAAGGGGGCTCCCATATTCTGATAAGCCCCCCACCGCAGACCCCGACAACCAACGGCCAGGGATGTTGTGAAGAGGCCCTTGTCCTCATGAACATGAGGACAAGGTGCTTTGGGGGGGGGGGCCCCCCTCCCCCGAAGCACCCACCCCCAGGTTTAGGGCATGCGGCCTGGTACGGCTCGGGGGGAGCAGGCGCTTGCTCATCCCCACCCCATTTCCTGACCGGCCAGGCTGCGTGCTCGGATAAGGGTCTGGTATGGACTTTGGGGGGGGGGGGACCCCCATGTTGTTTTTTCGGCGTAGGGGGTTACCCTCAAAATCCATACCATGCAACTGGGCTCGCAAGGTGTCAATCTCGCCGATCAAATCGGCAAGATTGACTTCCTTCTCAGTCCTGTCGTACCTCTCAGGGGGGAAGGGGGAGCAGATACCTGTATAATCCAGGTATTTGCTCCCACTTCTGGGTATAGATCGCTGCAGTATCCACAGCGATCTATGCCATGTCCCCCAGCTGTCTTCTGGGAGACACACAGGTCCCAGAAGACAGCAGGGACCCGTGAGATCGTGCAGCACGACTCACGCATGCGCAGTAGAGAACCAGGCTGTGAAGCCACAAGACTTCACTTCCTGATTCCCTTACCGAAGATGCCGGCGCCTCCACCTGGGTATTGGGTGAGGGAGCCAAGGGACAGTTCAGTACTTGGCGGAACTCCGCTTTAATGCTGCCATCCTCAGGTAAATGTACACTGGGCAAAAAAAATAAAAAAAAAGACATCCTGCCCGGCTCAGCTTCTCTTTTTAGCTAGTTTCCTTAAATGAAATGTCCACAGATGTTTCTGTTAGGATTTTCCTTGTAAGGGATTTGTCCTAATTTCCTGGACAATTCCTAACACCCCTGAGCAGAAGAGTCGTTACACTGTACCCGGCCCCCACATACAAGAGTGTGAACTGCAATCTCTGGGGAACAGCGTATCCAATGACCTTGCTGGCGGGGTGCTATACAGGTTCAGGGCAAGTGCGCTGGTTACCCCAGGAGATTTCCTGCCAAATCTGCTGGTGTCCCCTGCCCGGGAAAATCCTGTGTCGTCTTAATAATTGCCTAATCCTGTAGTCCCACAGGGAATGCTAGGCAGTGACCTGTTGCTTGATCTCGCATGGTGATCCAAAATGACCACTGCCAGAGCACTCCACTGTTAACATCAGCTGCTCTGTGCATGCGCAGGCTTAGATGGTCCTGAATGAAGTCAGGGGGTGGCGAAAAACACGCCTGATGAAGGGGGTCTTAAAAGGCTCCAAAATAATAATACGATCACTGAATAAAGCTTTGGGCCCATTCTGGAGATCCGTGGTGTGCTGGTGACCTTCTCTCACTTCCTCACAAAAGGAGGGAACCAGCAGAGACTACATGGGGACACTAACAAGTCCAGACCGTGGCACCCCAGGTGTTTTCTAGCTACATTGCCCATGCACTTTGAAGTGTAGTTGAGTATCGTGGGAAATGTAGTTCCAAAACATCTGGGGTGCCAAGGTTTGCCATCACTGCCCTAGGGGGGTCCAGTCTTCAACCATCACAGCTGGCAATAAGCACAAGGGCTTTCAGGGGTTTGACTCCCAGACTGGTGATCTGTAGAGCACCCTACCGGTTTGCAAGGCAATGTGCTTTTCGGCAACGTTACAGGCTGTCCCCGCATGTCCAGAGCAGGGTCCTGAGGGTACCATTCATCCAAATGTGGAAAAGCCATAGGACACGGCTCTGGAAAGAACTCGTTTCCTAATCCCAGATGGAACCATTAAGAAGAGACTGCAATGACATGACACTAGCTAAAAATCTGAAGCCTTGACTAACAGGGAGGGGTTATGCCCAGGAGGGGATTTCCTGTTTTTCCTGCCCAGTCACCTGAAAGTGGCAGCAAAGCCCATCGAAATAGAGATGAAGATACCCTGTGTCCTTGGATGTATAATAAAGAAATATTCCTATTTAAGGGAGGGGTTAAAGCCTTAAGGGGGCCGGCCTTTAGTTTTCTATAAGCCTAAAATCCATGTCTCCTGTGGGCGGCAGTATAACCCTAGGTTGCTCATTATCAAGCTTTGTTTTTTAAACAGGAACTGCAGTCTGCTCACATAATTTGGAATAAAAACATCTTTATCATTCTGAAGCTTCACTCCAACCACTTTGCATATTTTATTTTATATATATATATATATATATTTTTTTTTTATTTGCGATTCTGTACTTGCCAAATATGCTGCAGAAATCTCCCTCCACTAAGTCTGGCTGCATTCATTTTAACTGTGGAAGCTGCTGCCTGTTCAGGTCCTGGATACACAGAGGCACACCTCCATCTCTGCAGCTCTCATTGTCCCTCTTATGACTCATCTCCCTCCCTTTCTGAGAGAGAGCTGTGCATTTTATGTCCTAAGCCTAGGGCTACATCATTGTGTGGAGCACCATTACAGTGACAATATTGGACATTACAGATATTTACTATCACCACTTTCACTGTGGACTTGCTTAAAACAGGATTTTTTCTTTTAACCACTTGCCGACCGGCGCACGACGATATACGTCGGCAGAATGGCACGTACAGGCAGGAGGGCCTATATATAAGTCCCTCCTTAATGCCTGTCCGTGCCATCGGGAGCGTGCCGGAAACGGGGCGCTCCCGCGCCGGTCGGGACCCCCGTGAGTCCGGACGCGGTCCCCGCGGACTCGATCGCGGGAAGGCTGCCGAGATAAACAGCATCTGCCCGTTCTGCCTAGCAACTAGTGACCCCAATCTCTGCTCCCTGTGATTGGAGCAGAGATCAGCATTCACTAGCTGACAGCCACGCCCCCCCACAGTAAGAAACACACCCCTAGGCATACTTAACCCCTACACTGCCCCCTTGTGGTTAACCCCTTCACTGCCAGTGTCATTTATACAGGAATCAATGCATTTAAATAGCATTGATTGCTGTATAAATGACAATGGTCCCAAAAATGTGTCAAAAATGTCTGATGTGTCCGCCATAATGTCGCAGTCACAAAAAAAAACGCAGATCGCCGCCATTACTAATAAAAAAAAATTATTAATAAAAATGCTATAAAACTATCCCCTATCTTGTAAACCGATGCGCAAACCGATCAATAATCGCTTATTGCGATTTTTTTACCAAAAATATGTAGAAGAATACGTATCGGCCTAAACTGAGGAAAAAAAATGTTTTTTTTTATATATTTTTGGGGGATATTTATTATAGCAAAAAGTAAAAAATAATGCATGTTTTTCAAAATTGTCGCTCTATTTTTGTTTATAGCGCAAAAAATAAAAACCGCAGGGGCGATCAAATACCACCAAAAGAAATCTCTATTTGTGGGAAAAAAAAGGACGTCAATTTTGTTTGGGAGCCACATCGCACGACCGCGCAATTGTCAGTTAAAGCGACGCAGTGCCGAATCGCAAAAAGGGGCCTGGTCCTTTGGCTGCAAATTGGTCCGGTCTGAAAGTGGTTAAAGAGGAAGTTAACCCAATAAATAAATAAAAATAAACCCTGCAAGGCAATGGCATAATGAGCTAGTATAGCATAGCATACTAGCTCATTATGAATAACTTACCTGAGAACGAAGCCCCCGAATCAGTCCTCCTCCTTCATCTCCACCGCTGCTATGTATCCTGGAGTGACTTCTGGGTCTCGCGGCTCCGTCGCTGTGATTGGCCGGAACCACAATGACGTCATTACCACGCATGCACACGGGAGGCGCCACTCACGGCATATCGATGTTAGCAGCGATGTGCTCAGTGCGCCTGCGTGCAGCTGTCTACGGCGAATGCGCCATAGACATCGGTGCCTGTATTTTAGCAAATATCTCCTAAACCGTGTAGGTTTAGGAGATATTTCTTGGACCTACAGGTAAGTCTTACTCTAGGCTTACCTGTAGGTCAAAGTGGTCTGTAAGGGTTTACAACCACTTTAACTTGTTTGGAACTATGCATGTTATGGTTTATCATTGACCAGTTTAAATTGCTGATGTATAATTATATGAATTTGTTTGATTATTATTTTGACACATTAGCACTGTATACTTATTTGCATCGTGGTTATAACATTTTTTTTTTTTTTTTTAAATCTTTATTTATTTCAAGAATTTTTTGTTACAAAATAGAAAGGGATTCAATAATATCACAAATATAATAAAAAGATATACAGGGGGGAGGGACATTCTTGCCTCTACCCTTTCTTCAATTATTTCCCATTATTCCCATTGCCCACCCTCCTTGCTCTACCCCCCCCCCTCCCCCTCCCACTTATTCCTTTTTTTTTTCCTGGAAAGAGGGAAAAACCTACTTCCCCTCTTCCTCGCTATATTTCCTCGTCAAATTGAATGTCTTCCATCTCTCGCATTTCCCCAGGAGCTCTCTACTTCCACCCCGAATCCTTCCATTCTATACATTTCATCTATTTTCTCAAACCACTCCCTTATCTTAGGACCTTCTACTTCCTTCCATTTTTTTGGGATCAGACTCTTTGCAGCATCAGGGAGTTTCCATATTCTTTTAAGGAGATATCTATCCCAGGGGTTTTCGGGTACCTGGATATTAGTTATCTCCTTTATATAGCTTAACCACTTCAGCCCCGGACCAATTTGCAGCCAAAGGACCAGGCCCCTTTTTGCAATTCGGCACTGCGTCGCTTTAACTGACAATTGCGAGGTCGTGCGACGTTGCTCCCAAACAAATTGGCGACGTTGCTCCCAAACAAAATTGGCGTCCCTTTTTTTCCCACAAATAGAGCTTTTTTTTAGTGGTATTTGATCGCCCCTGTGGTTTTTATTTTTTGCGCTATAAACAAAAATAGAGCGACAATTTTGAAAAAAAAATGCAATATTTTTTATTTTTGCTATATAAATATCCCCCAAAAAATATATAAAAAAAATGTTTTTTTCCTCAGTTTAAGCCGATACGTATTCTACAAATTTTTGGTAAAAAAAAGAAAATCGCAATTATTGATTTGTTTGCACAAAAGTTATAGCGTCTGCAAAATAGGGGATAGTTTTATAGCATTTTCATTAATATTTTTTTTTTTTTTTTTTTTACTAGTAATGGCGGCGATCAGCGATTTTTATTGTGACTGCGACATTATGGCGGACACATTTTTGGGAACCATCGTCATTTATATAGAAATCAGTGCTATTTAAACGCACTGATTCCTATGTAAATGACACTGACAGTGAAGGAGTTAACCACTAGGGGGCGGGGAGGAGTTAGTGTGACACGTTGTGTTTTTTTTTTTTTTTTTTTACAGTAGGGGGGCGTGGCTGACGTCATTGATCGGCTTTCCAGATGACAGGGAACAGCAGATCAGTGACAGGCAGTGTAGGAAGCGCGGGGAGAGGTTTGTTTACACACAGACCTCTCCCCGTTCTTCAGCTCTGTGACCCGATCGCGGGACACCAGCGGCGATCAGGTCCACTAGTCCCGCGGCCACGGAGCGTGCGACCCCACTGCTAGGCAATTAAAGGGGCCGTATATATACGTGCCTTTGCCTAGCCGTGCCATTCTGTAGATATATATCTACAGTAGGCGGTCGGGAAGCGGTTAATATTTTCCTCCAGTAATTTTTAATCTTTGGACAGTGCCACCATAAGTGTGCTATAGTCCCCACTTGCCCACAGCCCCACCAGCATTGCATAGATTGTCCTACCTGATATTTTTTTCTACTATATCTGGTGTCCTGTACCACCTTACTAAACATTTATAGTTTGTTTCAATCACCCTAATATTTATTGAGGATCCAATTTTAATATTTTCTCTACCTCCTGCTTCTCGCCTCGTGGTCCAAATTCCCTTTCCCATTTTTTTTTTTATATATATGCCGGTACCTCCAGCTCATCCTCCCGTACTAAGATCTTGTATATCTGCGAGATCCCTGCCCGTGCCGGTTTCCCCTCACATATACGCTCAAAGGACGTCAGCTCTTCTCCGTCTCTCAACGGTTGGGGGTAAAACTGCGACAAAATGTCTAAGCTGGCGGTACCGCCAACCATCTAAATCAAACAAATCTCTTTCCATCTTTAATGTTTCCAATGTGCATATTTTCCTATCCTTTATTATGCGTCTCAATTGGGTATTTTCTCTTTTTATCCAATTTCCTCCTAAAGTTATAACATTATAGTATCAAGGACACATTTATACAGCGCTGCATAATTTTGATTTATTCGGTATTCTTTAGCACAAACTATGGGCTTGTGATCATTGCTAGCAGCTGTACATTAGTTTTTCCATTTATATTTTTTATCACATCCTATGATAGGTTTGGTTGCAATTACAGTTTGGTCATCTCTCTGGAAGTTCGCAATACTCATGGTTTATACAGGGCTGGTACACCAATGAGCTTCTATCCCCAGCTTGTTCAATTAAGCTTTGGTAATAAAACCTGGAAGCCATTGGTTTCTATGCAGAAGTGATCATGATTTTGCACTTTCCAGCTTTAGTAAATGAACCCCATTGTGTGCTTAACCCCTTCACATCCCGCCCATGTACATATGATGCCCAGCAGGTGGATCTCCCATCCTGGGTGGGCGTCTTATGACGTCCTCCCATTCCCGGCGCCTAGGGGGCGCGCCCGCGGCGTCGCTCGGGACCCGATGCGAGTGCCCGGCGGCCGCGATGTCCGCCGGGCACCCGCGATTGCCCGTTAAAACAATGCGACCGTGCGGGACTGTGGAGCTGTGTGTGTAAACACACAGCTCCACGTCCTGTCAGTGGCGAGGAGATCGATCATGTGTTCCCAGTATGGAGGAACACCGATCGGTCTCCTCCCCTTGTGAGTCTCCTCCCCCCACAGTTAGAATCACTACCTTAGGGAACATTTTAACCCCTGCAGCGCCCCCTAGTGTTAACCCCTTCCCTGCCAGTCACATTTACACAGTAATCACTGCAATTTTATAGCAACGATCGCTGTGTAAATGTGAATGGTCCCAAAAATGTGTCCGAAGTGTCCACCGCAATGTCGCAGTCATGAGAGAGGGGGGGGGGGGGGGGGGGGAGGGGGGGGGGGGGGGGGGGGGGGGGGGGGGGGGGGGGGGGGGGGGGGGGGGGGAGGGGGGGGGGGGGGGGGGGGGGGGAAAGAAAAAAAAAATAAAAATCTTAGATCGCCGCCATTACTAGTAAAAAAAAAATAAATAAAAATGCAATACATCTATCCCCTATTTTGTAGACGCTATAACTTTTGCGCAAACCGATCAATATACGCTTATTTCGATTTTTTTTACCAAAAATATGTAGAAGAATACGTATCGGCCTAAACTGAGTAAAAAAATAGTTTTTTTTTTTTTTTTAAAAATGGGATATTTATTATAGCAAAAAGTAAAAAATATTGTGTTTTTTTTTCAAAATTGTCGCTCTTCTTTTGTTTATAGCGCAAAAAATAAAAACTGCAGGGGCGATCAAATACCACCAAAAGAAAGCTCTATTTGTGGGGAAAAAAGGACGCCAATTTTGTTTGGGTGTAACGTCGCACGACCGCGCAATTATTAGTTAAAGCGACGCAGTGCCGAATCGCAACAAGTGCTCTGGTAAGGAAGGGTGTAAAATGGCCCGGTGCTGAAGCGGTTAAAAGTGGGGTATGCCTGTATAAGGTATTTACTTGCAGAAAAAAATAAATGGTTTTACTATCCAACAGTTAATACAACAAAGGGCAGAAGATTTCATAGATGGAAAGTAAAAAAAAAGAAAAAAAAAAAAAACTGAAGTTCTGCTTTAATGTACAATAGAGAGAAACAATCTTCCCCAAACCAGGTTGGCAGAACTCATCAGTCTAAAGCAGGGGTGCCCAACCTTTTGAAGAGCGAGGGCCACTTAAGCGACTTGGTAACCAGTCGCAGCCACAATGAGCGGAGTGGACGGATGACAGGTCCGTGCATATGCAGAGTGGACACAGACACAGCCCACTCTACTCTATGGGCCCTCTTATCCGATCAGATGGAAGGGGACGGATCCACTTCTGTTTTTTTAGCAGATCAGATCTGAGGTAGGCGGGTGTAAACGGACACAAGTCTGTTTTCATCTGCCGCCCCATAGAGGTGAATAGAGGGTCCGATTGGGTTGAACTGATCATGTAAAAGGGGCCTAAGGCAGCTTTTACACTGATGGTTTGTGGTCTACCCACGCCGTAGGTGCAGCACAGTTCACCTGTGGTTTTCCTGTGGGTTAGCTGCACTTTGCCATACAATTCTATTAGATCCTGCAGGTTTGGTGCACTTTCTGAAAGCGCCCCAACCCGCAGGTAAAACCAGAAGTCTATGGCTTGGTGCAGGTAACCCGTAGGTGCACCTGCGGATCAGTTTGAAAGCAGCCCAGTAACCACTGCAGAACAGATATGCCCATATATACACTGTGATTTTAGTGAGTTCCATTCAGTTATCGCCAGCTGCTGCTGTCCCAGGCAGAGCGCATTTGGTATCACTCCGCCTATGATAGGATTCGGCGCTATACAGGAAGCGTTGGCTTATGCGGCTCTGCTCTGCAGGCGCTTGCTTCCTCTACCGCCGGCTTCATTCACAACACTGATGCTCTGGGATGGCTGGTCTGCAACCTGGGCTTGCCAACCTGCCATCCCAAGGCAAGCGGTCGAGGGCCACATCAGAGGACTCCGCGGGTCACATTTGGCCCCCGGGCCACTGGTTGGGCACCCCTGGTCTAAAGTTTCTTGGCATGCTGTAGTATTAACAGTACTTTTTACTAGAAACACCTGAACTCAAGTTCAAGGACAGTCCACATACTTTTAGACATATAGTAGATGTGATGGTCAGGTGTTCACAAATGTTTGGCCATACAGTGTTGCAGGCATCTTGTGGAGTCTGTTCTTTACCAGGACTTTTTAGGTTTAAAGGATTAAAATGGTATACAAAAGGTGCCTAATGACCCAATAACACTCAAACAGAATGGAAAAATATCCCCTTTAGTTGGCACTTAAGTCTCGGTTCACACTGCCACGACCCGAGGCGTGTGACTTCCTGCCGATTTGAGTACGACTTGATGAGACTTTGAAGCAACTTTTAGGGAATGCCTGGGGTAATCTTCCTGTAATGTTGGATCCAAATCACATCAATATAGATGAGGAGGCGACTTCCATAAAAGTCAGATAGAAGTAGTACAGGAACCTTTTCTAAAGTCAAAGTGACTTTAGTAGTGCTAATTAACCACCACCTCCTGCAAATTTACGTTGGCAGAATGGCACGGCTGGGCACATCAACGTACAGGTACGTTGCTCTTCAAGTGCCCAGCCAGCGGCACGCTTGTGACCCGGTCCTGAGCTCCGTGACCGTGGCTGCGGGACCCAATCACTGCCGGTGTCCCGCGATCGGGTCACAGAGTTGAAGAACGGGGAGAGGTCTATGTAAACAAACCTCTCCCCGTGCTTTCCGAGTGAGGCTGTCACTGATGGTCTGTTCCCTGTCATCGGGAATAGACGATCAGTGATGTCGAATGTCAAGCCACACCCCCCCTATAGTGTAAAAAAAAAAAAAAACACACGTCACTTAAAAAAAAAAAAAAACCCCCTCCCCGCCCCCTAGTGGTTAACCCCTTAATAAAAATGCTATAAAACTATCCCCCGTTTTGTACACGCTATAACTTTTGCGCAAACCCAATTGCGATTTTTTTTTACCAAAAATATGTATCGGCCTAAACTGAGGAAAAAAAAAAATATTTTTTATATATTTTTTGGGGATATTTATTATAGCAAAAAGTAAAAAATATTGCATTTTTTTCAAAATTGTCGCTCTATTTTTGTTCATAGCGCAAAAAATTAAAACCGCAGGGGCGATCAAATACCACCTATTTGTGGGGGAAAAAAAAGACGCCAATTTTGTTTGGGAGCCACGTCGCACGACCGCGCAATTGTCAGTTAAAGCGACGCAGTGCCGAATCGCAAAAAGGGGGCTGGTCCTTTGGCTGCAAATTGGTCCGGGGCTTAAGTGGTTAAGACAGCTCTCATTAAGTAACATGGGATTTCACATGTCATGCGACTTGGGGTCTCACAAGTCGGACCCCCAGGTCACAGCAGTGTAAACCGAGCCTCAGTGGTTGATTATTTACATTAAATTGTAAAAAAAACAATTTTCATTACATAATTGCTTGCTCTGTGTAATGCTTTTGCACAGAGCAGCCTCGATCCTCCTCTTCTCAGGTCCCCTGCGGGCACTCTGGGCCCCTCCCCCTTGCCGAGTGCCTCTATAGAAAGCCGCTCGCTGTGAAGGCACTCGTGGGTGCTCGCTCCTGAGCCACCTCACTGGCTGTGATTGACAGTGGGAGCCAATGGCTCCTGCATCTCAGCCAATCAGGAGGGAAAGACCTGGGTCTCGTACATCTCGCTGGATTGGGCTTAGGTAAGCATTGGGGGGGGGGGGGGGGGCTGTGGGTGGGGAGCAGCACAGTGAAGGTTTTTTACCTTCATGCATAAAGTAAAAAAAAACCTTCAGCCTTTACAACCTGTTTAGGTTGCTCCCAAGGAGGATTACATGGCAGGTTGGTCCATGCTGATCTGCCAAACATTCCTAAAAATGTTCAGCCTCTTGCACGCTGTCTAAAAACTCAGTATTTTTAGGCATACATGCTTTTTTTTTACTGATCTAAATACAGCTCATTGGTCTTCAATGTTCCTGTACACCAGGGGTGCCCAATCCGTGGCCTGCGGCGCCATCTGAGGTGGCCCACCACGTCTTGCTCTGAGATGGCGGGTAGGCAAGCCCTGATCGCGGGTTCCCGACCCGCCATCTCCGAGCATCAGCGAGAACAACGGAGCCGCCGCTAAAGGAAGCAGAGCCGATGCTTCCTGTATAGCGCCGGCTCTGCCACAGGTGGAGTGATATCAAATGTACTCCGCCTGTGACAGGAAGCTCTGTACTGCAGCTGCATGCTTCCGGAGATCTCACAGCAGCCAACAGTGCCAGAGCCAGCAGTTCCAGTACCAGTCACCAGTACCCACCAGCAGTACCAGCCAGAAGTACCAGTACCCACCAGCAGTATCAGTACCCACCAGAAGTACCAGTCACCAGTACCCACCAGCAGTACCCACCACCAGTACCCGCCAGCAGTACCAGACAGTAGTACCCATTACCAGTACCAGCCAGCATTACCAGTACCCACCAGCAGTACTAGTCACCAGTACCCGCCAGCAGCACCAGTACCCACCAGTACCCACCAGCAGCCGCCAGCAGTACCAGTAGCAGCCAGCAGTACCAGTAGCAGCCAGCAGTACCAACCACCAGTACTAGCCACCAGTTCCAGTCACCAGTACCAGTCAGCAGCACCAGTACCCGCCAGCAGCACCAGTACCCGCCAGCAGCACCAGTACCCGCCAGCAGCACCAGTACCCGCCAGCAGCACCAGTACCCGCCAGCACCCGCCAGCAGCACCAGTACCCGCCAGCACCCGCCAGCAGTACCAGTAGCAGCAAGCAGTTTCAGCCAGAAGTACCAGTACCAGCAGGCAGTACCAGCCAGCAGGCAGTACCAGCCAGCAGGCAGTACCAGCCAGTAGTAGCCACCAGTTATAACCACCTGGGGGACAGCAGCAACCAGCTGCAGGAATCCTGAGGAAGAAGTGAAGATCAAGGTCAGTTGAGGAGCAGGTAAACCGCTGTGCATCAGTGTGAAAGCAGCCTTAGTCCCTTTTCACACGATCGGTCCGATCGGTTCTGCCTGTCTGTTTTTCAGGCGCACCCAATCAGACCCTCCATTCACCTCTATAGAGCGGCAGATGTAAACAGACTCATGTCTGCTTACACCCGCTTATCTGCAATCTGATCTGCTTAAAAAACAGAAGGGGATCTGTCCCCTTCTGTCTGGGCAGATCGGAGGGCCCTTAGGGTAGAGCGGGCTGCATCTGTGTCTGCTCTACATATGCAGAGTGGACACAGACCTGCCATCCGCCCGCTACGCTCATTGTGGCCGCGACCGGTTACCAAGTTGCTAAAGTGGCCCTCGTTCCTCAAAAGGTTGGGCACCCCTGTTGTACACAATAAACAGATGAAAAAAAATAAAAAAATTATCAACATAGATTTTTCTTGCATTTTACACATGCGCAAATACATACAAGTACGCGTGTAAAATGCTAATGTGAAGCGGTTAGGATTGCATTCTGGGAGCTAGGATTTTACTCGTGTACGCGCATACTTGCAAATGATTTCGTAAATACACATAAATACGTGCAAAATAAATGCAAGAAATTTTAGCCAGGAATAATGAGGTTACAAGTATCAACCTTAAGATAGAACACACAATGTCCGTGTCGTCTCAGAAGACTTTTATTGGGTGGGGGTGGGGGAAAATTGGAGGAACTGTGTGTTTTTTTTTTTTTAAAAGGGGAGGTAAAGCAGCCATTACACACGGTGAAAGTCATCCCATTCGTAGCAATAAGAAAAGTGCATTCTGTTTCCAGGCAATTCTCAGCATGCTGACATGAAGTCCTGATTTCCGGTGTCTGGCGGACCTGCTGAGTGTCATGATTCAGATGCAGAGTTCCATATAAAAGCTTTGTGAGTCTTGTAGCACAATAATACACAGGGAGGGGGAGGGGGGGGGGGTGGTGGGGACACAGTGAACAAGTAGGAGTCTCGATACGGGGGGTAAAAGTCATGTAAGCCATATCCATACAACAGAAATGAGGTACACGTAGGACATTTATATAGGAATACACAGGAGAGGGGCTCTTCCCAACCTCCAGGTCTAAGGGTCGCCCTTGAATGCTCTCTGCGTGTTCGGGAATCTCTGAGGATTACAGGACTCGTTGTCTTGTAGAATTTTCTGGATATCCTGACACAGCTGGAATGGAAAAATAAAAATTATTACTCTGAACACCTCGATACAATATTACTAGACATGTGCAATTCTTTAAGTTCTGAATTCGTTTAGACAAATTTGTTAATTCCGAAAATTTCCGAATCTTTCAACTTCCAAATCTTTCAACTTCCAAATCTTTCAACTTCCAAATCTTTCAACTTCCAAATCTTTCAACTTCCAAATCTTTCAACTTCCAAATCTTTCAACTTCCAAATCTTTCAACTTCCAAATCTTTCAACTTCCGGAAATTCAAATTCGGAAATTTGAAAATTCAAAAAATTTGGAAATTTGAGAATAGGCAAATAAGAATGAAAATTTGAAAATTCAAAAACCCGAAAATCTGAAATAACTCTTAAATTATAAGTATTGGAATTTCCTTTCAAATTTGTCTGTTGGTGATCGTAATAATGAGTACGAATTTATCCGACGTTACAAATTATCTAAAATAACGAATGTCCTATCTAAAAGAATGGAACGCAACGATCTAATAATAAATAATAATAAAACCTTTTTATTATTTTGTTCCATTCCATTTGTTTAGATGCGCCATTCATTATTTCGGATAATTCATAACTTCAGATACATTTGTATTCGTTACGTTCACAAACCAACATCTATACATTTAATATTTAGTTATTAATAGTTAATTATTATTTCAAATTTTTCTGATTCTTTGTTTTTAGAAATTCGAAAAATCGGAAATCCTTATTTTATTTTCAAAATTCAGAATTTCCGAATATCCGAATTTTCGAAAAAAGCAAAAAAAAAAATAATAAAAAAGGAATAAAACGAACACACCTTTTGTCAGTGCACATGTCTAAATATCGCTATGTTAGCACATGGCCCAGAGATCTCCTTCAAAGTAAAATGGCCCCAAAAACTGTTTTTGGCTGACAAGATCTTGGGGTTGATTTACTAAAAGGAAAATAGGCTTTGTATATTTTGCAATGGAAATTGCATTCTGCAAGGGAATTTTCCCCCAAAACTTACTGTATGCGTCAAAATTTCACACAAAGACCGCATTTTTGCTTACATATGATGGAAGTCAGCAAAGCTTCACCTCCCTCAATAAGCTCTGCGGTGAATTCCCTTGCAAGTGCAACTTCTCTTACAAAATTAAACAGTCTATTTGCCTTTAGTAAATCTACCTCCTTGTGTCAGGTAGGTCGGTCGCCTGTTGAGATTTTCCTTCATTTCCTGTCCCAAAATCTGTAGTCGCCATATTGGGGTCTTTTCAAGCTGATCTCCAGGTTTCCAGTCGCTTTAAAACATGTCATCAGCCGCCTCTCCGCCATTTAGGGGAATCTTTGTATTCATTCAAAGAATACAAAACTGCCTATGACTGGCTGAGCGCTGCTAAAACCAGCTCTTATTTTGTTCCGGGTGTGAGATGGGAAGTCCGTCTCACAGCCAGACCCCAGTACTGTATGTAGCCGAAGCTAAATACAGTACATGCAGTGCCTAAAGTGGAAGTTCAGGCAAATACTAACGCTAAACCTGCTCTACTTACCTATTCTGCAGTCAATCCATTCCCAGCACCAGCTTCGGTGTGCAGGAGAGGCAGCCGGCAATGGAAGCCCCATAGTAAGTCTATGGGTGACATCACTGCCCAGACATTTCACAGCCGTTGTCGGTCCTCTACTGCGCACAGCTTCCGCCGCTGGAAACCGGAACATCGGCAGAATAGCCAAGTACAGCGATTTTCCCTTTGGGATAAAGTATTACGTGATTTTTGCTTTACAGGGTTAGATAGATTAGGTTTAGAGTTAGTTTTTGCCTGGACTTACACTTTAAAGTCAGTCAGTGCACCACTTCCTGAAGGAAATAGTTAATTTGGACAAGAAACACAGAAATCAGCTTTAATGAAAATCTTTCTATAGAGATGCCATTGCTGCTGATCATTCTGCAAGTGCTGACTGTAAGTCATGTTGATATTCTCACGTCAGTATTTTAGCCTCCCTGGCGGTCTGATTATGTCAGATTTTTGCGTCTCAAAGCGGTACAATTGTTTTGCATAGAAATTTGGCGTTTTATATTGTAGGCCTGTAATTCTTAGCAATAACACACTTAAATCTGTCCAAACCAGAGTCTAGTACAGGGATCTGCAATTAGTGGACCTCCAGCTGTTGCAGGACTACAAGTCTCATGAGGCATAGCAAGACTGACAGGCACAAGCATGACACCCAGAGGCAGAGGCATGATGGGACTTGTAGTTTTGCAACAGCTGGAGGTCCACTAATTGCATATTCCTGGTCTAGTAGACATCCCGGGTATGATGAAGTTTGAAACACAAAATCAAAAATTATAAAAAATAAAATATAATAATATAAAATTAATAAAATAATAATAAAATTTATTTCCCTACGATTCACTTTCGCTCAATTCTGCAAGTGTTCTAATTCACTATCGCTGTTTTCTAGCTGGTCTAAAACCACTTTTCACACAAAAGGGACACTTTTTAGTTGCTATGGACAATCTCCAGTTTCCAGGAAGAAAGAACAGTATAAATAATATAAAACTGCATGCAGGGCACTGGACAAAAATGATGTGAAATAATTTCATACAGTAATATCTGTAAGATTACAGTGTACTGTATGTTGTATAATTTTTGTACTTTTTGAATTTGCCGCCAGGCTCTGCCCCCGTGCGTTGCGACGCTGGCAGGGAATGGAGCCCGGCACACAGAGGCATCGGGTGGAGGACATAGCCCACAGACACAGCGAGGGGACATCGCAGGATCCTGGGGACAAGGTAAGTTACCTGGACCAGGATCCTGCAATGCAATCCCGAGTGTGGCTCGGGGGTTACCGCTAATGTTACTGAAATTTAACCCGGAGCTGCACTCGGGAAAACCACCAGGGAGGTTAAGTCACTCACCCAGAAGGAGTACACAGATAAAGCCATGTGACTTTTCTTTGATTGTTCTGATCTGCATACTTCCTCCAAGTCACTGTCTCTGAAAGTACTGAAGTCAGAGGGTCGGCATAACAGCCAACTTCGCATTTTCAGAAAGTCACCACCAATGGCAGCCCATATTTCTCTTGGGAACGGTATACTTAATATAATTTTCTTTTTGTTTTATATAAACATGGAGCAGTCTTTTTCTTGCTGTGAAAAATAAGGATCATTACTTCCTCTTCCAGTGATAGTAGGGCACTGACACAGAAAGTAATAGGGAATCATGTGAACTTATCTGCCAGAGGTAGTAACTCTGTGCAGTCACTTTTGTGATTTATACACCTCCACCACAGCCAGGAGGGTGACACAACTTTCCCTGTTAAGAGTATAAAAATATAGTGGTGTCACTTTTCTGCCCACAGCCTGCTGATTGGACAATGAAGGAAGTCATCAACTCTGCTCACACCTGATTGGTTCAAAGTGTTGCGCACCCCCCCCCCACCCCCACCCTAAGGGTTGCTGTGGAAGAGATGACAGGAGGCGGATATTAAAACAAAATCAGGTACTTATGGTAGCGGGAGTTCCATTTTAGGAGCTCCTCGCTTCCCATGCACTCCATCAAAATCAGTTCTCAGCATTTCCATCTCTGTTATTGCTCTTCTTTGTGAACCAGTCAAATCTCCTCACCTGTTCTCTGTATCGGCCTTGTACCTCGCTGTTGTCCAACTCTCTCTTCAGACTATCCATACTGGTCTCTGGTTTGGCTCCTGTACACTTCACGGCCCGATTCACAGCGTCAGAGAGGGAGAGGTGAGGTCCTTCTCCTTGCATTGTCTGAAGAAGAAGCCATGATGAATCACAGTACAAGACAACAAAAGGCGCACACATTCCTCCATCCAAATTAAGTCTACCTTGCGTCTCTTGGCGGGCATTCCGCTCAGGTAGGCATCACTCAGTGGTGGTTGCTGCTTTAGCTTCCTTTGGGTCTGAATGTCCTGCCTAATAACAGGGACCCACTCCTGGATAAAAGGGAGAAGCAACAGTCGTAAACAAAGGTTAAGGACAGTAACATCCCAAAACACGAGCCAAAGACAGCAAACGATGAGCGTTCAACAGGATACGGGAAAGTAAAAAAAAAAAAAAAAAAAAAAAGAAGGAAGAAGAGTAATTGACAGATGACAAGCATATGGCACTCACTGGTGGCACTGCTGCTGCCCATGGCTCAGATCCAGCCTCTTCTGGTTGAGGGAGCTCTGGGTCCGGACATAGAGCTGGTGCTGAAGCCTGTGTGGGCATGAAGAGGACCTCTTCTACTGTGGTGGCAGGGGCTGGAGAAGAAGCACCCGGCTGTGGGACAGATAGACAGACATGGGTGAAGACAAAGAAGCAAAAAACAGAATAAAAGGGAAAATATCAATGTGTAATATAATGCTACAGAAAATGCAAACGTCAGTCTAAACGAGATTTTTTAGTTTTATTTTTTTACCTTAAGCAGAACTCCAGGCATAAAATCTTTAATTTAAATATAAACCTCAATGTCCACAAAAGGATATAAATCCATGTTGTGTGTACCAAAAGCACATGGCTCCTGCATTTACACAATATTTCCTCGCCTGGGTTTCAGCTTCTAGTACCCTCTTGACCAACTTCACATTAACATGGCAATCAGAAAAAACAACATTTAAAAAAGCGTGCTAATTATATACCGCATAGTCAGATTATAGTCACAACCATAAAGAGGATGGCTTAAAAAAATTGAAGTCAGCAGCTACAAAAATACTTTAGCTGCTGATTTCTAACAAACAGTCCATCGCTGTCTTTAGACCCCTTTCACACTGGAGTGTTTTGCAGGCGCTATAGCGTTAAAAATAGCGCCTGCATAACGCCCTAAAACAGCTGCTCCATTCACTCCAGTGTGAAAGCCAGAGGGCTTTCATATTGGAGCGGTGCGCTGGCAGGGCGTCAGAAAAAGTCCTGCCAGCAGATTCTTTAGAGCGGTGAACTCACCGCTCCTCCACCGCTGCTCCCCACTGAAATCAATGGGGTAGCGCTGCGATACCGGCGGCGTTTTGTGGGTAGATTTAACCCCTTTTCGGCTGCTAGCAGGGGGTTAAAATTGCCCCGCTAGCTGCGGAATAGCGCAGCTAAAACGACGGTAAAGCGCCGCTTTACTGCTGACGCCCGGGGCGGCTCAGTGTGAAAGGAGTCTTACTGGAGCCGATCCTACGCCCGGCTTCAGATCTTCAGTACCAGCAACGTGGATGTGGGAGCTGCTGTGACCTCCTGCGGTTTCATAGCCAGCTCCCCACTGTGCATGCATGAGATCATGCTGCTGTGCTTTCAGGTTGGTCCTGCAGCCTTCTGGGATGAGTGACGTGTTCCAGGGGGGCTGGATAAGCTGACATAAATTGGAGAAGAAAAGGACAGCTGCACACCAAAGGAAAAAGATGCAATGAATTTTATTCCAAAAATGACAGATGACAGCCAGCAAGGCATGTCACAGGACCCAGGAGGTGACGCGTTTCACACTGACCATAGTGCTTCTTCAAACCATGTTCAAACCTTTTCTTCTCATTTGATCATTGGTGGTGAGCCGTGGTTTGCACCCAGCATTTCCAGACTGCATTGATTGCTCACCTGGAGCAGCATTGCCTTTTCTTTGAACTCTTGACATCATTATTGCCTAGGTGAGAACTGCAGAAGTGGGAGCGGTTACCTGTCAGAAAAAAAAAAGGAACCCGCTCCCAGGAAAAGAAATAAACACCAATTTTGTTGGGGGGAGGGGGATTAGGATGTGCCCTGCAACAGAGCAAAAACTGGAGTTGCTGCCCACCAAATTAGTATTGGTGAAAAGTGCTCGTAATCCAAAGTACTCCCATTTCCCATTGAAGTCCATGTAAACAAAAATAATTTGTTCCGCACTGACTTCAATGGGATGCAATACTGCATGCGGCCAGAGGTGGGGCGCGGGAGAGCCTCGTAAACGCCCGAAAAGGCCCGAGCACACGTCGGCAAACCTGTTCGGCTCCAGCGCCCCCACCTCAGGCCAAAAGCGGTACTGCACACCGCTTTTGGCCTGAATCCTGCTCGTTTTGCGAGACAACACTCGCAAACCGAGTTAGGATTTTTAGAAATACAGTGCTCGTTTTGCGAAGCGCTCGTTAACCACGTTACTCGCAAATCGAGGTTCCGCTGTATAAGAAAAAGAAAAAGAAAAAAAAAAAAGGAAGGATACGCACACATAAATAAGGCCTTTCAATACAACTGGAATTAGCTTGAAGCAGAAAAAATAAAAAAAGTCTATCTTTTTGAAATATAACCGATTATGCCACACACCATTTATATCAAAAGACGACAATTAATTATTTGACGCTATCCAAATGTTCTTCAAGTTCATTCTAAAGATAATTTACAATATGTGAATTTCAAGGTAATTCAGATGCATGGATCAAAGTGTTAAAAATGCACAGTTTAGAAACTAGATTAAAATGCATGTGGGCACTAAGACCTTGCTGGTATTACCTGAGCCTCAGCAGGAGAGGTCTCCATTGGCTGCTCCTGTGGGGACAGATCTGTATCCTAATGAGATAAGAAGAGAAGGACAGAATGAACAGTCACGTAGGAAAACCGTGCCAGAACAAGATGTTCTTGGGACTTGTGAAACCAAAGTATCTGAAAGAATAGCTATTCTTGTAGCCCCCAGTAATTAAGAGCAGAACCATATAAATTACCAGCAATCAACCAGTGCTTTGTTCATGTAGGGGAAAACAACAGGTTCAGCTTTATAGTGGCCACCCCTTCACCAAATGCTCGCCCTTTCGTTCACTCCTCCATCATTGAGAGCAAAACAAAATACCTGGCAGATCTAAGTATGTGCATACCATTTCCTTTGTGCCCATGTGACAGTGCTGGTGTTTGGCCACTCAGGCACCCAGTGCTGTCATATAGGGAGCATGGAGACAGTGCACAGCTCTTTGTAAGCTCCAGATCAGGGGCACTGTGATGGAGGAGGCGGTGATTGCTAGGGGCACTGTAATATAAAGGGTACTGCACTGCAAAGGGGCACTGTAATCATTACAGTGCAGTGCCCTTTAAATCACAGTGCCCCCCTTAGAGAGCAGTCCCTGTTACATTAATGTAAAGGGGCACTGTGATGTAAAGGGGACTGCACTGTAAAGAGGGGCTGTGATGTGAAGGGGAACTGAGGACACTGCTATAAAGGGGGGCTGAGAACAGACTCCGAATAGCCCCAACCTCCCCCCCCAGTCCCTGATGCCAAAAAGGTTGGGGGCCGCTGCTCCAGATCAAAGCTTCATATAGAAGCAGGGAGACAATTTCCTTGTAAGCTCCAGATCCTAGATTGAAGCCAACACATCATTAACTCTCCCATGAATAGATTGGCAGGAAAGAGAAGATAAGTGGATGTGCAGCTGGTGGAGCCAGGTCAAAGCACATTATAAGTTCACCTTTACAAAAAAAAAAAAAAAAAAAAAATTATAAAATGTACAATTTTTTTAAAAAGGAGCCTGCAAAAGCATTGCACCTACGATCAGCAGATCATGGGTGTAATGCCAGGCTCCTGCACCCTTTTCGTACCTCGAGCAAGCAGTTACTGAATGACAGGAAGCTCAATGAACTACCTAGGTCAGTGGTCATCAACCCTGTCCTCAGGGCCCACTAACAGGCCAGGTATTATGTATTACCTTCAGGAGATGCAGACTAGAATACTGCAATCACTCAGCAGTAAACAACATCACCTGTGATGTATTTCAGTTATCTTGCAAACCTGGCCTGTTGGTGGGCCCTGAGGACAGGGTTGATGACCACTGACCTAGAGCACTCATCAGTGCCCTGGTAGTTAATGGAGAACTACAAGCCATTAGCTGCAAAGGCTGACGGTAGTTGTAGTTCACAGATTCACAGGAATCTCTGAATGAATGATGCAGACGAGTGGCCACACTCTCTTTGAATTGCGACAGCGGGGAGGAGATCCCCTGCCCACTGTCACAGGGAGGGGGGCGATGAGGGGGGGAAGAGCAGGCAGATGCTGAACAATGTTACACCCTAAATATGGGTGTAACGTTACATGTTCAGAAAGGTGAACTTATCTTTTAAACTTAAAAGGAGGAATCTGGTTGAGGCAAATGAGCAAGGCCTACTGTTATTAAATGTTACAACTCACTCGAGGAGGGTCCCCCACTCTGCGGACGTGCCTCTGCACCTCTCCCTCCGTCACTGGCATTTGGCCCAGAAGAGCTTGCAGTCGCAGGGACAAGACAGAAGTCACCCAGGAAACTAATGCAGGAGAAACATCTGTGGAGAGTCTCCTCTGTAAGAAGAAAAAAAAAAAAGGATTCAAGGAATGGAAAAGCAAACAAATGTCAGTTCTGAAACATAGATATACACCTTTCCTCTTAGATTGTAAGCTCCAACGAGCAGAGCCCTCCGATTCCTCTTGTACCAAATTGTATTGTAACTGTACTGTCTGCCATCATTTTGTAATGCGCTGCACAAACAGTTGGCTCTATATATAAATCCTGTATAATAATAATAAACCCGTACAAAAAAAAAAAAAAAAAAAAATATGCATTGTCATGGTCATCTGATAACATTATCCAATATCCTTCTCCGAGGTTAGGAAACAGCACATGGTGGTCTTGTTTTATACAACTGAAATCTCATCAGCACTTTGTATGTTCTCATCATGTTGGGGCTACATCTAAATCAAATCTCGGCCATCAAATTTTGCTGCGTGTAGGTCTAATTCTTATGAAGGGTCATACATGACATGTTCTGTGAATACATGCATCATAACTGGTGTTGGCTTGCCATTTGTGACCCTTCATAAAAACATCACTGTGGTGGCGATAGTTTTGCTCTGCCTCGTTGAGGAATTTCTTATGTTCTTGCCTGCTTTTCCCTCGAGATAAAAGTACATGTCCAGTAAAAATGGTTTCTTAGTTTTGGATAGAGTGGGGAAGAATTAAGATCCATCAGGTTTACTGACATCTCATGCCGCGTACACACGATCGGAAATTCCGCCAGCAAAAGTCCGATGAGAGCTTTTGGTCGGAAATTCCGACCGTGTGTATGCTCCATCGGACTTTTGCTGGCGGAATTCCCGCCAGCAAAAGATTGAGAGCAGGTTCTCTATATTTCGGTCGGAAAAAGTTCTGGTTCGAAATTCCGATCGTCTGTACAAATTCCGACGCACAAAAATCTATGGCTTTTATTGATATCTGGCATTTACAGAAAGGGGTTCTAATCTGTCAATATTCTATCCAAAAGAAGGAAACTTCTTTGGCGTGACACCAACTTTTATTCCAGATTCCTCAAAGCTCAGCAGTACTACTTCTAAAAGGAGGAAGGAATTCACAAAAGCTACAAGCGGTTACTTTATCAGCTCACTGATTGGTGCAAATATTCTGTGCCATCACTCCATGCACCAGATGCTGCAAATATTCCTATCTTTGTCTTCTCTACTATAATAAAGATAGATTTCAACTGAACGGTGGAGTTGGAACAAGTTAAAGCGGAGTTCCACCCAAAAATGGAACTTCCGCTTTAAGCACTCCTCACCCCCTTACATGCCACATTTGGCATGTAATTTTTTTTTTGGGGGGGGGGGGGGAGTGGGGGCTTCATTAGGAGGGGGACTTCCTGTCCCACTTCCTCCTTCCGCCCAGGAACCACCTAGGCGACTGCTCCTTTCGTCTTAGGCGGCCCCTCCCTCTAGGGGATCTCCTGGGACACGTGACAGGTCCCAGGAGATCGCCTATCCACTCCAGGAGCACAGCGCGACTCGAGCATGCGCCGTGCGTGCCCGGCCGTGAAGCCGAAAGCTGTCACGGCCGGGTGCCCTGAGTGCCAATGGAGGCGCCGGCGAAGAGGAGGGGGAGAGGAGCGAGGAACAGGTAAGTGTCTGTTTATTAAAAATCAGCAACTACACTTTTTCTAGCTGCTGACTTTTAAAAGGCCTGGAACTCCCCTTTAAAACATTGCAATGCACTAAATATTAAAGCTTATGTCATACTTGTCTGTCTGTGTAATGGTTTTGCACAGAGCAGCCCAGATCCTCCTCTTCCCTGGTCCCCCCACTGGCTCCTTCCTCCAAGTGCCCACCATAGGAAGCTGCTTCCTACGATGGTCATTGTGCGGGCTCGCTCCCAAGCCGAGCTGCTAGTGTCCATTCAGACACAGCCAGGCTCGGCCCTGCCGTTCAGCTTTAGACTGACAGAAGTAGGAGCCAATGGCTCCTGCTGCTCTCAGCCAAGCCTGCGAGAGCCGGGAGAGGAGCTGCTGCAGACATGTGCAGAGCTGGACTGAAATCGGGCTCAGGTGAGTATTTAGGGGGGACTGTGGGGGAATCTGTTTCCAAAGATTTTTTCTACTTTAATGCAGTGAATGCATTAAAGCGGAGTTCCGCATAAAAAAAAAAAATTAAAAAGTCAGCAGCTACAAATACTGCAGCTGCTGACTTTTAATAAATCGGAAACTTACCTGTCCCAGGGTCCAGCGATGCGAGGGAAGGAAGCCCCGCTCGTCTCCCTCTCCTCTCTGCAGCGCCGGCATTGTCACTGTGGGCGCCCGGCTGTGTCTTTACTGCGCGTGACTGGCCGGGCAATCATCTGGGACCTGTGACATGTCCCAGATGATGGACGAGAGGGAGGGGGGAGAGGATAACTTTCTTCCGGTGCCGCGGTGCACCAGGAGGAAGTGGGAGCTGGAACCCTCTAAAAAGAGGGTATCCTCTCCCCACCCAAAACAAAATGACATGCCAAATGTGGCACGCCAGGGGGTCACCTTCCCTTAAAACGGAAGTTCCATTTTTGGGTGGAACTTCGTTTTAAGGCCAAAAAAACCTTTTACCTTTACAAACCACTTAAAGTGTGACTTTAGTCAGAAAGTTAACTCCTGCTGGAACCCTTCATGCCCCTTTTGCAGGTATAGCTATGTAAAACATAAAAAATAAACAACTATACTGTTTAAAATCCAGTAATACACTGTCTCACCCTGCTCTGCACATGCTCAGTTGCTCTATTTTAAAAGGCACTGTGCCGAATTTGTAGAGGCTGATCTGCTGACAGCCTAAAGATTTACTGGTGTTCAGGGCTTCAGAAAAATAGCAGCCTCCAGCAAGAACAGGAGCAATGCTGGAGGCAATTTACAGCACACACTGATTTTGGTAGCATAAATATTAAAATTGTGGAATGTATGTTCCTTGCTAAACATTATTTTTTGGGTCGGTTCACACTGAGGCAGCACGACTTGCAGCGCGACTGTCTCAGGCGACCTGCATCCGACTTCAGCGGTGGCTTGCAAAATGACTTCTGTATAGAAGTCAATGCAAGTCGCATGAAATCGCCCCAAAAGTAGTACCTTTTTCTAAGTTGGAGCGACTTGTG
Source organism: Lithobates sylvaticus (assembly GCA_028564925.1). Lineage (NCBI taxonomy): Eukaryota > Metazoa > Chordata > Amphibia > Anura > Ranidae > Lithobates > Lithobates sylvaticus. The sequence goes on from CM053033.1 coordinate 212,837,003, forward strand.
TCGCTCCTATTAGAACGGTTTCATTGTACAGAATGGAGCGCGACATGCCAGGCGGGCGGCTAAGTCGCCTGACAAGTTGCCTCAGTGTGAACCGAGTCTTATCAAGTTGTTACGAGTAAAGTTCCGCTTTTAAGTGACACGTACATATGTAGGACACTTACGATTCTCTCATTAATGACGGATGTGAGAGCATGCTGGTCTCCTCGCAGGCAGTACAAATTTAGGGCAAGCCATTCAAACAGCGATTGGTTACACATCTCCAGAAGACGCTGCCCGAACGTGGAGTCTACAAGACAATACCAAACATTTTACTCGTTTCCATGACAGACTAAAGCATAGTACACATGACGAGATTATCGGACGAATTATCGTCCATTTTTTTTTTTTTGCATGCTAGTCTCCATAAGTACATAAAATTCTCATATGACAGAATAAAAATTCAGAAGTGATGTAATGGATTTGTATTGTATTTTCGGACGAAAGCTGTACTGATTAAACGGAAATCGTACGAGAAAATTTTTCGTTTTGTCCCTCCTGATAATTCCGGACGAAAGCTGTGTACTAACGATCAGATAATTGTACGATCGCTACGATATTCTGATCGTGTGTACTAGGCTCTAGCCTGCCTTCAGAGCTCATCATTGCTTCTCCAACCATAATTGCTTCATTCCCACTGCCTACTTTCCTGAGGAAGCAATAAAATAACTTAGGGGGTGGGGAGGGGTCCAGTGCCAAAAGTAGAATGGTAGAAAGAATTTTTAGCCAGTGCTGCTACCCAATATAAGGGGGTATATGGTTTTGTGCCCCATCCAATATTAGAGAGAAAGGAATGTGGTGGGCTTTGTGGTGCCTTAAAAAGTCCACCACATAGGGGATCCCCCATTCCTTTCTATTTAACCACCGGAGATCCACGCTATAGTCGAATGACGCCTACAGCGCGGCTCTAAGATGCCGGGACGACGCCTATTGACGTCGTCCTGGCCACGAGCTGCCTGCGCGCCCCCTGAAGGGCGCGTGCTTTGTGATCAGCGAGTCTGTGAGACTCGCTGGATCGCAGATCCGAGTAAGGGGTCGATCCCGACCCCTTACTACGTGATCAGCTGTCAGCCAATGACAGCTGATCATGTGATAATAACAGAGCCGGTAATCGTCTTTTTTTCCTCCTCGTGCTGACAGCGAGAAGAGAAAAAAAAAGCCGATCACCGGTGGCAGTGAGAGGGACATCAGTCCCTCTCACTGCAATGTGCCCAGGGTCCATGGTGCCTACCTTTGCCTAATAAAAGTGCAGCCTACCAGTGCCCACTAGCTCCACCTGTCAGTGCCCACAGTGCCACCTGTCAGTGCCCATCAGTGTGCCCATCAGTGCCACCCATCCGTGCCATCTTTGCTGTGCCCATCAGTACCGACTTATCTGTCCCCACCAGTACCGCCTATCAGTGCCCACCAGTGCCGCCTATCAATGAAGCAGAAAAATTACCTGTTTGCAAAATGTTATAACAAACTATTTAACATTTTTTTTTTTTTTTAATTTTCCATCTTTTTTTGTTTGTTTAGCAAAAAAAAAAAAAAAAAAAAAAAACCCCAGCTGTGATTAAATACCACCAAAAGAAAGCTCTAAAAAATAGAAATGAAATAAAAATTTCATTTGGGTACAGTGTTGTATGACCGGCAATTGTCATTCAAAGTGCGTCAGCGCTAAAAGCTGAAAATTGGTCTGGGCAGGAGGGGGGGTTTAAGTGCCCAGTAATCAGGTGGTTAAAGTATAATGGTACATCATTAGCAGAGAAGTAGAGGTTAAATAGACCGACACTTAAAAGACTGTAAGAAAGCTGAAAGATCAAATTGGTTCCATTTCTTTTAATAGTTGAAATTAAGGTAAATGTTTTTCCTTCTACACAATCCTACTTCCCATAAGATCGTTTTGATCATTTTTAACATAGCTAAATCATCTTATCCTCTCTTTGGTTACAAAAAGGTCTTTAAAAACCCTGGCTTCTTAGTGTGAATTACAATCAATACTTAATACAAGCATCTGGTAGGCACCCATTCTCAGTTTATCATTATGAAAAGTGTAATTTTGTACAATGTTCAAACTATCATATTATAACAATGTATATAGACATGCTTTTATCGACATGCCTTGTGATTTTATTTGTGGCGATTTCTAAGCATAATCATTTACAGTTGTTGCTCCTCTTATAGTACATTTTTTACTTCATGCAACACTTCCAAAAAAACTCCTGAGGAAGCTAGTCTGAGCGAAACATGTAGATTAAGAAGTGGTTGTATATGTCAAAAGAATTAATACGAAATCCTTGGAAATGTTTATTGCGGTTTTAAAGAATTGCTTAAATAAAATTTATATTTTTTTCTAAATTGATTGTTTAAAAGTGGATGTAAACCCACTCTCATCCTTTCTAAACTACTGCAATATTGGTTATCTATAAGGATATGCACGCCTCCTGCATGTATACTTATCTGTCAAATGTCTCCCCTCTGTCTGTTATGAGATCCGAAAAACTGCAGATTTTGTGGGTGGGTCTGTTTTCCAGGGCTCAGTGGGTGGAGTCGTGATGTCAGACTCCCCTCCCACCTCTACACTCCACTTATCAACATGCATTTTCTCCTGTGTATTTCTTACACTGAACTTCTGCTCTGATCACTAACATCCAGTCAAAACCCAGAAAAGTCCCCACATGACTTCAGCTTGAAAATCATGCTGAGGTGTGGAACAGCCAATCCTTGCAGAGCAGCAGAAAAAAAGGAGTGGGAGGGAATTAAAAAATAATGCATTTCTTAGGCCAGTGCAGGAGATATGTAAATCACCTGTCACTCACAGCAAGGGGGAGGATTTGACAAAGTTTTTCTCTGTTTGTCAAGATTTATCTCACTGAACAATAAATGAGGATTGCTCAGAGCTGGATTAACTCTTTGTGACAAGACTGGGCTCAAATGAAAGGAAATCTTATACTCTACATTATGACATAAAAAAAAAAAACTTTAATTCAATCCTTGATACCTTAAAAAGTCCTGCTTGCCCTTCTTTTATTTTTTACTGCCAAAATGGGATGTCGTACCCAACAGGGGCGTTGCTAGGTCTACAAAAGATCTGGGGCTAGAGCCCATAGCAGCGTAGCAAAGAAAGTCATACGCTTGGGCGGGCATACACATGTATATACAGTGGTGTATATATATATATATATAGAGATATATATAGAGATATGGATGTAGATATGGATGTAGATAGATATATCTATCTATGTGTATAAATCCCCAAAGAGCCCCCCACTTACCTCAGGGTCCCCAGAGAACCCCCCCCCCACCTTACCTCAGGGTCCCCAGAGAGCCTCCCCTCCCCTTGGGGACCCCTGCAGAGACTCGGGGCTATGGACCCCAGATTTGGGGCTATAGCCCTAAAAGCCCCCCCTAGCGACGCCACTGGTACCCAATATTGACCTCATATCACCCAGTTCTTAAATATACATCTTAAATGCTTATTTTTTCCATTCCATAAACAATGTTTTATTCACTTGCAATGTGCCTTTGAACTTGCTATCAAACCTGACTTCAAGACAAGTTCATTCCAACCACAACCCCCTACCTCCTTGCCTGTCTATAGCCCTTTTCTCTTCTGGGATCATCTAATTATTGTCTGTGCTGGCCCATCTCCTCCCTCCTTACCCTTCACCGTCACCTCCCTCAATAACCTATTATGCAACAGCCAGGGGAGGAGGAGCAAAGGGTAATAATATAGTGCATATATCTCGGAGGCGGCTGACATCACATCCCATCAGCAGTCTGAGATTCTGAATGTCTAAACAAGGGAGGATTTACAGGTAGATAACACTCATAATAATAATAATATTATTAATATTAATAATAATAATAATAATATTTTTTATATATGTGTCTTTTCCATATTGTATGATAACACTCACAAAACCTATTAAAATATATCGATAATATTATAGCAAGTCTGTGGTTTAAAGCAATGATCTGGAGACACAGGAGGGTAGATTTACTAAACCCGGAGCACTCAATCTGGTGCAGCTGGGCATGGGTAGCCAATCAGCTTCTAAAGTTAGTTTGTTTAATTAATCTTTGGCAATAAAACCTGGACGCTGATTGGTTTCTATGCAGAGCTGCACCAGAATTTGCACTTTCCAGTTTTAGTAAATAAACCCCAGGGTGTCTTTCATGGTGTATCACTTGCAGAGACGCACGCTTTACTCGCAATTATCCAGCAACTCCTGACATCTTGGTGACAAAGACAGAAGCCTCTAGCAAGTGGAAATGCTCATTGCATAGAGAATGTATAATCATTGGAAAATCTCCCTTCACTTAGGCCTGATTCTTTTCTCCACATCAAAGGAGAGGAAAAGTTAAAAATATTACGCATATACCGATATTGCCATCAACTATCATGGTTTGTAGCAGGGCTCAGGTGGTTAAGGAGGGAAAGAGCAAGATATGGACCCCTTTGTAGCCCTGCGTTTTTCTGCAGCACTCCTGACACGTCATGTGTTATTTACCTGCACAATGAAGGATGTGCGTTGTGATCCTATTAAACTGCTCCTGCAGGAACTCCAGATTTGTTCTCGTTATGTCGACATCTTCGCGAACAGGGGCGGTGGCCTGCATATGAAGGAACAAAATGATAAAGGAACTAAACCTTAAAGTGGAACTTTAGTCAGTCCTGCTAGATCACTTCAAGCTGGCCCCTTTTGCAGGTACAGCCTTCTAAAATATAAAAATAAGTCCCTTATACTGTTTAAAATGGTAATACACTGTCTCACCCTGCTCTGCACATGCTCAGTAGCTCTCTATTTTTAGGCACTGTGCCGAATACGTAGAGACCGATCTGCTGACATCCTTAAAGTGGAATTAAACCCTTCTATCGTTTACAGCCAAGGAAGCTGCTTCTAGAAAAAAAAATTCTTTGGAGAAAAAGAGAGGGCCAACAGCCCAAAAGGGATTCTTCAAGAAGGAATCTGCTTCCGTTTGATCTGCAACTGCCATGGTGCTGCACATGTGATCCGTTATGACACCAGACATTTGATGATTTGGTTGGTTGAGGAAACAAGCAAATGTGACAGTCGGCAATCCTGGCATGGAACGGTTTTGAAACCGATAAATCTACAGGTTTAATTCTGCTTTATGATTTACTTCTACTCAGGGGCTCTGGGCTTCAGCAAAATGGCAGCCTCCAGCAAGAACAAACAGGAGAAATGCTGGAGGCAATTTACAACACACACTTATTTTGGTAGCATTATTAATGTGGCGTGTATGTTCCTTGCTAAAGAACATTATTTTTCTATGAAGTTGTTGGGTAAAGTTCTGCTCCAACTCCATGTTTCCTTTCACTTTAAATAGTTAGTTTAGGCCAAGCTGGTCCAAACTAACTACTTCTATAATTAACTTTTTCGGCTGCTGTCAGAGCTGTATCATACTGTAGTAGCATTGACTACATACAGTGCTGTGTTTCAGCAAAGTCACGGGCAGCTTCCTGAGACTCGAGGGCAGTGGGTCTGATGACCTCAAGCTTTCCCTGCAGTTCCCATGGGCAAAGGACTTCATCAACGTCCCACTACATACAACTGTTCCTCTTAAGAAACTGGAACGGGGATGCAAGGTCCCTGGATAGTAAAGAAGGTCCGGCTCCCACCAGGGTTTAGAGAAGCCTGGTGGTGGTGGTGAGCATGCCAGCACCTAGAAGAGGTCCATTTCCCAAGGATTACTAAGATGCAAGTTCTGGGGATGGGGGGCCATTCTCAAACAATGCAGTTGCACAGGGAGAGTGGGTCCTCGAGGGAGGGATCAAAAGAGAGCCAGTTTCCCAGTCAGGGGCCACACTCTTTCTGTCGGACAACGTTGCGACAGTTCGCATACTCAACAAGCAGGGGGGCACAGAAGATATCCAGGTCAATTGCCCAGGAGATTCTAGGCTTCCTGTCTGCTGCAGGAACAAAATGGAGTTGGGATGAGTGCTTTTCAGCTAGAGGAAGCCTTGTATTTATCAGTGCAAGGCTTCCTTGGCTTGGCCTGAGGGTGAGAGAATTTCCTTTTGAGCCTCTCGAGGAAATCTCAGTTAAACTACTTACATTAAAAGTAGTTTTTCTGGTAGCTATTACCTCAGCACGTAGGGTAAGTGAGCTGCAGGCCCTGTCAGTTAGGGAGCCTTTTCTCACGATTTTTGATGATCGAGTCTTAAAGACTGATCCAGGTTTTTTGCCTAAGGTGGCTAGTACATTCCACCGAACTCAGGATATTGTACTGCCATCCTTTTGTAGTTCACCGCACGGCGAACAGGAAAGAAAGTTTAGTTGCTTAGACGTAAGAAGGATCCTCCTTGCCTATCTTGAGGTCACTAAGACCTTTAGGAAAACCGATGCTTTGCATCTAAAGCCACACTAGCCAGGTGGATAAGCAAGCTATCTCTGAAGCTTACAAAATTAGGGAGGTTTCTCCACCTTTTTGTCACAGCACACTCAACTAGAGCCTTATCTACGTCTTGGGCTGAGAGGGCTGGTGCCTCACCGGAGCAAATTTGCAGGGCTGCCACATGGTCCAGTTACTCGACCTTCATTAAACATTATCGCCTGGATCTCCTATCAGCGCAGGAGCAGGCGTTTGGTCGTAAGGTCCTGCAGGCAGTTGTCCCTCCCTAGACTGGTAAGTTCTGGCTCATCGTCTCATGGGCTGTCCTGGAAGACGTTTTGAGAAAAGCTGAGTTAGACTTACCGGTAACTCCTTTTCTGAGAGTCTTCCAGGACAGCCGGATTCCCACCCGGTTTTGTCTAAAGTTATGTGTATTATGCATATGTTTTTCAGGGACGTCCTACGGTTCTTGAGTAGACTGACATGGGGCCTGGAGGACCGCCCTTTTATCTGGTGGGGGGAATGTGTTTCCTGTCCTGGTAGGAGGAGCCCTAGGTCTCATGGGCTGTCCTGGAAGACTCTCAGAAAAGGAGTTACCGGTAAGTCTAACTCAGCTTTTTTCTATGAAGTTGTTGGGTAAAGTTCTGCTCCAACTCCATGTTTCCTTTCACTTTAAATAGTTATTTTAGGCCAAGCTGGTCCAAACTAACTACTTCTATAATTAACTTTTTCGGCTGCTGTCAGAGCTGTATCATACTGTAGTAGCATTGACTACATACAGTGCTGTGTTTCAGCAAAGTCACGGGCAGCTTCCTGTCTGCTGCAGGAACAAAATGAAGTTGGGATGACTGCTTTTCAGCTAGAGGAAGCCTTGTATTTTTCATCAGTGCAAGGCTTCCTTGGCTTGGCCTGAGGGTGAGAGGCAGGCAGATGATGCTGAGATCGCCACCTCTGCCAATCAGAGGTAGCGTTGTATGGAAGCCATCGACTTTAATAAGAGATGCAGGAGTGGGATAAGACAAAAAAAACACAACATGGCAGGACTGGAATGGGCAGGTATCCCTTACAAAGCTCTCGCGGATATATTCTTCCAAACCGTTCATAAGATTCCGCGATGCCATCTGAAAGAAAAAACATTTAAACCGTCATTTATTCTGTCCCCTCATCACAACAATTTAATATCAACATCGGAAAACTGTTAATTTAAAGCGGAGTTCCACCCAAAAGTGGAACTTCCGCTCATCTGATTCCTCCCCCCCTCCGGTGCCCATCTTTGACAAGTATCCTTTCCCACTTCCGGAAGCCTCAGCCACGGCTATTGACGTCACGGCTGGGGCTCCCTCCTCCCGTCGCCGGGCCAGTAGGAGAGAGGAGTGGGGCCTCGCACATGCGCAGTAGGTTTACCGGCGTGAAGCAGAAAAGGTTACACTGCCGGGTACCCTTACCTACAATGGAGGCGGCAGCACCCGACAGCTGATGGAAACATCAGCTGCGGTGCCGACATCACTGGACTCCAGGACAGGTAAGTGTTCGATTATTAAAAGCCAGCAGCTGCAGTATGTGCAGCTGCTGGTTTTTACATTTTTTTTTTTTTGGGCGGACCTCCGCTTTAATAAGAACATTCTGCCATTTATACTGCTTCAAAGACATACTTCCTCTTCTAGAGATTTTTCATTGCGACTACACATGCACGTTTTATTTAAAGTATACAATGATATTTTAGGTAATTTGAGACCAACAGACAGATGTGTCAGGAAGAGGAGTTGCAAAACATTTCTAGACCAGCTCTAGTATAATGTAAAATGTTTGCTCCAGCTGGCTCCAAGCATATATCAGAGAAAATAAACCTCCCTGGATACGGACCCCCAAGATCACACACCTGACACAGAATAAACAGAACTGTCAGCTGGGGAAAGAGCATGGAGGGTGACCAGGAAAGTTCTGGACTGACTAAATTTCAAACAGAGTAACTGTTTTTATAGAAAAAAGCAGCTTCTGAAATATAATACAGCCCTCAAAATTTCCACTCGCCTGCTCACATTTGGCGAATGGAAATATGCTGAGGAGTGAGTGTGGAGCTGCATCGGAGGGGGTGGGACATCGCCGGTAGGAGTGGTTGAACAGTAGCCTTAACCCCCCCCCCCCCTTCACGCTTGAAACCCTTGCCCTTCGCTCATTGGCGACCCCACACACCTATCACCAGTGGCACAGCGTGGGTGGGGGCAGCCGGGGCTATGGCCATCTATCCCGAGTGTGCTGCCTGGGGCCCAGTCAATATTGTGCAGCGCAAAGCAGCTGCCCCTTGTTATGTCAGGTACGGTGGTAACGGAAGTGCGACGCATCGGCTTCCTTGGGGAGCGGGCATCTATCCCCACAGCCCCCTTGACCCTCGAAGAGGCGCGCAACAGCATCGCCGGATTTCCAAAGCCTGGACACCACCTCTCCGCTCCAGCATCAGTAGTGAGGCCCGAAGAACGAGGACGGGCAGGAGGTGCAGGCTGCCATTGAGCTGCTGAAAGGAGCAGCAGAGCACCTCCTAGATCAGGAAGATCATGGAAGGTACCAGGCATCATACACTGATACACAAACCTACCTGCAGACACAGACTGGGATAGGAGGGCAGAGGAGGGACAGGGCTAGGGGGGGGTCTCTCTCTCTCTCATCTGCCCCCTCAACCTCCTATCTCTCAGCCACCCTCTATTAGACACCCCTCCCCCCGTGCCCCCCCCCCCCCACTCTGACAATTTACAGGGGGCGGGGTTAGGTAGGGAGGAAACTGGTGGCGAGTAACTCTTAAGGCCTAGCTAGTAGCTCAGGACCTGAAATTTTGAGCCCTGATATGCATATGATAAAGCAGACTTCCAGCATTAATATCACTTTAAATAGTTTGAGCCAAGCTGGCCCAAATTAACTATTTCTATTAGAAAACAATGTGACAGCGGTGTGTGTGTTGTAATATACTGTAGTAGCATTAGGTACATACAGTAAGCAGCATTGCATTTCGGCAGCAATACAGGCAACTTCTCGCCTGCTGCCGGAAAGGGTCGTGCCAAGTTCTTTCTCCGCCATTCAGAAGAAGCCTTGTATTTTTAAATCGATAACTACAAGGCTTCCTCCGATTGGCCAAGGTGGAAGTCATGACGTCAACTCCCCACCTCTCCACTAAGGATGAGCTCCGGCGTGTTCGCACACTCCACGTGCAGAGCCCGCCAGGAAGTCGCGGCGTCGGTAATCACAGGCAGTGAGACATTTTCCCAATGTGCAGCTGCAGAGATCAGGAAACGTTTCACTTCCTGTGATTAGTGCCGTGCCCACTTCCTGGCGGGCTCTGCACGTGGAGTGTGCGAACGCGCCGGAGCTCATCCTTACTCTCCACTCCCACCAAGCTTGGCCAAAACAGACAATTTTATTTGATTAAAGCTGTAAATCTACTTTAAAATTCTAATTAACAATGGCAGCTGCCAAAATGTCTATCCTCACTTTTCCTGTCAGCACATTTTGACAACAGCCTGAAGTCCCAATAACAGGCACATTATGCTTGAAGATGTCGTTTACCAAACTGCAGGATGACCGTACAGTGGCAGTGATGGGTGTACCTGGATATTCTGTGGTGTGGGGTCAGCCTGGTGTAGATACTGCTGCAGGAAGAAGGATCGAAGCTGAGGTTGCAGGTTCTGCAGTGGCTGGGACTGGCCATGTAGTAACATCACTACGTCCACAAGTGAGAAGTGATGACAGATGAGAGACAGGAGATCACCAAAGAACCCTGGAAAAAGGGAAATGCAAGACAGTTTAAAGAGCATATTCAGGCACATAAGCAGCCAGTGGACTGCTAATGCTATCAAGGAAACACTGCAACCATGCTATGACAGATGGATTCAGCAGGTTATTCACAGTGCTTCTCAGTCACACTTTAAAGTGGAAGTAAACCCCCCTATTGTTTTCAGCCAAGGAAGCTGCCATCTTTGCCTCTGTTTAATCTTCAACTGCCACAGTGCTGCACATGTGATCCGTTATGACACCAGCCATTGGATAGTTTGACAGTTTGGTTGAGAGCACAGCCAATGTGCAGTTAGCATTCCCGGCAACTGTTTAAATCGATGGGTTTACTTCCACTTTAAATCGCTTCTCAAGTGATCCTTTGCTGTGCAGACAACCCTATCATGCTCCCATACATGTAGGTGAGGCTGCAGAGGACTTTGATAAGGTGTTGTTGGAATCAGGGGCCACATTAGCCACAATCTATGGGCATTTAAAAGCCTAAACACACTAGCAGCTGAAAGAGTCTTCCTATCAGGATAGCCATGTGCATTAGATGAATGCAAAATTCTCAGTCCAGGCTATCACTTTAAAATGAACCTATACTTTAAAACTACTTGTTTTTATTTTCTTATCATAGAAAACATAGCATCAGTAAATTCCTAAAATACGTACCTTTCCTGGAGAACGTCCTTCAGGCTCCTTCTTGTGCTGCTCATATAACCAAAACACAAGGCAACTGGTTATATGAGATTTGTTGAAGGGGGACCAAGTTGCTCCCCCCATTTAGCAGAGATCAGGAGACCAAATAGCGAGGCGTTTGGTTGCGTCAGCAACACTGGAAGGCCTGGCAGCATTTTTTACTCCTAGGAAGTTATTTAATACCTTCTACCTAGCTTTTTTTTTTTTTTGTAGCAGATAAGGGCCTCTTTTTATAAAACCTTTCTAATCTTGCTATTTGCTCTGTGCTGGTAACTAAAATGAAGGTGATCAGCACAACAGCATATCAGAAGTAATCAATGGCAGCCTTTGTATTCATGAAATTTTGATTTGAATGATTGTCCTGCAATACAAAGGTGGACCTGCAGAGGGCAGTTTAGGGCAAAGAAGACATAAAACATCCTAAGCTCAGTGATACAAATAGGGTGCAGTGGAGGAGAGCGTGGCAGGAAAGATACCGACCTCCAGGCCCCTCTGTGTCTGGTTGAAAGATGTTGGGGGAACCGCTGAGGCGCTGGATGAAGGCTGCAATGCTTTCCGTCCCGCTCTGATCCGCTGCACTAAGTGAACCCAGCATAGAGGACAGAACACCCTGCACCACGCTGGTGAAGAACTCTGGTGGGAGGGAATCTGGAGTAGCTGCTTGTGGTGGTGGTGGTGGTGCTGAGGCAGCTGGCGGTGGAGGTGGTGGAGGTGCAGACGCAGAGGGCTGTGCAAACGACTGAGGTGGTGTGACAGACACATTGATATTTTGTGAAGCCTGTAGAGGATAAAAATGGAAAAACACATAGAAATCGTAGCATTATAAAAATATATTACAAAAACAAAAACAAAAAAAAAAAAATGTAATTCAGCTGATCTGCTAGAAAAAAAATAAAGAAAGAAAAGTGTGATTTACAAGGGCAGGAGCCTTGATGGCCTGTGCTCCCAGGAAGTGGGTTAAATGATGCTGGGTGTCTTAAAAGTGGGGTGTCCCCTAAAAAATTTTTTTTCAAAGTCAGCAGCTACAAATACTGCAGCTGCTGACTTTTAATAATTCGGACACTTACCTGTCCCAGGGTCCAGCGATGCGGGGGGGGAACGATGCCCCCTCGCTGCGCCGGCATTCTTACTGTGGGCACCCGGCTGTGGCTTCACAGCCGGGCACCCACTGCGCATGCACGAGCGGCGCCGCGCGCCATGATACGACGCTCAGTCATCTGGGACACGTGACAGGTCCCAGATGACTGTGCGGCGCCGAGGGGAAGTGATGTCAGTGCCCGGGCACTGAAGGAGGCAGACTACGAGGGACCCCCTAGCAACAGGCATTTATTTTTTCAATTTTTTTAGCAATTTTTTTTATTTTTTTGGTGGCAACACCACTTTAACTTGGAAGACAAGCATCAATAGTTCAGTGGCCTGGTAAGTCTGTGGCAGAGACAAGTAACACTAAATCTTTGGCCCAAGTTAAGTTGTGTTTTAATCTTTGCTTCAGCAAAAGCGATAGAGGATGACAAAATTCCAACACACCTTACTGCTAATGATGTTAGTCTCTACAATCCACTGATTAGAACGTTCAATTTAACCACTTTAAGACCAGCCTCGTTTTGGATTTTAGGTGTTTACATGTTTAAAACATTTTTTTTTTTGCTAGAAAATTACTTAGAACCCCCAAACATATATATTGTTTTTTTTTTTTTTTCTAACACCCTAGAGAATAAAATGGCGGTCGTTGCAATACTTTTTTTCACACCGTATTTGCGCAGCGGTCTTACAAGCGCACTTTTTTTGGAAAAGAAAAATCACTTTTTTGAATAAAAAAAATAAGACAACAGTAAAGTTAGTCCAATTTTTTTTATATATCGTGAAAGATAATGTTACGCCGAGTAAATTGATACCAAACATGTCACGCTTCAAAATTGCGCCCGCTCGTGGAATGGCGTTAAGCTTTTACACTCAAAAATCTCCATAGGCGACGTTTAAAAAAAAAAATTCTACAGGTTGCATGTTTTGCGTTACAGAGGAGGTCTAGGGCTAGAATTATTGCTCTCACTCTACCGATCGCGGCGATACATCGCATGTGTGGTTTGACCACCGTTTTCATATGCGGGCGCTACTCACGTATGCTTCTGCACGCGAGCTCGTCGGGACAGGGTGCTTTAAAAAAATATATATTTTTTTCCTTTATTATTTATTATTATTATTTTTTCCTTTATTTTATTTATTTTTTTTAAAACAGTGTAAACAGTTTTAAAAAAAATAAAAAAATTGGATCACTTTTATTCCTATTACAAGGAATGTAAACATCCCTTGTAATAGAAAAAAAGCATGACAGGTCCTCTTAAATATGAGATATGTCCTCAGATCTCATATTTGGACTTAAATGGAAAAAAAATAAAAAATAAATAAAAAGTTATTTAAAAAAAAATGACATTGAAAAAAAATGTTCCTTTAAGAGGTATGGGCGGAAGTGACGTTTTGACGTCGCTTCCACCCTGCTATGGTATAGAGACGGGTGGGGGCCATCTTAGCCTCACTAGTCTCCATACCCAGCAGATGAAAGAACCCGATTGCCTCCGCCGATACCGACGGCTCCGGTAAGCGGCGGAGGGCGTGGGAGAGCGGCAGGAGGGGTGGGGGCACCACTTCCGCCGCCGATAACGGTGATCTCGCGGCGAATCCGCCGCGGAGACCACCATTATCATAAATACAACCGGCGCCTGAAGGCAGCAGCTGCTGCCGTTACCGAGATATCCCTCTTCAAAAAAAAAAAAAAGGGACGTACATGGTCGTGCGCTGGTCGTAAAGTGGTTAAACACGTGGAAAAGGTTTCTGGCAATCGTGGCCTATGTATGGCCACCTCCACAAAAAAGGGAAAACTGTGCAAAGAGAAATGTGGAAATGCAAATACCTGCAATAGGTCATTGACTCCTTGCATGAACGAGGGCATTCCAGGAACTGCCACGGCAATGCTTGGCGATCCCATTGCTATGTTGGCCACGCCAGAGCTTGCAGTGCCCAGTAACGAGCCGAGGAGCTGAGACAGCTGCTGTTCCAGACCAGGAGGCGGCTGCGAGGGAGGAGCGGAGGGGGCGGAGGGGGTAGAAGGGGTGGAGGGAGCTGAGGGTGCAGAGGGAGTGCTTGGAAAGGTGGAGGAGGATGTGGTAGTGGTGGTGGTTGATGTTGACCCGGAAGAAGTGGAAGTGGAGGAGGAAGTAGAGGTGCTGGTTGTGCCGCCACTCTGAGCTACAAGAAAGGGTGAAACTGTTAAAGCCCCAACAAGGTGACACAGGACACAACAACAACGATAAAATAAGGTCAACAAAACAAAAAAGGAGAAAAGAAAAAGAAATCTGAGTAAAGCTAAACACGGCCCCTCAAAAGTGTACAGTGCCTTGCAAAAAGTATTCATACCCATGTTAGAGCCAAAAACTTAAAATGTATTTTATGTGATAGACCAGTGATGGCGAACCTTGGCACCCCAGATGTTTTGGAACTACATTTCCCATGATGCTCCACTACACTGCAGAGTGCTTGAGCATCATGGGAAATGTAGTTCCAAAACATCTGGGGTGCCAAGGTTCGTCATCACTGTGATAGACCAACACAAAGTGGCACATAATTGTGAAGTGAAAGGAAAGTGATATTAATTTTTTTAACTATTTTAAAAAACATTTATGTGAAAAGTGTGGGGGGTACATTTGTATTGAGCCCCCCCGAGTGAATACTTTGTAGGACCACCTTTCCTGCAATTACAGCTGCAAGACTTTTTGGGGATGTCTCTACCAGCTTAGAGTGACATTTTTGCCCATTCTTCTTTGCAAAATAGCTCAAGCTCTGTCAGATTGGATGGAGAGCGTCTGAATAGTAATTTAAGTCTTGCCACAGATTGTCAATTGGATTTAGGTCTGGACTTTAACTAAACCATTCTAACACATAAATATGCTTTGATCTAAATCAGAGGTGCCCAATATGTGGCCCATGGAGCCTTCCGATAAGGCACGTGACCTCCTGCTCTGGGATAGCGGGTAGGCAAGCCCAGATCATGGGGTTGTCAATCCGCCATCCCAGAGCATCAGTGTCGTAAATGAAGTCGGCGGTAGAGGAATCAAGCGGCTGCGGAGCAGAGACGCAGAAGCTGATGCTTCCTGTATAGCGCCAGCTCCCGTCACAAGCGGAGTGATACCAAATGCACTCTGCATGGGACGGCAACAGCCGGTGATACCTGAATGGAAGACTTATTAAAAGGCAAGTTTGATCCTAAAATCACAGAGTATATATGGGCATATCTGTTCTGCAATAGTTACTGGGCTGCTTTCAAACTGATCCGCATTGAGCCATAGAATCTGGTTATTACCTGTGGGTTTGGTGTGCTTTCAGAAAGTGCACCACACCTGCAGGATATACAGTGGATATAAAAAGTCTACACACCCCTCTTAACCACTTCAGCCCCGGAGGATTTTACCCCCTTCCTGACCAGAGCACTTTTTGTGATTCGGCACTGCGTCGCTTTAACTGACAATTGCGCGGTCGTACGACGTTGTACCCAAACAAAATTGATGCCCTTTTTCCCCCCACAAATAGAGCTTTCTTTTGGTGGTATTTGATCACCTCTGCGGTTTTTATTTTTTGTGCTATAAACAAAAATAGCGGCAATTTAAAAAAAAAACAAAAAAACACGCTATATTTTTTTCTTTTTGCTATAATAAATTTTCCCCAAAAATATATAAAAAAAAAAAATATATTTTTTCCTCAGTTTAGGCCTATATGTATTCTTCGACATATTTTTGGTAAAAAAAATAAATAAATAAATTCCCAATAAGCGCATATTGATTGGTTTGCACAAAATTTATAGCATCTACAAAATAGAGGATAGTTTTATAGCATATTTTTTTTTATTAGTAATGGCAGCGATCTGCGATTTTTATCAGGACTGCGACATTATGGCGGACACATCGGACATTTTTTAAACTAATTTTGGACCAGTCATTTATACAGCGTTCAATGCTATAAAAATGCATTGCTTACTGTGTAAATTACACTGGCAGTGTAGGGGTTAACCACTAGGGGGCAGTGAAGGGGTTAAGTGTGTCCTAGGGAGTGATTCTAACCGTTAGGGGGCTGGCTTTAACACACAGGACAGTGATCACAGCTCTCAATGACAGAACTGTGATCTCTGTCCTGTCACTAGGCAGAATGAGGAAATGCTTTGTTTACAAAAAGCATCTCCCCGTTCTTCCGCTCCGTGACGTGATTGCGGGCACCCGCCCACGACACCGCTTCTTAAAAGGGGACGTTCCTGCACGCCCTTTTGCCTACCAGCGCCATTCTGCCAACGTACATCGGCGTGCGCTGGTCGGCAAGCGGTTAAAATGTCAGGTTTCTGAGATATAAAAAACATTAGACAAAGATAAATCATTTCAGAACTTTTTCCACCTTTAACCACTTCAGCCCCGACCAATTTGCAGCTAAAGGACCAGGCCCCTTTTTGCGATTCGGCACTGCGTCGCTTTAACTGACAATTGCGCGTTCGTGCGACGTGGCTCCCAAACAAAATTGGCGTCCTTTTTTTCCCACAAATAGAGCTTTCTTTTGGTGGTATTTGATCGCCCCTGCGGTTTTTATTTTTTGCGCTATAAACAAAAATAGAGCGACAATTTTGAAAAAAAATGCAATATTTTTTACTTTTTGCTATAATAACTATCCCCAAAAAATATATAAAAAAACATTTTTTTTTTCCTCAGTTTAGGCCGATACGTATTCTTCTACATATTTTTGGGTAAAAAAAAAAAAAAAATCGCAATTAGCGATTATTGATTAGTTTGCGCAAAAGTTATAGCGTTTACAAAATAGGGGATAGTTTTATAGCATTTTTATTAATATTTTTTTTTTTACTAGTAATGGCGGCGATCAGCGATTTTTATTGTGACTGCGACATTATGGCGGACACAGCGGACATTTTTGGGACATTTGCCATTTATACAGAAATCAGTGCTATTCAAATAGCACTGATTCCTATGTAAATGACAGTTGTAGTGAAGGGGTTAACCACTAGGGGGCGGGGAGGAGTCAGTGTGACGTGTTGTGTTTTTTTTTACAGTAGGGGGGCGGGGCTGTACGTCTGACGTCATTGATCGGCTTTCCCGATGACAGGGAACAGCCGATCAATGACAGTCAGTGTAGGAAGCGCGGGGAGAGGTTTGTTTACACAAACCTCTCCCCGTTCTTCAGCTCCGTAACCCAATCGCGGGATACCAGCGGCGATCGGGTCCGCTGGTCCCGCGGCCGTGGTCACGGAGCTCCCGACCGGGTCGCGAGCGCGCCCCCCGGGCAGGCAAATTAAAGGGGACGTACCCGTACGTGCTTTTGCCTGCCCGTGCCATTCTGTAGACGTATATCTACATGAGGCGGTCGGGAAGTGGTTAATGTGACCTATAAACTGTACAACTCCATTGAACAACAAATCTTTTAGGTGGAGGGAAGTAAAAATAAAATAATATGGTTGCATAAGTGTGCACACCCTTAAACTAATACTTTGTTTGATTTTATTAAAGCCCTCAGTCTTTTTGGGGTATGAGTAACAGCATGGCACATCTTGACTTGGCAATTATTTTCCCACAAAACACTCCAAATCTGTCAGATTACGAGGGCATCTCTTGTGTACAGACATACTAAAGTTTTTAGGACCCTCAAGGCACTGCCTAATGCATTATTGCAACATATATTATACATATACATACACACACACACACACACATATATATATATATATATATATATATAAAATATTCTCCACAACATGATGCTGCCACCACCATGTTTCACAGTGGGGATGGTGTGTTCAGGGTAATGTGCAGTGTTAGTTTTCCGACACACAGAGTTTTGCTTTTAAAAAGTAAAATTTTGGTCTCATCTGACTAAAGCACCTTCTTCCACGTGTTTGTTGTGTCCCCCACATGGCTTCTCACAAACTGCAACCAGGACTTTTTATGGCTTTCTTTCAACAATGCCTTTCTTCTTGCCACTCTTCCATAAAGGGCAGATTTGTGGAGAGCACAACTAATAGTTGTCCTGTGGACAGATTCTCCCACCTGAGCTGCGGATCTCTGCAGCTCCTCCAGAGTTACCATGGACCTCGGCTACTTCTCTGATGAATGCTCTCCTTGCCCGGCCTGTCAGTTTAGATGGATGGTCATGTCTTGGTAGGTTTGCAGTTGTGACATATTCTTTCCATTTTCAGATGATGGATTGAACAGAGCTTCCAACCCCGATTTAAACTTCTCCACAACTTTACCCCTGACCTGTCTGGTGTGTTCCTTGGCCTTCACGATGCGGAAGGTTCACTAAGGTTCTCCAACAAACCTCTGAGGGCTTCACAGAACAGCTGTATTTATACTGAGATAAAATTACACACAGGTGGACTCTATTTACTAATTAGGTGACTTCTGAAGGCAATTGGTTCCACTAGATTTTAGTTAGGGGTATCAGAGCAAGGGGGGCTGAATACAAATGTATACCACACTTTTCACATATTTGTAAAAATAAATTGAAAACCATTTATAACTTTTCCTTCCACTTCACAATTATGTGCCACTGTTATGTGTTGGTCTATCACATAAAATCTGAATAAAATACATTTACTCTTTTGGTTGTAACCTGACAAAATGTGGAAAATTTCAAGGGGTGTAAATACTTTTTTCAAGGCACTGTATTGCAAACCCTAACAACCAAAAACAATTTTGCTCCCTTTCAGTGTGTTAAATATACCATTGAAAACAATATCTTAGGCCCCTTTCACACTTTATACGACTTGTCCCACGATTTGGGACTGCAAAGTAGCATGACAAGTCGTTCCCCATGATTTCCAATGACAGCCATTCATATTAGTACGACTTCAAGTCGTTCCGACTTCAAAGTATTCCCTGCACTACTTTGGTCCGATTTTTAATGCCACTTACACAGGCATTCCTTGAAATCGTCGCAAATATTGCGGCCGCGAATCGCGATAAAATCGCGTGACTTTGAAGTCGCACAAGTGTGAAAGGGGGCCTAACAGCAAAGAAATGCAGTGCTTTCTTGTATCCTATGCACTCTGCAGTCTTATCTCATGCATTTTTAAACCATGCTCTGGTTACTTTTGTGAACTACAGAGCACCTCCCAAATTATAGATATAAAGAGAAGGGGAGATGTTCTGCAGTCCTAACACTTTGTCATAGGGAGACAATACTGTTCCTCCATAAATACGCAACAATGAGTGAACACTGTCACCCTAGGACAGAATTGTGTTACTGATAGGAACATCAGGTGAAAATATAGGGGGGAAAAAAGCCTGAAAAAGAAAAATGAATGCAGCAACCACATTCAAGAACTAGTAAACTAATATTAATATTTTACATTTTTGTTCTTGGGTTTAGATACCTTTAAAAGGCATAATGAGCTAGTATGCATAGCCATTTCCCATAGGAACTATGTGGAGGGAGCTGAAGGTTCGAGTTGCCAAAAGTCAGCCTCAAAACCTTAATGACTTGGAGAGAATCTGCAAAGAGGAGAGGGACAAAATCCCTCCTGAGATGTGTTCAAACCTGGTGGCCAACTACAAGAAACGTCTGACCTCTGCGATTGCCAACAAGGGTTTTGGCAAAAGTACCAAGTCATGTTTTGTGAAGGGGCCAAATACAAAATGCATTTTTCTTGATTTTTTTTGTTGTTTTTCTGGTCTCTCACTGTTAAAATAAACCTACATTCCTCTTCTGGGTGTAATAATCCTGCATGGCCTTGACTAGATTTTCCGATTCTCAACATGACTATGTGTGTTTAATTATTTCAGCATTTGGTTATTTAGGACTCATTGGTTCATTATCCGAGTCCGATTACACATCTCTCTCATCTCAGAAGCCTATCCAGAATCAGTCGAGTTGTTGCTAGGGCCAAAACCCCAACCAACTGTACCTTCAACTTTCTAGAGGAGGGTATACACCTAAAGCTTAAACTAAAACTAAAAGCAGAGGTCTGCTGTGTCCCCCAATGCATGTTCAAAGACATTCAAAAACTCCACCATCCTCACACACAGCAGTGCATGTTAACAGAAAGCAAATGACAGTGATACTCCCAGTTAAAGTGTACGCATAGCTCAAGTTAATTTGCTATGGATAGTAGTTTAAATCATTTCCTACTCTATTATGTTATTTTTTTGCCGTGTTTCCTACTCTATTATGTTATTTTTTTGCCGTGTTTCCTACTCTATTATGTTATTTTTTTGCCGTGTCTGTGTTCTGATTGGCAGTTTTCTTTTCACTTCCTGTCTTGACAACGCAACAGGAAGTGAGGGAAAATTTCCCTAAAGTAAGAGCAATTCCAATCTTAGGGCTGCTGTCAACAGAATTTTTTTTTCCTCTCTTGGTCTCATGACAACTCTAAAATTTAGAGTAGAATTCCAGGATATACATTACTTAACTAATCTTAAAAATGTCCATTTTCCCCCTCCAAAATTCTGACTAATCTGTGTAAGAAAGATCTGTATACTTACCCATTTTCAGGCCGCTCCAGTCTGGTGATGCGATCTCCTCTGTGTCAGCCAGCTTTGGCTGCAAGGGAGAGGGGAGATCGCTCGACAACGGCTGGTAATACCTGGGACTGCTGACGTTACCCATATGACAGTCATTGTCGGCGCTTCTTCCCCTCCCCCTACTGGCATAGGGGAGGTCAGGTCATGTAACCAGACTGGAGTAGTCTTTTTTACACTGGTTTGTCAGCATATGAGGGGGGGAGGGAGCATTTTAAAGATTAGTTAGGTGTATACCAGAATTCTAACTTTGTCTTGGCGACAGTGGTCCCCAGGACAAATAAAAAGGGGATTTACCTCATGAGGGGGGCACAGATTGCAATAACAAATTGTTAGGAGCCTAAAGCCTAGTACACACAATGAATGCCGAAGAGGCATGACCGAAAGAGGTCTGCTGAGAGCGCTGATTGAAGCGTTCTGACGGGGGGGGGGGGGGGCAATCCCCCCTGTCAGAACAATAGCTCAGCAGGGAGATCACTGTACCGACATTGGATAGTTAGTACAGCAGCTCCTCTTGAGCTGTCATTTTTTTTCGTTCAGCCCATTGGGTTGAACAGAAAAAAAAAAAAAAAAAAAAGTAGTGTGTACTAGGGCTTAAGCTTTCAATAATAAAACAAATTGCCTTTACATCAGGAAAGAGATTTAGAAACACGCCACTACACCGATTACTCACCCACAATGACCGGATGCATGAGAAGTTGCCCCACTAGACCACTGATCATCTGCGTTAGAGAGTTTGGAGCAGCCTAGGAGACAAATCATAGAGGTAATAAAGATAATAGGCAACATAACCTCAACCTAGCGGACAAATACCAAGGTCATATACACACTTGAAATGCCTTCCAAAATATTTGTACTTTTGTGCAACCACTTATAATCCACACACTCCTACTATGGGACAGACCTTACCCATATAGGAGGAGACATTTTGGGGTTAGTACTTTCTGATTCATTCCAGATGGGGAGATGCATGTTAAGAGGTCATTACACTTTGCTCTTAGGCCCTTTGGTATGCAGGATTTGTCGAGCATTATGTCTATTGCTCCCTTCTTTCTCTCCATGGAACCCAATACCTAGCTTTTGGAAAATATTTGTGCATGGGACGCTCTGGTGCAGTCAGAATCTGGTGCAGCTGTGCATGGTAGCCAATCAGCTTCTAAATTCAGCTTGTTCAATTAAGACTTAACAAAACAAAAACTGGAAGGGGATTGGTTTCTATGCCGATTTTGCACCCTCCAGTTTTAATAAATCTCCCCCTATATGTCAATCATACCATGTATTACAGTTGTATACATTGTTTAAAATATTCATAAATGTATACATGTCTGTTACCAGCACCTTGAAGTCTCCTGAGGAAGTCTGCAAAACGCGTTAGTACAGTATCTCTTTACCCCCACCATTCAGCAACATATCTGTTATACTATCATGCAGTAGCTGGTTTATTGGGTGGGATACACAAGGTGTTCTGTCTTGTCACAGGAACATTCTTCTTGGCTGTAATGAATTTCAGTCTTTTGACTGCAGTCTGTTTACCACGTTTTTAATATACAAGGTCATATAAATTAACAGATTTTTAATATATTAGCGTCTTTTCCTGAGGTTTTTAGCACCCTGAAAGTGCCATACTTTTCTACCCTTGTTATTTGCATTATGAGATAGATAGATAGATATAGATAGATAGATAGATAGATATATATATATATATATATATATATATATCTATCTATCTATCTCTTTGTGGTGCTTTTAATGCCCACCTACACAACCTTGTTTAAAAACCTTAACCACTTTGCCTCTCAGGGTTTAAAACAAGCTCATGGCTGCCGTAGTCACTGTGGTACCCCCTGAGCACCTTGCAGGTCCCTTTCACACATGCTCATTTCATTTCATCAGTTCAGTCACAAAACGGATGAAGTTTCCATCAGTTGCTTATTAGTTTCTCATCAGTTTTTTTTTTATATCCACTACCAGTGCAAAGACAGATGCAAAAACGGACCGTTTGTCCGATTACATCTGTTTTTCCATCTGTTCCATTTTTAAATGGAAGAAAAATAGAGCTTTGATCCATTTAAAAAAAAAAAAAGGATGTTGACGGATGTGGATATAAACCGACCTAAATGAATGATCATCCATTTACATTCGTTTTTCCATAGAGATGCATTTTTGTCCGTTTTTCATCCGTCAACGGATGGATGAAAGACAGACAGACGGTCTGCATGTGTGAAAGGGGCTTAGGCCCCTTTCACACGGGCTTTCCGATCAGGTCCAACTGTCAGTTTTTCAGGCAGACCTAATCGGATGCTCCATTCACCTCTATGGAGCGGCAGATGTCAGGGGTGACATTTCTGATGACATCCGCTGCTCTCCGATCCGGTCTGTGAAATCCAGATGGATGGAGACGCAGATCGGATCACCTAAAAACAGACAGGCGGTTCGTTTTCATCTGATCTCCCCATAGAGTAGAGCGGGGCTTTGACCGGTCCTGTCTCAGCACAGTGAGTGGAGATGGACCTGTCATTCGCCTGCTGAGCAGGGGGGGGGAGATCAGCGGATCGATCCCCCTCTGAGCAAAACAGAGTCCATCGTGCGGAACGCCCGTGTGAAAGAGCCCTATGGGGAATTGCTGTAGCAAATCGGATCATGGTTTGCTGGGGTTTTTTGCCTTACTCTGGGATCAACTGCGGGTATAGGTTTGTGTATATGGGATTGTATGACTTTCTTTTATTGGTTGAACTAGACGTCTTATTTCAACCTATATTATCAGTAAGGCCCCTGTCACACGGGCGCTTTGATAAGGTTCACCTGTCAGTATTTCAAGTGGACATGCCTGGAGCCTCCATTCATCCCTATGGGGCAGCGAATGTCAGCGGTGACATGTCTGCCTACACCCGCTGCTCTCCGATCCTGTCCGTGAAATCCAGACAGATGGAAACCCCATTTTCCATCTGTCTGGCGGATCAGATGAAAACGGACAGCCGGACGGACAGCTGGGAGGGAAAAAATAACCATACAAAAAGGTAACTTGCCCTTACCGCTGTTCCAGATCCTGCCCCAGGAGTAGTCCCTGATCCAGTGGAAGGGGCGGTGGTCGTGGTTCCAGCCTGGGGTGGGTGTGGGGGAGCAGCTGGTCTTGTGAATACAAAACGAGGAGGAGCAGCCTGAAAGCCAGGAATTTGCTGCCCTGTAAACAAACAATTTTGGTAATAAATGTGTAAAGTCCTGAAATAAGGTCATATCTAGATCATATCTAGATCTTGAGACTAAGATATCGGTGGGAGTAAAGTAAGTACACAGTTTTAAGGGCTAAGCTAGTTCTAAGGCCTCTGTTGAAGAGAACCTAAGAGTTAAAGCGGGGTTCCCACTTAAAAAAATAAATAAAAAATAAAAAAAAAAAGTCAGCAGCTACAAATACTTCAGCTGCTGACTTTTAATAATCAGATACTTACCTGTCCCAGGGTCCAGCGATGCGGGGATCGAAGCCCCGCTCGGCGCCGCTGCCATTTTAACTGTGGGCGCCCAGCTGTGGCTTCACAGCCGGGCACCCACTGCGCATGTGCGAGCCGCGCCGTCTCTGGCCGCTCAATCATCTGGGACCGGTTACGTGTCCCAGATGATTGACAAGAGGGAGGGGGGGGAGAGGCGATCTCCCTTCCTGCACCGAGGGAAATGACGCCAGGAGCCCAGGCGCGAAGAAGGCAGACTAGAAGGGACCCCCAAGCAACAGGCATTTAGTAAGAAAAAAAATAAATAAAAACATTTTCTCCAAATGTTTTTAAGCACAATAATACTTATTTTTTTGGGGTAGAACGCCACTTTAAGAATGGCCATTTGCAACAATCTGAATCTCCCCACTTAAAGTGGAACTTCACTCTCCCAATAAACATTGCTTATTCAGTCCTCATGCTACTAGCATTAGTAAATAGATGAGAAAATATATCATATTTACTTGTTTTAAACTTTTTTTTTTTTTTACATTTCTTCAGTTACTTCCTGGTTTTCTGCCTGGGCAAATTATGTCATACATCCCAGGAGTGTTCAGAAGGGGAGGAGAGGAGGAGGGGTTTTCTCAGCTAAGCACACTCTCAGGCATGCATCCTGGATCTAAGGGCAGATAGATTCCAGGAAATAAATGCAAATACTACATGAATAACTTGCCCTTACTCAAGATGGGCACAACCAGAAGTGCTATGGGGTTGTTTTTCAAAGTGATTTCTCAACAAAATAAAGCATAGAGATGCATGGGGGGGAGTTTGCTTTGTATATTAAAAGTTAATTAAATAGTGTGTTTGGTTCGTGGTGCTCAGATGCAGTTAAGATCTGCTTTAAGGTGTGCCCAGCAGTGTCAGGCTGTAAGCCCCTATGAAGATTGACCGGTCTCTTGCCCGAGTTCAGGGCTTGGAACATGCACTAGTACCCTGTACTCACCTGAGGCAGCAGCCATGGCTTGTTGAGTGATCTGGTGAGAAATAGCCTGCATGAATTCAGGAGGTAATCCAGGCATGTGTATATGCGTGCCACCACCTGCAACACAGAACACCAATTACTAGTACAGAGTTTATTGCAGGCATGCAAAAAAAAAAAAAAAAAAAAAAAAAAAAGAACACACAGGGAGGTTAGGAGCTTGTTGGGCGAAACACATAATAGGAAATTTTCCATTTTCATAGCGCCTCCCAGGGGTTTGGCTTATACTGGCAGAAATATCAAGTGGGGGAGGTGCACACTGAACATCGCTAAGCACAAGTAACATTTGTCTCACCTGCTGAGGTTGGTGGAATATTTGATGACCCACCGGGTCCCGATTCTGAAAAAATGCACAAAGATATAAATTTGACGCAAAGTATGGTGATGGCTAAAAGGTAGCTAACCAGATTCAAAGTCTAACCAGCTCACCCTGGATATTCATCATCATCATGACTGGCTCCACTGTCTGGTGTGTGATGCGTATAACGCGAGGGTGCGGGGAAGGAGCAGTGGTTGGAGGAGCCGGAGATGGGGTGGACTCCCCTGGAGGAGGGCCCTGGGTGTCACTGGCTCCACGTGCTGTGTCGGAAGTGCTAGTAGCAGTGGATGAGGTTGCCGTTCCTTCACTTGTCTGACTAGCATGGGCTCCATTACCTGTCATTGTCACTGTGGTACCGACATTAATCTGGAAGGAAAAACCATAAGCAAGAAACAAAAATAAATAAATAAAAAGGGTGATTGGCCTAACTATAGTGGGCTCTGCCATTCATGTGTACAGTCATTAAAGCTGTGGTAGTGACATTTCAATGAAGGCTTTATTCACACCTGTGGACCGCGGTATCCTGCTCAAATGATAAAAGCAGTCGGCGGGGCGCCTATGCCTGAAAATCTGATTGCGATACACGTTACATACCGCTGCACATGCCGGAATGAGAGCAATAATTCTAGCACTAGACCTCTTTCATAATGCAAAACTGATGACCTATAGGGGGCTTTAAAAGCGTTGTCTATGGAAAATATAGGGTACTGACAGGTTTAAGGTTTGACAAGTTGTGTATCTATTTACTCGGTGCAACCTCTGCTTTTATATTTTCCAAAAAAAATTGGGTAATTTATTGCATTTTTGTGCCCCTTAAAATTACGTTTTGTGTTTTTTTACTGAAATTTATAATAGACCTGTCTGCTTTCAGAAAATATATAATACTTGGGGGGTTTTTATGTAATCTTCTGGCCTAAATTGACTTTTTAAACGTGTGCAAAAAAGGTTCAAGGATAAGTTCACCTTCGGTAACATGTCACATGTTCTACCCGTAAGATTTGTTGGGAAGGAAAGAAAGAAAGAAAGAAAGAAAGAAAGAAAGAAAGAAAGAAAGAAAGAAAGAAAGAACTGGCTCCTAACTTTTTTGGTTTGCTCCTAGATTCAAAGCAAATTTGTCAAGCCCTGGCCGATAATAACCTTACCAACGTGTTTTGCCCAAAGCGACTAGCCAAGGATGCGGTCCGAATCCCTCTAGCTAGATCTTGGGGAATACAAAGTCGAGACTCTTGCAATTGGCTAGAGTGTCTTCTCACTAAATCCAAGCTACTCTGCATTTCCCAGGAATCTTTCCATAAGAGCAGTGATGTCACAACCAGAGATGCAAAAGGCAGGGGTGAGATAAATATAAATATAGCTTTTTTTTTTTCCCTTTACACGTACATTTTAGATTTACCAATTTATACAGGGGGTCTGGACAGTATAGTCGGACCTTGCTGCAAGGTCCACTTTAACAATGCATGTTAAAGCCTGTGTGCTAATGGCACTGCAACAGTGAGTGGAGAGGAGGAGAGGCAGGGAGAGTTGAAGAAAGAAAGAGGGAGCGAGAGTGACAGAAAGGCAAAGAGACAGAGGGGGAGAGATTATAATAATGAAAAAAGATAATAGATCATCTCACCTGTATAGGGATGGCTGCCTGCTGGAGCAACATAGGACCTGTGTAGTGTGACATGGGTCGGACCACGTGCATGTGGCGAGGTGCTGCCATAGAAAGATTGCACCGCAAATCAGACACTGCAACCAAAGCATTCCCTAGCAGCCGAAGACACTCGCCAACAAGATTTATAATTCGCTGTGCCTGTTCTCGTTCCTCCTATAGAAGCAACACACAGAGACAGAGTCAAAAAGGCTAATGTGACAGCATCTTACATTTAAAATGGAAACGGACAAGATACAGAACACACACACGTACAGATGTGAACCACCCAAGTATACACCACTCAAATATCCAGTAGAGCTATAATGGGTTAAAATGAGGGTCACCAATAGAATAAATGTGTTAAATTAACCACTTGCCTACAGGGCACTTTTACCCCCTTCCTGCCCAGGCCAATTTCCAGCTTTCAGCGCTGTCACACTTTGAATGACAATTTCGCGGTCATGCAACACTGTACCTAAATTAAATTTTAATAATTTGTTTTTACACAAAGAGCTTTCTTTTGGTGGTATTTAATCACCACTGGGTTTTTAATTTTTTTGTTAAACCAATTAAAAAAGCTTGAAAATTTTGAAGAAAAAAAATAAATAAAAAAATTCTCATAGTTTGTTATAAAATTTTGCAAACAGGTAATTTTTCTTCTTCACTGATGTGCACCGATGGGGCTGCACGAATGGTCAGCAATGGGTGGCACTGATTGGCAGCACTGCTGGGTACTGTTGGGACTGCACTGATAATCAGTGCCCTGTATATCAGTGTAGGTGTCCCTTTAACACAAGCCGGCTATTGGCTCTCTTCTCCCCTCCTAACACCGTCAGAGTGAGGAAAGGAAAGCAGCCAACTGGCTTGAGTTTACATCATGATCAGCTGTCATTGAACACAGCTAATCATAAAGGGCCACTGTAATTGGCCCTTTACCCTGAAGGACGCCAGGATCACAGAGAGCGCCGCCCATGCACTGCAGGGGGCGTGCGGGTAGTGCGATCATGGGAGGACATCCATGGACACCCTCCCGGCAAAGTAAGCCTGTCTTTCGGCAAGCGCATGGGCGGAAAGGGGTTAAATAAAAAATAAAAAAAAATGTCCAATCAGACTATATCCTAATGGATAATTTTATTAATTTTGTTTTACAAAAGAAGAAACTATGAACGATTTCCAATCATGTTATATATGTGTGTGTGTGTGTGTGTGTGTGTGTGTGTGTGTGTGTGTGTGTGTGTGTGTGTGTGTGTGTGTGTGTGTGTGTGTGTGTATAAAATAAAAAAGAAATATTTTTTTTTACATTGCAGACTAAAGCATGAAAGCATGGCACTGCAGACTCGGTAAGCTGTCTGGCTGAACTTAGTATATTGGCTGAATGGCAGAATGGCATAGTAATTACTGAATGGCAGGAAGAATCAATGAACTTCATGAGCGCTCACTAGCACCCTCATAGTTCATTGAGAACTACAAGCCGTCACCCGCAGCGGCTGACAATACTTGTAGCCAAATTCATTCATGGGGAAATGAACATTGCCCTGCTGCTCCGTTTTCAAATTGTGGCAGTGGGTGCATGGAGATTGAAGCGCTGGTGGCGGGAGGTGCGTGCATAGGAGCACGTTACATCCTAAAATGTGAACTTTAAACCAAACAAGGCATATGATTGGCACCTGGGAGCAACAGCACCAGTTTTAGTTACGTTTTCATAAATCAGTCCAACAGGCTGCCGTTATCAGTAATAGTGGATAATAAAATAAGTCAGAGATAGAAACCAGAGAGGCCAATATGAAAACAAAAACAGCTCCCTCTCCTTTACAAAAGATCTCATAAATTAGTCTCAGAGAATTAGTGTCTACAGAAGCCTCAAGGATCTAAAAAGATTAGACAGAAGAAGTTGTTCCTACATTCTCATAAGTGCCATTAGTAGCATTGCTGATGATCTCTCTGTAGCGATCCATGAAGGGAGCCAGGCGCTCTTCCACCCGGGATAAAGACTGGAGGACCTCCACATACTCTGTAGGAGTGGGGTGGCTACAGTGAGATAAGAGTACATTATGAGTAGGATTGCATAGAAATAAAAAATACAAGAAAACAGGAGGAATTGGTAAGCGTTGAATCATACAAACAATCATAGGGTAGGAAGTAATCCTGTTACCTTGTCGGTGCTGTACCAGCTTGTCCCTCTGGGCTCTGTGTACTTTGGGATGGCATTTCCCGATTTCCAGATTCACCTTCAGGTCCTGTTGTTTCCATGGGTTCTGCAGTCTGATCATTACTAGGTTGTTGCTGCACAACAGGAAAATATTACAGACCACAAAATGCATGAAATGTCCTTTTCTCAGGCTGCTACCCCTATACACAAGACAGAAAGTACACAGAGCAGTGTAATCCACCCTCATACTATACCATGACAGGTATAGTGCACACAGCAGTGTCATCTCCATCCTCACACTACACCAGGACATGTACAGCCGTGGCCAAAAGTTTTGATAACACCATAAATAAAATTTTCCCAAAGTCTGCTGCTTCACCATTATTAGATCTTTTTGTAAGATGTTGCTATGAAATACTGAAGTATAATTACAAGCATTTCATAAGTATCAAGGAATTAGGTCCTGGGAGTTCCCCGACCATGGACCCAAAATGTTGATGTTTTGTTCCCCAAGCCACTTAGTTATCACTTTTGCCTTATGGCAAGGTGCTCCATCATGCTGGAAAAGGCATTGTTCACCACTAAAGATGGGCTCGGGCGGGTTTGGGATCCTAGTCCCAACCCACCTGTTTAATCCCGCCAGGAAGCCGACACCACACACACAACTAATCACAGGCTGGGAGACATTTCTTGGTCTGTGCAGCTGCAGTGTCGGCTTCTTGGCGGGAATGGGCAGGTGGGTTGGGACTAGGATCCCGAACACACCCGAGCCCATCTCTATTCCTCACCAAACTGTTCTTGGATGGTTGGGAGAAGTTACTCTCGGAGGAGGTTTTTGTACCATTCTTTATTCATGGCTGTGTTCTTAGGCAAAATTGTGAGTAAGCCCACTCCCTTGGCTGAGAAGCCAAGTCTCAGAATGCTTTACTGTTGGCATGACACAGGACTGATGGTAGCGCTCACTTTCTTTCTTCTGCGGATAAGGTTTTTTTCCGGATGCCTCAAACAATTGGAAAGGGAATTCATCAGAGAAATTGACTTTACCCCAGCCCTCAGCAGTCCAATCCCTGTACCTTTTGCAGAATATTAATCTGTCCCTGATGTTTTTCCTGAAGAGAAGTGGCTTTTTTGCTGCCCTTCCTCCTAAAGTTTTTGCCTCACTGTGCCTGCAGATGTATTCACACCTGTCTGCTGCCATTCCTGAGCAAGCTCTGCACTGGTGGTGCCCCGATCCCGCAGCTGAATCAACTGCAGGTGACAGTCCTGGCCCTTGCAGGACTTTCTTGGGCACCCTTAAGCCTTCTTCACAACAATTGAACCTCTTCTCCTTGAAGTTCTTTATGATCCGATAAATGGTTGATTTAGGTGCAATCATAGTAGCGGCAATATCCTCACCTGTGAATCCCTTTTTGTGCAAAGCAATGTTGACTGCACGCGTTTCCTTGCAAGTAGCCATGTTTAACAGAGAAAGAACAATAATTTCAAGCACCACCCTCCTTTTAAAGCTTCCGGTCTGTTATTCTAATTCAATCAGCATTACAGAGTGATTTCCAGCCTTGTCCTCATCTGTGTTATTGAGAGAATCACTGACATGTAAGCTATTCCTTTTGTGGCAGGACTGAAATGCCGTGGATATGTTTTTTGGGGGATTAAGTTAATTTTCATGAGAAAGAGGGACTTTGCAATTAAAGGGGTTGTAAAAGGTAAAAGTTTTCTCACCTTAATGCAATCTATGCATTAAGGTGAAAAAACATCCGACAATGCTGGCCCCCTCAGGCCCCCCGTTTTACTTACCTGACCCCTCGAAAGTCCCGCGCTCGCCCCCGACGTCCTCTTCGCCGCTCACCCTGGCCGTTGATTGGCTACAGTGGATGGACTGAAAGCAGCGCAGCCATTGGCTCGCGCTGCTGTCAATCACATCCAATGACACGGCATGCTGGGGGGCGGGCCAAGTGATACAGTGAGCGGCTAAGGCTGCCAACTGTATCACAGGAGCGCACCCCAAGCATTTCACACTATGCGAGGGAGCTCGCAAGAAGTTGTGGAGTCCTTGCGGGAGGGAGTCGAGACAGCCGCAGAGGGACCCCAGAAGACCAGGTTCGGGGCCACTCTGTGCAAAATGAGCTGCACAGTAAAAGGTAAGTATAGCATGTTTGTTATTTTAAAAAAAATATTTTTATTTTCCTTTAGTGACCCTTTAATTGCAATTCATTAGATCGCTCTTCATAACATTCTGGAGTATATACAAAATGCCATCATAAAAACTGAGGCAGCAGACTTTGTGAAAATTACGATTTGTGTAATTCTCAAAACTTTTTTACAGGGCTATATGCACAGCACAGGTATAGTACACACAGCAGTGTTATCTCGATCCTCACACTACACCATGATATTTGTACAAAGCACCAGTCAAGTACAAACAGCAGTGTCATCTTCATCCTCACACTATACCATGACATGTATACACAGCACCGGTCAAGTACACACAGCAGCGTTATCTGCACACTACACCAAGACATGTATACATAGCAAAAGGTACAGTGCACACAGCAATGTTATCACCATCCTCACATGATACATCAAGACATTACAGATTCAGCCAGTTTTGAACACTCACCTCTAGGCGATCTAGTATCGACTGAATATCTTGTAATATATGTTGCGCCAGAACAAGACGAACCCGGGGCTCGCTCTGTATAGGGAGTAGTAGGAAGGAACAAAGACATAGGAGAGAAGGATATAGAAGGATATTAACAAGAGCAAGCAGAAAACAAGTAAGGAGGACGTGAAAAGAAAAGAGGCCCAAGGGTTGCAATGGTAGCGAAAGCAAAAAACATAATGAAGACCAACAGAGGAGAGAGGTGGAAAGGAGCGCCAGAGACAACAAGTAAAAAGGTGGATGGAAGCAAGAAAACAGGAGACAAAGAATGCATTAGACGGTTGCAGCTAGACACAGGTGAAGCATTGGATAAGAGCAGCTGACAAGAACCCCACCACCATCTACATTCACATGCCTCTTAGCCCTCCATATTTTGGATCGGATTCCAATATACATAATATGATCCAGTCTAAAACTATAACTTATGCATCACCCAAGATTATTATTGGGCCCCTTGCTTTTTGACATCTTAAAAATAAATGACGCACCTTTTCAAATAAAGCCCAACTGAACTTTTAGTTTAAATCAGATAAATATATTCCAGGTGTTAAATTCTTTTCGAAGCAGCTGCAGCCCAAGTATGAAAAGCCTATTCCCTGCCAGCATGTTGCAGAAAAGGACCCTTGCTCTGTGTGGGAACAGTGGCCTCTCTGTAAACGTCAGGCAATTCCCCCTGCTGTGTCAGATCTATTGCTCACTAATCAGCAAAGCTTATGCTCCATGCCGATTGCAGTTATGAGTCCGACTCGCCAGATCGGGAGTTAGATCTCCGCTGGGAAACCACTCCTTTCACAGAGAGCAAGGGTCCTCCTCTACAGAATGCTGGCGGGGGACAAGCTTTATTATTCAAGAGGTGGCTACTTTCTAAAGAAAACAAACTGCAAACTTTGCATACTTTTTGGTTCTGATGCATCTGGAATGTGTTTAGGTGATGTAAAAGTTTAGTCTGACTTTCATCAGGTCATGTGTAACAGTTTATAAAAAAAACAGGCATCACTTAGTACTTGCAGGAACGGACAGGGACGGTCAAGGAAACTTCAATTAACCTAAGAGCCCCCACAATCCTGTATGAAGCCCTCTACACCAACACAACCCCACTGCAAAACACAATGCAAAGCAGGTAACTTATTAAGAGTTGTTGCATTGCACTTCAGAATGCAATGGGCATCTACGTCCATGACTTTCCATAAGCCAATATTTACCTGAAAGTCCCTTCATTAATCTTCAGTCTTCTTCTGTGCATTTTGGGGCTTTTCAATGTCATACAAACAAAAGGAGGCTCTGACTTAAGGAGGTCTTCTAGGTTCAACCCCAGCACCTCACTAAACGGATGCCCCTTTTTGGCTGCAGAGGTGATCTCACTGCTTTGTGAGGGGGGGGGGGGGGGGGGGGGACCTAGCAGAAATTCAAAGCCAATGTCGCAGCTTCATTACTGCATACGGGGCCTTGACCCTGGATCAATCTTGACCTGGGCAGTAGTCAAGTCCCCACGTGCCGTAATGAAGCTGCAATGTACCGCTTATGCCTAGGACCCAAGGGGAGGCCAGACACAAGCTACATGGGTACTTGCAAGCTTCTCAAGGTTCACTGTTTCCTTAAGCCCCCGTTCACATTGGCACTATTTGACAGGTGAAATTGGAGCCTATTGCAGGCAATAGGAGCTTCCCAATCGGTGCGACGCTGCATCAATTTCCAAATGTAGCTGCTGCACTGCTTTTGAAGACTTCAGGGGCGATTTCAATAGACATCTGTGCATGAACCCGCACAGATGTCTTGCAAGTCTCCCCCGAAGTTGGACTGAAATGCGGCTTTGAAATCGTGTAAGTTCAGATGAACTCACACGATTTCAAAGCCGTGTTCAGAATGAACGAGGGCTAAGCCTAGGTTCACATATGTGATGTGGGAAACGTAGCGAATCCTGTGCGTTTCTGGCACCACATTGAAATCGCACAGCGTTCATGCGATCTGCTGCGGGTGTCAATGTTAAAATTAACGACCCCTCAAAAAAGCTTGCAAAAGCAATGCAATTGTCCGAATTGGATGGCATGGGTGTTCACACCCATGCAATTCAATCCCGGTGCGGATGCGATTGGAGCTGTACAAAATTAATGGCTCAAATTGAACTGCACAGATACTGTATGCGATTTGCACAGGAATACGGTGCGATTCCTGTGCAAATCACATGCGGTGTC
Organism: Lithobates sylvaticus; assembly: GCA_028564925.1. Classification (NCBI taxonomy): domain Eukaryota; kingdom Metazoa; phylum Chordata; class Amphibia; order Anura; family Ranidae; genus Lithobates; species Lithobates sylvaticus. The sequence continues at coordinate 212,870,818 of CM053033.1, forward strand.
CCGCACAAGTGTGAACCAAGGCTCAATCTTTTAGGCCAGGTGGAGTTCACTTTAAAAATCAAAAACAGGGTTAAGAAGCAAAACCCTTGGCTGATGACCGTTACATATTCCCTTTAAAAATTGTGCACACTGAACTTTATTCCTTTATTGATTGGTGGGTCCCTAACCCAGGGAGACAAAGGAAAAAGTGACTTTAAAAACACTGGAATGGAGAGCCAATTAACAGTATTATACATTGTATGGGAACTGTGCACTACAAAAATACAAGTTGCCATCTGCCCTGTAGCAGTTTTACTGCTGCAGGGTGGCAGCTGTGCACTGGTTCCAGACAAAGTATCAAAAGTGTCAGAATGTCCGCCGCAATATCAGTGTCCCACTATAAGTCACTGATCGCCGTAATTACTAGTATAAAAAAAAATAAAAAAAAGAAGAAGTAAAATTCCATAAATATATTCCACTGTTTGTAAACGCTATAACGTTCACATAAACCAATATATACTTATTGAGACTTTTTTTTTTTTACCAAAAATATCTAGCAGCATACTGGCCAAAAATTATGAATAAATTAGATTTTATGCAATTAATTTTTTGGGATATGTTTTAATGTCAGAAAGTAAAAAATATTGTTCTTTTGTTTTCAAAACTGGTCTTTTTTTTTTTTTTTGTTTGTAGCACAAAAATTATCAATAAATAGAAGAAATCAAATACCACCAAAAGAAAAATTGTATTTGTGGGGGGAAAAAAAAATGACATAAATGTTATTTGGGTACAGTGTCGTACAACCGCGCAATATTATGTTAAAATAACGCAGTGGTGCATCGCAAAAAATGGCCTGATCCTGAAGAGGGGTAAATCTTCCAGTGGTTAAACTTTTAACATCTGCATTTTTTTTATTATTTCTGAATAGATCTCAAAAGGAGCCATTAAATCTTCAAAAACATGTTTTTCCCCCTCTAACAGCTATAAAAGGAAGCACATAGAGTGTAGACTGCCAATGGTGCCCTCCTGCTGAAAAGTCAGCATTAAAAAGGGGTTGTAAACCCTCATGTTTGTTTCACCTTAATTCATCCTATGCATTAAGGTGAAAAAACTTCTTCTAGACTTTTGCAGACTAACAGATTTTCTTCTAAGATTGCCCTGTATTTGACTCCATCCATCTTCCCATCAAATCTGACCAGCTTCCCTGTCCCTGCTGAAGAAAAGCATCCCCACAATATGTTGTTGCCACCACCATGTTTCACGGTGGGGGATGGTGTGTTCAGGGTGATGTGCAGTGTTATGCCGCGTACACACGAAGGGACTATCCCGCGGGATTGTCCGCTGGACTCAAGTCCACCGGACAATCCCCTCGTGTGTGGGTGCCGGCGGACTTTTTGGCACCAAAAGTCCGGCGGACTAGGTTTTAAGTTTTGTTTTAAAATTGTCCGCTGGACTTGGCAGTCCGCGGACAATCCCGCCGTTAGTAGGCTAGTCCGCCGGACTTTTGAAATGAAGGGACTTGCCGCTCATCAGAAAGTCCGGTCATTCCCGCGGACTTTTTCCAGCGGATTGTCCGCCGGAGAAGTCCGGGCGTGTGTGGGCAAGTCACACGCTCGGAAGTCCGGGCGTGTGTGGGGAAGTCCCGCCGGACTAGGTCCGGCGGACAAAGTCCGAACGTGTGTACGCGGCATTAGTTTTCCACCACGCATATCGTTTTGCTTTTAGGCCAAAAAGTTACATTTTGGTCTCATCTGACCAGAGCACCTTCTTCCACATGTTTGCTGTGTCCCCCACATGGCTTTTCACAAACTGCAAACTGGACTTCTTATGGCTTTCGTTCAACAATGGATTTCTTCTTGTCACTCTTCCATAAAGGGCAGATTTGTGGAGAGCACGACTAATAGTTGTCCTGTAGACAGATTCTCCCACCTGAGCTGTGGATCTCTGCAGAGTTCCCATGGGCCTCTGGCTGCTTCTCTGATTAATGCTCTCCTTGCCCAGCCTGTCAGTTTAGGTGGACGGTCAGGTAGGTTTTAAGTTGTGCCATACTCTTTCCATTTTCAGATGATGGATTGAACAGAGCTCCGTGAGATGTTCAAAGCTTGGGATATTTTTTTTATAACCTAACCCTGCTTTAAACTTCTCCACAACTTTATACCTGACTTGTCTGGTGTGTTCCTTGGCCTTCATGATGCGATTTGTTCACACAGGTTCTCTAACAAACCTCTGAGGGCTTCACATAAAAGCTGTATTTATACTGAGAAGCCACAGCCAGGTGCCCACATTAAGAATGCCGGCGCCGCGAGCGAAGCGGGGAACGAAGGGGGGCCTCGTTCCCCCGCATCGCTGGACCCTGGGACAGGTAAGTGTCCGATTATTAAAAGTCAGCAGCTACAGTATTTGTAGCTGCTGACTTTAAATTTTTTTTTTTTTTGTGGGCCCTCCTCTAAGGACCAAGCCTATTTTTTACACTTGGTGTTTACAAGTTAAAATAATTATTATTTTTTGCTAGAAAATTACTTTGAACCCTCAAACATTATATATATTTTTTCAGACACCCTAGAGAATAAAATGGCGGCCGTTCCAATACTTTAAAAGGTCACACTGTATTTGTGCAGCAGTCTTGCAAATGCAATTTTTTTGGGGAAAAAAAAAAAAAATTATATATATATATATTTTTTTTTTTTTTATTCAAAAAAGTGTAAGAGTAAAGTTAGCCAAATTTTTTTTAAATTGTGAAAGATGTTACGCCAAGTAAATTGATACCCAACATGTCATGCTTCAAAATTGTGCCCGCTCGTGGAATGTCGACGAGCGACGTTTAAAAATGTCTACAGGTTGCCAGTTTTAAGTTACAGAGGAAGCATTTTACTAGAATGATTTCTCTCACTCCAACGATAGCGGCGATACCTCACGTGTGGTTTGAACACTGTTTAAAAAACAAAAAAAAATTGGTCTTTTTTTTCCCCCCCAATATAAAAAATTGTCCCTTTAAGCGTAAGGCCTTTGGGCGGAAGAGACGTTTGAAGTCACTCCTGTCATCCAATGGCATAGAGTCGAGTGGGGGCCATCATTCCCTCACTCGACTTACTGCCTAGCAGGGGAAAGGATCGTCTCCGCTGATTTTCAGGCCGCTAGCAGGGGGACTTTTAACCCCCGCTAGTGGCAGAAGAAAGGGTTACTAGCACCCATGTTGCTCTGCCCATTAACTTCAATGGGCAGGGTGTTTTGGGAGTGGTGTAAACACCGCTTCCGCACCGCCCCAAAGATGCTGCTTGCAGGACATTTTTTCCCCATCCTGCAAGTGCACCGCCCCAGCGTGAAACAATCAGGCACTTCTTTTAGTGCTAAAAGGCCTGAAAAGCGCCCCAGTGTGAAAGGGGTCTTAATAAAAACGATATTACACTATTTTGGAAAATTTTGGAATATTACACTTTTCTACTGGGTCCCAGTGGTTGGTAAGGAGAGAAGGAAATCTGGAGGGCCAGTGGTTGATGCAACTGTATATGGCAGTATAGATGTGGATCACCACATCTGTATTTTGAGGAGCGATATCGGGTGAAAAACCTTAAATATCCAAGGCGTATATAACATGTATGGTTGGTAAGTGTGCATTTTGTACCCACTGTGGTGGAGCACTAATTGAAGGAGTTCTTAGCACTTTATAAATCTGAAGACACAGTGGGAGGATTTTTTAAAAGGATAATTCACATCTTCATATGGACTTTTCTGATTCACTATTTATACAGTGCCTTGAAAAAGTATTCATACCCCTTGAAAATTTCCACATTTTGTCATGCGACAACCAAAAACGTAAATATATTTTATTGGGATTTTATGTGATAGACCAACACAAGTTGCACATAAATGGTTTTACATTTTTTTTACAAATATATCTGAAAAGTGTGGCGCGCATTTGTATTCAGATCCCCTGAGACTTTACACACAGGTGGACTCCATTTACCAATTAGGTGACTTCTGAAGGCAACTGGTTCCACTAGATTTTAGTTAGGGGCATCAGAGTAAAAGGGGCTGAATACAAAAATGCACGCCACACTTCTCACATATTTATTTGTAAAACATTTTGAAAAACATTTACTGTATATACTCGAGTATAAGCTGACCCGAATACAAGCCGAGGCACCTAATTTTACCACAAAAAAATGGGAAAACGTATGGACTTGAGTATAAGCCTAGAGTGAGAAATGTGCAGCTACTGTAAGTGGAAAAGAGGGTCAACAATGCCCATTTGCAGCCATAGGCCCCCCAAACTTAAAACATGGTAGTTAAGGGTTCCTAGATGCCCCCTATCTGCAGCCAAAGGGTCCTGAAATAACATTGCTGCAGATGGACACAGTTGACCGAATTTGGGGCCCAGTATCTTGGGGACACTTGGTGCTAGAAACCCCAAATTTGGTACAAACTCAGTGGAACTAGCACTACAACATATCCAAAGATGAGGTTCCTAATGCCAAGTGGCCCCGAGATACGAGGCCCCAAAGTCGGGTCGGAAAATGTCACTCTGCTGCAGAAAAGTGCTCAAGTATAAGCCAAGGGGGGCATTTTCAGCACACAAAAAAAATGTGCTGAAAAACTTGGCTTATACTCGAGCATATACGGTATGTGCCACTTTGTGTTGGTCTATCACATAAAATCCCAATAAAATATATTTACGTTTTTGGTTGTAACATGACAAAATGTGGAAAGTTTCAAGGGATACGAGTACTTTTTCCAAGACCCTGCATATCAATTGATTTTTACGGATTCATGTTTAGTATATATTGTATCTAAGTGATTTATGTTGGATTTATGTTGTGTGCTAGCGCCCAATTTATTTATTCACTTTTATTTGGGGAGGTGGGTAACCACTCAAAGGGGCAGCTACATGTTTAAATAATTTCGATTGGCGTCATACTTTTTTGGCAACACAATTTTTTTTAACACTACTTTAACATTTCCAGATGTTCCCTATAATATAACAAATTCTTTAGTTGTATTGCCCATACTGGTGACAGGCTTACTATAAAAACATTTATTTTATGCATTAAATACTTAAGTGCCAACAAAACGGTATAGTATGGGTGATAAATAATAATAAAGTGATGTCAGTCCGTGAAGTGAACCTAGTCTGCCAGGGCTACAGTGCAAGCTGTTGTGACATGGTTGTCAATCCAGAACTGGTGAAGTGATAATCGGTGCTGGTGGTCACTCTCAAAAAAGTTGTGCAAAATAATAGTAGGTGACTTCTGTGGGGTATGGTATAGATGTCCCCTTACCTTACCGCTGGAAGGTAACAGCGCGTGTACATACATTGGCTCCCAAAGGGCCTCTGCTCTCCCTGGATGGCGTCTCCCTCTGGTTCCAAGTGGGTGCGTCTCCTAGTGGGCGTCCCTTGTTTGATCTGGTGTCAGTTCCGGTATCTCAGGGAGTTCAGAGATACCGGAAGTGAGGTACGTGCTCGCTGCTCGTTTTTACATGCTTCTCTATGTACACCAAAATGTGAGTTCATATTTGTTATATCATTGAAATAAATTAATTTTTAAAAACTACTACACTATCGAGCATCCCTTTTACCTATTTGTGAGGTACACACACTGACACCAGATCAAACAAGGGACGCCCACTAGGAGACGCACCCACTTGGAACCAGAGGGAGACGCCATCCAGGGAGAGCAGAGGCCCTTTGGGAGCCAATATATGTACACACGCTGTTACCTTACAGCGGTAAGGTAAGGGGACAGCTATACCATACCCCACAGAAGAACAGAAGTCACCTACTATTATTTTGCACAACTCTTTTTTGAGAGTGACCACCACTGAAGTATTTAGTGCATAAAATAGATGTTTTTATTTAAAGGAATTTAGTTTCAAAAACACATTTAACAAACGTTTTTAATGCGATTTTATTGGAATCGATTTTATTTTACCTACACCATCTATTTAATGAACTTTTATGTATGAAGATATAATATTATTTATTGGATTTGGTTTATAGTGCTTTCATTTTATTTATGCACACTATGCACTTAGTCACGGTAACATTTTAAGGTTATTGCCACTTGCCAGCGCACGTAAACTTGTTCTCTTAAGCACTTTATATTTGCACTTATATATTCAGTCTCTCTAACTTAGTTTTCAGCGCAGCACTACCTCTCTATTTTATATATTTTTTGGACCCGAAATCTCCCATCAGTGTTTGCCGCAGTATTAGACCATTTTATTACATACTACATACTAGGCAGGCGCAGGGATACATACTACAATACAGGCTTACTATAAAGTTCCACTGTAAAGTAAACCTGTTACTTTTTCCAATTTGGACCAGCTACAAGCCTCACTTAGGCCCCTTTCACACTGGGGCGGTGTGGGCGTCGGCGGTAAAGCAGTGATATATTTAGCGCTGCTTTACCGCCGTTTTAGCAGCGGTATTCAGCCGCTAGCGGGCGGTTTTAACCCCTGCTAGCAGTCGAAAAAGGGTTAACCCCCCCCCGCCGCGGCATTGCCACGTTGCCCCATTGATTTCAATGGGTAGGAGCAGTATAGGAGCGGATTTTCCGACGGACAAAGTTTTATCTCCTGCTCTCAAATTTTCCGACAAAGTCCTATCGGACTTTTTCCGATAGTGTGTAGCGAATTCCAACGGACAAAGTGCCACGCATGCTTAGATCACATTACAAGACCAACGCTATTGGCTACTAGCCTCTACGTAGTCCCGTCGTAGGCAACAAACGTCACCACGTTCAGAATGATCGGATTTTCCGACAACTTTGTCCGACCGTGTGTATGCAACACCAGTGTCGGACAAAATCCGTCGGAAAAAATCCGATAGATTTTGTGGTCGGATTTTCCGACCGTGTGTACGGGGCATTAGACATTTGCCTAGTCATTTATTCCCTCCACTGGTTATTTAACAGGTTCCTACACATTTTTTTTGTGCATTTATCTAAAACATTCATATCAAAAAAATAAAAAGTATAATTTTCTAATTCCTTCTTTTGTTTCACCAAAATCTTTGACCATTACTTCTCTTCAAATGAATTAAAGATCTGAGCAAACCCCCACCTAAAAACACAAAACTGTAACACTGTTTGTCTGCGGTAGAACTGCACACTTAAGAAAACTTGACAAACAGCAGTAACTGATCAACCATGATAATACATGTCAAAGGACTAGAGGCAGAATCTCCACGTCTCGTACCTGGATGGGGAGCTGCTGGTCCAAGTTTATATGGACATCAAGAGAGGAGCCATCACTCTAAGCAGAGAAGGTAGGAAGGAAGAAGAGAGCCAGAGGGGATCAGGCGGGATGAGAAAGGGCAGGATGAAATCAGGAACATTAACAAGAGATCAGAAAAGGATGCAGAAACAGCAAGAAGGACCAGAGAAGGTAGAGAGGACGAGGAGAGACATAGAAAGACATGAAAGAGGAGCAGGACAGGTGGAGGAGAAGAGAAGAAGGAGGACAACAGTAAACGGTATAAATCAGAGAATTGTTCTAAACATATTAGATCTCCTATTCTACATGTAAACCAACCCATCCAGGAAAGGGTTATACATGCAAACACCACAGGAGAAGACACATTGCTTACAGGGACAGGATGACAACCAACACAGAGAAAGGGAAATCTGATGGAGGGTTTATAAACTTACCCCACTGACTGTGGAAACACGTGGAGCTCTGCCAGCCTCACCCAGACCTGACATGACATGCTACAGGAAGAGAGATGAAAAGCATGTTAACCTAAAGAACTACTCCGCTCTGAACAAAAACTTGTCAAAAGGTTTTTAAAGCTCCTTTCACACGGTGCTCCGTTTTCTCCATCCGTTCAGTCACAATTTATTTTTGTTAGAAAATTAGATGAAAAACGGATCTGGACTTACGTTTTTACATCCATTGTGTACATCCGTTTTCTAGTGAATTTCTAATTTTTGGAACGATTAGAAAAATTGATCGACCGATTCAAATGTGAAGAATAGCTGGTTGCCAAGGAGCAGGCCAGCCGCTGTGTCCTTAAAAACCCATGAGTCATCAGCTGTCAGCATGCCCCTGGGCGATGACGTCACAAGGGGGCGGGGTCACCAAGGGTGAACGGATGGCCCCCGCCGCCCCTTAGGCTGCATTCACACCTGAGCGTTTTGTCGCCTGAAGCTACATAACGCTAGAGAGGAAAAAAATACATTATTCTCTATGGAGATGGTTCACATCTCCACTCCAAAACGCCTGAAGCCCTACGCCTGAAGCTCAAACAAGTTCCAGACCCTTTTTTGTCGCTTGAATCGGGCAGATTTGGGCGTTTTTCTTCTTTTTACATTGGTGACCTTTTGCTCTGCACAAAATCGCGGTAAAAAACACTGCGAAATCATGGTAAAACGCAGCAATTCGCGCGATTTTCTGCCCGAAACCGCTACGCTCAGGTGTGAATGCAGCCTTAGTTATTTAAGATCTGTCAGACAGCGGGAGCCAGCATCGAGTGCACTACACTTTTTTGGGGTTGGTGAATGGGTAGGGGTACTATCTAACCCATACATAATAACGTGAGAGGGGCGGGAACCGGTGGCCTCTTGTTAAAAAGGGGCTTCCAGATTCCGATAAGCCCCCCGCCCGCAGACCCCCCCACAACCACCAGCCAGGGTTGTGGGGAAGAGGGCCTTGTCTCCATCAACTGTATGTTGTAGTATTTTTTTTTTTTTTTAATAAATGGCAGACGTTCCGCTACAGGAGGTACACCGTAATAAGGAAAAAGGAGACATGAAATGTAGCCAAGACGCTCAAGTCACTAGTTGGGGACCTAAAACAAAATCGATCTAGTGGATTTCCTCACCGGCAGATTAAACGCTCCCACCATAACGTAGCCGTTTCCGTTCCTCTCAGGACCGCTGGATCCTGGTCCGCCCGCAGCACCACTGCTAGAGCTGGAAGATGTGCTGGATGATCCAGAAGCTCCCCCGGTAGTGGTCTGTGTCTGAGGAGGCGCACGCTCCACCAAGTGAATGACCTTCCCATCCACATCTGAAAGAGCAGAACACAAGCTGGTTATTGGGGAAAAAAAAGAGCCACAACCTCTGTTCAAAGCCTACTGTGCAGCTAACAATGCCAGGTACTCACTGTATTCCTTCAGCTTTTTATCTTCCTGCAGCACACGACCCTGATATATGAGACGCTGCTTCTCTGGAGGAATGCCAACCGAGGAAGATATGTGATCCTTGAAGTCCTTCACAGTTATCTGTAGGGGGAAAAAAAAAAAAAAAGGCAAGATGGCAGCTCAGACAAAGGCCTTTTGTGCGCACACAGAGTACAATCAAAATTCTGCTCTGGGTGTCAATAAGAAGAACCCAGAGACTAGTAAGCCTACTTACAGCTTTCTTCTGTAAGAATATAAAACATCCTTTAAGCACTGTATACAAAAAGGTTTAGCTACAGGGAGATTCTTCCCAACATACAGCTGGCTGTGGGTAATCACGATATAAAACAAATATCATTTACCTCTTTTAAAGTGAGTCAGTAAATGGGGTGGGTGATTGATAGGCGTATGAAACCAATCGCTCTGACATAAACTCCATTTACCTTACTTGTAGGTACTAGATAGGTAGGTAGGCCACTGTTTTTTTTTTTGTTTGTTTTTTCTTGAATGTTCAGTTTTTAGTTTTGAGATGACATCTTACCATAGATGGGAGATGGTTATGTTATTTTAAATTGTAGTATCAAAAAGTTAAGTTTATTAGAAACTATAATTAAAAATAACATAACCAGCTCCCATCCATGGTAAGATGCCATCTCAAAGCTAAAAACTGAACAAACTTTTTTTTTTTTAACCCCTTTTCAATTGCCCAACACATGCGGCTTTAACGCCTACATGCGGCACATATGAAACTCTGGTTGACTGTTGTTCGAGTGTGAAAAAGCGATCACTGTACGCTCTTAATGCAAAGACTGAGCTGTCACAGACACCTCGTGACATAGCGTTTATTTTTTTTTATATATACACAGCGGGTAAAATAAAGTATTGAACACGTCACCATTTTTCTAGGTAAATATATTTCTAAAAAGGTGCTATTGACATGAAATGGTCACCACATGTTGGTAACAGCCAGTGATGTAAGTAACTGAGTTAAAATAAACTGAGTTACATAACGCAGTTACTTTAGGGAGTAACGAGTAATCTAACTGATTACTTTTCCCCTCATGGTAACTCAGTTCCCATTACTTTGGCTTAGTTACCCCAATTACATCTACCGCCACTAGATGGCAGTAGTGTAATTCCGGTGTCCTGCCGAAAAAGTTCCTCCGCCAGATAAGGACCCCCCTGTACTGCGCAGGCGCAGCGCTTGCGCAGTACGAAGGACTACGGAGCTTCCGAAAACTGCCGAACCTAAACAGCTCTGAGTGAACTCTACACCGCGCAGGTGCAGTTAACATGTAATTGTACGAGGCGATGCCGCACGCTCCTGATGCTCGTGCTACTCTGCAAGGGGCGTCTATCGTGTAAGTAAGGGGCGGGTCTAGTATTACTGTAACCAAGGGGCGCATTATTATTATTATATATCGAGCTCTGCCCATTAATTTAACATTCGTCCTCTTCTGTAGCCATCCGCCCTTACATGATATAATAATAATAATAATAATAATAATAATAATAATAATAATAATAGACCCGCCCCTTGCTTACACGCTATAACAGATCTGCCCCTTGGTTAGAGTAATAATAGAGCAGCCCCTTGGTTACACGATATATAACAATAATAATAAATGCGCCCCTTTCTTACAGTAATACTAGACCCGCCCCTTAGTTACACATATAGAATATTTTAAAAAAAAAGTCAGTTAATTTGCTGAGTAACTTATTACTTTTCCAATGTAGTAACTGAGTTACTAACGCAATTACTTTTTGGGAGAAGTAATTTGTAACTTAACTAATTACTTTTTTAAAGTAAGATGACCAACACTGGTAACAACCCATGCAATCCATACAAAGACACTAAAACAAAAACAAAAAACGTTCAGAAATGAAGTTGTGTAATAAAAAATGGAATTGCACAAGGAAAAAGTATTGAACACGCCAACTAAAATGCATTTATTACTTGGTACATAATCCTTTCTTGATAATGACAGCTTCAAGACGCCTCCTGGATGGAGAAACTAGTCTCATGCATTGCTCAGGTGTGATTTTGGCCCATTCTTCCACACAAACAGTCCTCAAATCTTGAAGGCCTCTTCTATGAACTCTGATCTTTAGTTCTTTCCATAGATTTTCTACTGGATTCAAGTCAGGCGATTGGCTGGGCCATTCTAGCAGCTTTATTTTCTTTCTTAGAAACCAATTGAGAATTTCCTTGACTTTGTGTTTGGGATCGTTGTTTCGCTGAAATGTCCTCCCTCGTTTCATCTTCATCATCCTGGTAGATGGCAGCAGATTTTTATCAAGGATGTCTTGGCACATTTTTCCATTCATCCTTCCTTCAATGATATGAAGTTTGCCAGCACCGTATGCTGAAAAACAGCCCCACACCATGACGTTCCCACCTCCAAACCTCACTGTTGGTATTATGTACAGTGCCATTTGACCTCTAAATATGTGTAATATGGCATCCAATGAGTTAAATTTTGGTCTCATCTGACCAGATTATTTTCTCCCAGCATTTCACAGGCTTGTCTAAATGTTGTGCAGCAAACTCTAAACGAGCTCCAACATGCTTTTACTTCAGCAATGGAGTCTTGCATGGTGAGCGTACATACAGGCCATGGCGGTTGTGTGCATTACTTCTTTAAAACATTTGTACCTGCAAATTCCAGGTCTTTCTGAAGCTCTCCACAAGTGGTCCTTGGCTCTTGGACAACTCTTCTGATAATTATTTTTACTCCTCTTTCAGAAATCTTGCGAGGAGCACCCGGTCAAGGCCGGTTTATGATGAAAATATGTTCTTTCCACTTCTGATTTATGTGTTCACTGGAGCACTGTTCAGAATGCACCAATACCAATACTGGTATCGGAATCAGTGGCGATACTAAGCATTTGCGTGAGTAATCGGTACTCGTGCAAATGAGCCTATACCTGAAACCGATACCTTCAGGTTTGGCTCTTTCATCTGTCAGCGCGATTCCCCCGCTGACAGATGAAATGTATACAAAAGAATGCAGGCAGTCATAGTTCTGTGAGTGCACGTAGTTCTGCGAGTACCTGTGTATTGTCTTGTTGAGTACCTGTGTATTGTCTTGTTGAGTACCTGTGTATTGTCTTGTTGAGTACCTGTGTATTGTCTTGTTGAGTACCTGTGTATTGTCTTGTTGAGTACCTGTGTATTGTCTTGTTGAGTACCTGTGTATTGTCTTGTTGAGTACCTGTGTATTGTCTTGTTGAGTACCTGTGTATTGTCTTGAGTATTAGTATCAGGAAGCTAGTTGTTGGGTAATTTGGACAGGGTATAATTCCCAATCCTCAAATTTAATAGGTACGATGCCCTGCAGGTGTGGAGAGGCGACTCTTTGTACATCTTGCGGCATGTGTGCGTTCCTTGATCATCCGACCGAGTGTGAATACTGCTGTGCAAAATGTAAGCGCATTGTTTCCCTGGAAGCCCAGGTTCTGAATCTGGGGAAGCAACTGTCAGCACTGAAAAGTCCCTCATACTCAAGGAGAGCCAGGAGCGTACATGGCAGGGGCCAGCACAGAGGCTGGTAGAGACAAAGAGCTGCAGGCACTAGCAAAGAGTAGATGGGTGACAGAAAGGGTAGAGAGGGAAGTGCCAGGGAGGCCGATCCAGGGCTGGAGAATCCCAATAAGTACGCGCCATTGAGTGACATTGGTGAAACCAGTCAGGGACCAGCACTGCTGGAGCTGAGGGACTCTCCTAGCTGCCGGGGAGGAAGCACTCCTCCAGTGAGAGTGGGGGGGGGGGCGAAGGGAAAGGAAAGAGATTCTGGTGGTAGGGGACTCATAAAAATGTAAATAAAAAATAAATTTTAAAGATAGGCATCAGTAATGGCGAGTACTTGAGGAAAATAAATCGGTACTTGTACTCAGTCTTAAAAAAAACTGCCATCAGTTCATCCCTAATTCAGAAGTTTAGAAATCCTTCTGTAACCAATGCAATCGGTATGTTTTGCAACAATAAGGCCCCTTTCACACTGGGGCGGGAGCCGCGTCAGCGGTAAAGAAGCGCTATATTTAGCGCTGCTTTACTGTTGTTTTAGCGGCAGTTTTCAGTCGCTAGAGGTGCGGTTTTAACCCCCGCTTGCAGCCGAAAAAGGGTTAAAACCACCCGCAAGCGGCGCTTTGCCGGCGGTATAGCCACGCTGCCCCATTGATTTCAATGGGTAGGAGCGGTGAATACACCGCTCCTTCACCGCTCCAAAGATGCTGCTAGCAGGACTTTTTTGATCGCCCTGCTAGCGCACCGCTCCAGTGAATGGGGCCTATTTTTTTCAGGCGCTATTTTTAGCACGGTAATGCCTGAAAAACGCCCCAGTGTGAAAGGGGCCTAAGGTTGTGAAGGTCTTGAGAAAGTTCTTTGCTTTTACCCATCATGAGGTGTTTTTTGTGTGACACCTTGGTAATGAGACACCTTTTTAGGCCCGGTTCACACTGCTGCGGTGCGGGAGATCGCATATGATTCGCACCGCACTGCAGTTCAAATCATATGCGATCTCTGTGCGATGCGAATTCAGCCATACAGATAGTATGGCTGAATTTGCATCGCATTCGGCCCAAACTCGCACAGGACCCTTTTTTTCGGTCCGCAGCAGAATCGGATCGCATGGTGTTCTCACCATGCGATCCGATTCCTGTCCGAGTTTGCAGATCGCACTGCGATACGCGAGCTGATATGGGGGTGTCATTAACATTTCCCTGACACTCCCAGCAGCTCGCATAGGGCAGTGTGAACTGCCTGCGGGAGACATGCGATGCGGGAACCCGCAGTAGATTCGCAGCGTTCCCGCACCGCAGCAGTGTGAACCGGGCCTTATAGGCCATCAGTTGAGACTGAACCAGCAGGTATAAATTTGCACTGACAAGGGGCAGGATTGCTTTCCAATTACTGATGGATTTCAGCTGGTCTCTTGGCTTTCAATGCCTTTTTGCACCTTCCTTTCTTTATGTGTTCAATCATTTTTCCCTGTGTCATTCCATTTTATTACACAAAACTTTATTTCTGAACGTATTTGTTTTGGTTTCTTGTATGTATGGATTGCATGGGTTGTTACCAACATGTGGTGAAAATGTCATGTCAATAGCACCTTTAGAAATATATTTAACTAGAAAAATGGTGATGTATCAATACTTATTTTACTCGCTGTATCAACTTTTAGGTGCCTGTGTGAATGAGCCCTAAAGCAATATGGGGCAGCTGATGTATTTTGGCTCCTCGCACATCCAGTAATTAGAATCCGCGCTCTGTAAAACACACCTCTGCATCTACTGCGAAGGTCCGAGACTGCGAGTCCAACGTTTTCACCGTCACCTCCATCTTCTCGTCAGCCGCCATCTCCCTCCCTGAAATACAAAAAGAAGAGAAGGTAAGAGTGGTGGGAGCTGAAGGACATTTCCAGGCAGTATTTTGACCCGTCATTGGAGAAGGTATACTGAGTCTTGTAGTTCCACAAAAGAGAAGAAGAAGATGAAATCGGACTACCCAACTTTGACTTTGGATATCCATAAAGAAAAAAAGACTGGTTTCCAGTCCAAAAATAACAGCTTTAGATTTATCAGACAATATTTACACACAGCGATTAGCCTTCTGACAAACATCTAGGGACATAACAACCCCAAGGGCTCAGAGGACACGGTCCCTGCCAAACCCAACTACCTGCTTTGTATTCAGAAAATCAATCGTGACTCAATGGAACACTAAAGAAGGTTTATTTAAAGGAGAACTTCGGGCAAGCAGGAAAAAGCACAGTGTATGTGGGAACTTACCCCAGGCAAAGTATAGGCAACTGTGTGGCCAGTATTTTGATCCAGATAATCCTCCCAGATAGTACAGCCAGATCATGGACCTCCAGTTTGTCTTGGCCAAGAACACACTACTGGCCTACATATTAAATAATGAAGCCGCACACTGAGAAGTCATCTATCTACTCGCTCTACTCGCCCTTCCTGTCCGCAGGACCCCTTTTTGGCACAGGTGGATACAGAAGAGCCGATACCTAGCAGGGATGCACCAATAACTTTTTTTTTTTTTTTTTTTAATCGGGAAGTACGAGTACCAATAAAAAAAATTGGCGCAAATCGCACTGCAGAGAATCACATGGGATTTCCCCCACTGCGTGTGTGTATAACTAGATACCGTATATACTTGAGTATAAGCCGACCCGAATATAAGCTGAGGCACCTAATTTTACCACAAAAAAAATGGGAAAACTTATTGACTCGAAATGCGCAGCTACTGTAAGTGGAAAAGAGGGTCACCAATGCCCATTTGCAGCCTCACTGTGCCCATTTGCAGCCATAGGTCCCCCAAACTTCAAAGAGTTGAGCACTTGTGGTGAAGAACTAGGAATCCAATTTTGAGCGTCACAATTTGGTGTTGGGATTTATCATATATGGACTTTTAGCTTGCTATTTATTTGCATTTTTGATTCACTGAACCTCACTAGCGCCTCATCCTTTAATATAATTTTCCCGCAGCTTTTGGCGAGCCGTTTACTTTTAAAAGGGAACGCTTCCATTATGTTTGTTCACTGATTTCACAGGGCGCCATTCATTGGTTTTTCATTTTTTTTTTTTTAAATCAAAAAGGTGCTTCAACAAAGTATTGGTTTAGGGTGTGCACACTTATGCAACCATATTAGGGCTGAAACAACTAATCGATTAATCGTCAAGTAATTGATTACTATTTACATAATCGATTAATTGGCCAGTAACATAATGGGGTTAAAAAAATAAAATAAAAATGAGCCCTTTATAGTTTTTTTAACCCCATTATGTTACTAAACGTCTTAGACCTGGTTCACAACTGTGTGTTTTTGGGGCTTTTTGCAGAAACGCACTACAGTTCATTTATATGGTTTCCTATGGGACACGTTCACATCTGTGCTTTTTTCAGCCGCTGCATATTTGGAAAGGGTCAGGGAAAAAAAAAAAAATAGAACAAAGTTCTTAAAATGACATTTTTTGAAGGAAGAAAAAAATAAATTTGATCTTTGAGTCTGATGATATTTACCAGGTTCACCCTTTAATAGTATATACAGAGTATCTCTCCTCTAATAGTGTATATACAGAGTATCTCTCCTCTAATAGTGTATATACAGTATATCTCTCCTCTAATAGTGTATATACAGTATATCTCTCCTCTAATAGTGTATATACAGTATATCTCTCCACTAATGTATATACAGTATATCTCCTCTGTCTGTTATTCTCAGAGTGGATTAGATATTTTGCTCCCTAACCATATAGTTGGTTATTTATATTTACCACTGCATAGAGAGATTTAAGAATAAATTGCCTTTTTTTTTTAAACTTTACATATTAACTAAATTATACACCACACTTTAAGGTTATTAACCGATTAATCAAAACAATAATCAGCCACAACTAATCGAGTTATGAAAATAATCGTTAGTTGCAGCCCTAAACCATATTATTTTATTTTTACTTCCCTCCACCTAAAATATTTCAGTAGGGCTGCAACTAACGATTATTTTCATAAATCGATTAGTTGGCCGATTATTGTTTAAATTAATCAGTTAATAACCTTAAAAAAAAAAAAAAAGTGTGGTGTATAATTTAGTTAATATGTAAAGTTTAAAAAAAGTTATTTATTCCTAAATATCTCTATACACAGGGGTAAAAATAACCAACTGTATGGTTAGGGAGTAAAATCTTTAATCCACTCTGAGAATAACAGACAGACAGAAGGGATATACTGTATATAACTATTAGAGATTGAATCTGGTAAATATCAGACTTTTTTCACATGAATATTCTCTTCTGAAAATTGATCCGTGTGGCCAGCATAAGCCTCGGTACACACCTATGCAGTATGCATTTGATCAGTTTATGCAGTGCATTTTGCACATGCGATTTTTCTGCGATTTGCTGTTTTTTGCTTTTTTATGCCTTTTTTTGGGCCAATTTGTTGTTCGGCAGATTAAAAAACACAAATTGCTGCAAAAATGCACTGCATGCTTCTCTGCAGCTTCTCCATTAAAGTATATTGAACCAAAAAAGCACCGTTTTGCGTTGGAAAGGGTCAAGGACCTTTTTCAAATACGCAGCAGCTGAAAAAAGCATAGATGTGAACGTTAAATGAACTGTAGTGCGTTTCTGCAAAAAGCACCAAAAAACACATGGGTGGGAACCAGGCCTAAGACATTTAGTAACATAATGGAGTTAAAAAAAAAAAAAAAAAAAAAAATGATTAGCCCTTCATAGTACAAAAAGAGCAAATAATTGCTACAGTAAGGGTTTTTTTTACTGTGCAACAGGGAAAGTAATATTTACAGTAGTGATTATTTGCTCTTTTTGTACTATAAAGGGCTACATTTAGTTTTTTTTTAACCCCATCATGTTACTGGCCGATTAATCGATTATGAAAATAGTAATCAATTAATTTCATAATCGATTAGTTGACAATTAATTGATTAGTTGTTTCAGACCTATATTTCAGTTTGTTGTTCAACTGAGTTGTACCGTTTACAGGTCACATTAAGGTGGAAAAAGTTATGAAATTATTTATGTTGGGCTCATTTTTTTCCCCCCATCACAGAAACCTGACTTTTTATATCCACTATGTCAAATCTAACATTACAAGAAATCGGAAATGCCAGTCACGGCGGTGTCATCTGATGGAAGGGAGTTTCAAGGAAACATCTTATAATTATCAGCACCAAGACTATGGAAGAGCCTAAGGCCCCTTTCACACGGTCGGACCGTTCAGATCCGCCTGTCAGTTTTGACGGCGGATCTGAACGTGCGCTCCATGTTAGTCTATGGAGAGTCGGATGTCAGCGGAGACATCTCCGCTGACATCCGACCCGGTCCGATCCGCCAAAAGCAGACGTATGGCTCTACGTCCAGATCCGTCGCTGGCGGATCGGGTGAGATCTGATGAAAACGGACTGTCCGTTTTCATCCGATCTCTCCATAGAGACCAGCGGCGCTCGCAAGCCCCTCCCCGCTCAGTGAGCAGAGAGGGACTTGTCATCCGCCGACTCAGCGGAGATCAACGGAGAGCTCTCCCGCTGAGACAGCAGACAGAGGCGGGCTCCGTGCAAGCGGAGTCCGCCTCGTGTGAAAGGGGCCTTAATGAACGGTTTTACCTACTTTACAGTCATATAAAAATTTATTTTATCTGAAGAAAAGGAACAATGATACTAAATACTAAGTTATTTACAAAGGCAGTGATTCAAGACTGCCCATTCACAGCATGCCAGAGATTTAAAGGGTTAGCTCACCTTTTTAGAAATGAAAAAAGGTGAAAACTCGACACCCTCCGCACCCCCTGGTCCCTGCTGTACTTACCTCTTGGGTGAAGAGCTGCCAGCGGTGTTCCTTTTCCATTTGGTCATAGTCTTTTGACTAAAATGCCATTTTAGTCATCTGAATTATTTTAGTTGACTAAAATTGAACGGGTTTAGTTAAATTGTAATGCATTATTGAAGCATTTCTCTAGAATTGTAAAACTCATCATACACTCCTGGAGTAAAAGTGTTAGTGGAGTGTTATTATTTATGGTGTTGGGATCCAAGGGGTTAACAGGCACCTGTGACACAGTTCAGTCAACCTATAAAAGGCTTTATTCAGAAAAAGCAACAGAAAAATGGACAGATTGTCTTCATGGGCAGTTTAAAACACAAAGTGCTCTGCTCATCAGTTATAACAAAAAGTCCTTTTAAATAATGCTCAGTGTCCCAGCCAAACAAACATTGCAAAGTCCCAGTTCAGGGAAGCTCACCCAGCGGGTCCGAGTCAGAGGCAATAGGCTTCCATCCGGCATCGAGCTCCCCTCAGCACTGATAGCAAAACAGCCGTTCTCTCCGCCCTCCTCTCTGACCAGCTGCCCAATAAGCAGGCCTGAAAGGGAAGTACTTGCCCTCTTTCATTAACCCTCTCTTAAAGAGGAAGTAAACCCCCGATGATTTTTCTTTTTTTTTTCAATTTATATATACACTACTAAATATTGCAAATAAAAACACTTATAAATCGGCCAAAAACGAGGTTGGTAAATACCTTTTTTATCTTATTTAGAATATCTTCTCTTCCGGGTATTGGCCGTGCCATTTCTACTGCTGTTTCTTGAATCATTTCAGAACGTCATTTCCGCCCTTACTATGATTTGATTTACAAATCTTGCGCATGCGCCGTAGCATCGAAACCAAGCCTCTATGTGGATTGCCGTTACTACAGCAACAGAGCGAACCCATAGCTGAAGGCAAATCAAAGGGGGAGAAGCATCGCGATACTTCCCTCTGGGCCGTTCTGAGAGGAAGATAGTGAATGCTAATGACCCGGCATGCAGAGCAGACAGAAGCGGCACCCACAGTATGCCATAAAACATTGTACCTAGTGCGCAATCGCGGCTGACGTCACTGAACATTGCAGGGCAAATACTATGGAAACCAAAACAGTGAGTGCACTTTCACAGGCAGCAATCAGATGCCTGTGCGATATAGATTTTAAAGAGATTAAGTTGTAGTGGAGGGTTTACAACCACTTTAATTCTGCCCCTGGGCTGACTCCCTACAATGTTACAAAACCCAGGACCCTGCATTCACTATATCTGGTCTCCCACAGAACATGGAAATTTAATTATTTTAGTAAATATAAACGGCTAAATATCTTTTCTCATCAGCAGTATATAGCAGTCTTGGGACTTCTATCAGTGTCTGGTTAAAGCTTGTAGGATGAGTTTTCATTCTCCTCCGACGATCCTATGAGCATGCAGGACCCTTGACCCTCTGTTTGGACAGTGCTGATTGGCCCTGTGCTGATCACATGCACTCTACCACGGAAAAAGAAAAAACTCTAGCAATACACACCAAACTGAGCGTGTGCATACTGACTGCAAAGGCTCTGTCTTATCAGAAGATGGATTGGGGACAGTGGAAGAAGGGGAGGATCAGAGAAGACAAGATCAAACAGCCTTTTTACACAATGCGGACGATTAACCCCTTAGGTTCCACATGCTTTACTGCATATACAGACTGATTTTACTGTTGTGGCTTTAGTAACACTTTAAAGAGGTGGTCCAACCTCACAAAAAATATTAAAAGTCAGCAGCTACAAATACTGCAGCTGCTGACTTTTAATAAATAGACACTTACCTGTGCCAGGTTCCAGCGATGTCGGCAGAAGATCGCTCATCTCTCGGCTGCCCCCCGCCGCCATCCTCTGTCAGGGAATCAGGAAGTGAAGCCGCAACGGCCTCACTGCCCGGTTCCCTGCTGCTCATGCGCGAGTCGTGCTGCGCGTCTTTATTGGTCCCCGTTGTGTCCTGAGAACTGTGTGTTTCCCAAGACACACGGGGCGGGCATCTTCGGATATGGGCGGGGCAGCTGCGGCTAGCTAGTCCCGGAAGTGGGTGCAGATACCTGGATTATACAGGTATCTGCACCCCCCCCCCCGAAAGGTGCCAATTGTGGCACCGGGGGGGGGGGGATCCGATAAGCGGAAGTTCCACTTTAGGGTGGAGCTCCGCGTTAAGGTTTGACCACTGCATTGCAGACACATATTTGGCCGTTGTGATATAGAATGTCTTTATAAATAAAACCAAGTTTCATAAACAAACAGAAATATTGCTTATTTGACAAACAGAAGTGCAACTTTAAAAAAATAAAATGTAAAATCTATTGGCTATAATGCCATTGCACATATTAAAGAGGAAGTAACCCCTGATAGGTTTACTTCCTCTTTGTTTTCCTGCAAAGGTAAAGCATAATAGACTACTATGCATCACATCGCATAGGAGCCCATTATGTGTCACTTACCTGACATAGGAGCCAGCGAAGTCACCGCTGTCCCCTTGTGTACGGAGCCTCCATCTTCTTGGTGGGTATCGCGGCTTCGGCGCTGTTACTGTCCGGAGCCGCAATGACATCACTGGCATGCACACGGGAGCCGCCACTCACATGTAAGTCTTAATCTAGGCTTAGCTGTAGGTCAAAGTGGTTTGTAAGGGTTTACAACCACTTTAAGTCAATATATTCCACAGATCCCCCCAAGGGAGGCTCTTCTTCGCAGCAGCCCCCCCCCCCTCCCCCAAGGGAGGCCCTTCTTCGCAGCAGCCCCCCCCCCTCCCCCAAGGGAGGCCCTTCTTCGCAGCAGCCCCCCCCCCTCCCCAAGGGAGGCCCTTCTTCGCAGCAGCCCCCCCCCCCCCCACAAGGGAGGCCCTTCTTCGCAGCAGCCCCCCCCCCCCCCCCACAAGGGAGGCCCTTCTTCGCAGCAGCCCCCCCCCCCCACAAGGGAGGCCCTTCTTCGGCAGCCTCCCCCCCCCCACAAGGGAGGCCCTTCTTCGGCAGCCCCCCCCCCCCCACAAGGGAGGCCCTTCTTCGGCAGCCCCCCCCCCCCACAAGGGAGGCCCTTCTTCGGCAGCCTCCCCCCCCCCACAAGGGAGGCCCTTCTTCGGCAGCCCCCCCCCCCCCCCACAAGGGAGGCCCTTCTTCGGCAGCCCCCCCCCCCCACAAGGGAGGCCCTTCTTCGGCAGCCTCCCCCCCCCCACAAGGGAGGCCCTTCTTCGGCAGCCTCCCCCCCCCCACAAGGGAGGCCCTTCTTCGGCAGCCCCCCCCCCCCCACAAGGGAGGCCCTTCTTCGGCAGCCCCCCCCCCCCACAAGGGAGGCCCTTCTTCGGCAGCCCCCCCCCCCCCCCCCCCCCACAAGGGAGGCCCTTCTTCGCAGCCCCCCCCCCCCCCCCACAAGGGAGGCCCTTCTTCGGCAGCCCCCCCCACAAGGGAGGCCCTTCTTCGGCAGCCCCCCCCCCCCCACACAAGGGAGGCCCTTCTTCGGCAGCCCCCCCCCCCCCCCCCACACAAGGGAGGCCCTTCTTCGGCAGCCCCCCCCCCCCCACACAAGGGAGGCCCTTCTTCGGCAGCGCCCCCCCCCCCCCACACAAGGGAGGCCCTTCTTCGGCAGCCCCCCCCCCCACAAGGGAGGCCCTTCTTCGGCAGCCCCCCCCCCCCCACAAGGGAGGCCCTTCTTCGGCAGCCCCCCCCCCACAAGGGAGGCCCTTCTTCGGCAGCCCCCCCCCACAAGGAAGGCCCTTCTTCGGCAGCCCCCCCCCCACAAGGAAGGCCCTTCTTCGGCAGCCCCCCCCCCCACAAGGAAGGCCCTTCTTCGGCAGCCCCCCCCCCCCCCCCCACAAGGGAGGCCCTTCTTCGGCAGCCCCCCCCCCCCCACAAGGGAGGCCCTTCTTCGCAGCCCCCCCCCCACAAGGAGGCCCTTCTTCGGCAGCCCCCCCCCCACAAGGGAGGCCCTTCTTCGGCAGCCCCCCCCCCCCCACAAGGGAGGCCCTTCTTCGGCAGCCCCCCCCCCCCCACAAGGGAGGCCCTTCTTCGGCAGCCCCCCCCCACAAGGGAGGCCCTTCTTCGGCAGCCCCCCCCCCCCCACAAGGGAGGCCCTTCTTCGGCAGCCCCCCCCCCCACAAGGAAGGCCCTTCTTCGGCAGCCCCCCCCCCCCCACAAGGGAGGCCCTTCTTCGGCAGCCCCCCCCCCCCACGGCACCCCCCCCCCCCCCACAAGGGAGGCCCTTCTTCGGCAGCCCCCCCCCCCCCCCCACAAGGGAGGCCCTTCTTCGGCAGCCCCCCCCCCCCCCCCCACAAGGGAGGCCCTTCTTCGGCAGCCCCCCCCCCCCACAAGGGAGGCCCTTCTTCGGCAGCCCCCCCCCCCCACAAGGGAGGCCCTTCTTCGGCAGCCCCCCCCCCCCCCACAAGGGAGGCCCTTCTTCGGCAGCCCCCCCCCCCACAAGGGAGGCCCTTCTTCGGCAGCCCCCCCCCCCACAAGGGAGGCCCTTCTTCGGCAGCCCCCCCCCCCCAGGGAGGCCCTTCTTCTGTGTCCAATCACAGTTGATCACATGTAAACCAGTAAATGCCGGTAATCATCTCTCCTCACCCTGACCTCTCCTCACGCTCAGCGGCCTCTCCTCACAGGGGAGATCTGAGTAACAGTGCCCAGCAGTGATGCCAGGCAGTGCCGCCCCATCAGTAAAATTTTCTGACAGAAACTAAGAAAAACTTTTTTTCCTCTTTTCTAATTTTTTGGTCTTTTTTCATTTATTTATTTTTTGCAAAAAAGAAAAAACCCAGTGGTGATTAAATACCACCAAAAGAAAGCTCTATTTGTGTGAATTTTTTTTCTAAATGGGCGCAGTGTTTTATGACCGCGCAATTGTCATTCAAAATGGAACAGTGCTGAAAGATGAAAATTGGCCTGGGCAGGAAGGGGGTAAAAGCGCCCGGTATTGAATCGGTTAAGTATAATCTTATGGGAAGATATGGTGACCGGGTCTCTTTATTGAGTGTTTTCGGTCTGTCTGGAGTTCATGTGTAATGACAGGTCCTCTTTACATGTAGAAAGCCTATAAGCAGATCATCTAATACACACAACGATCTGGTATCACAGGACACCCAGTCAGGGTGATGTCAGCAGAGCAGAGACAACATTCCAGGGACAGCTCCCCACATCTCTGTATGACATGATGGCAGCCATGTTGTATAATGTGCCTGTCTACATAGGACTGACCCACTGCGATATACAGCTTAGTACCCCCGCCTCCCTCCCCCACCCTGCTCATAAATCCCCACAATGAATCTCACCTGCA
>CM053033.1:212895045-212950917 GCA_028564925.1 Lithobates sylvaticus
TGAGTGGAGATGGACCTGTCATTCGCCTGCTGAGAGGGGGGGGGGGGGGGGGATCAGCGGATCGATCCCCCTCTGAGCAAAGCAGAGTCCATCGGGCGGAACGCCCGTGTGAAAGAGCCTTTAGGGGAATTGCTGTAGCAAATCGGATAATGGTTTGGCTGGGGTTTTTCGCCTTCCTCTGGGATCAACTGCGGGTATAGGTTTGTGTATATGGGATTGTATGACTTTTATTTATTGGTTGAACTAGACGTCTTTTTTTTCCAACCTATATTATCAGTAAGGCCCCTGTCACACGGGCGCTTTGATAAGGTTCACCTGTCAGTATTTTAAGCGGACGTGATTGGAGCCTCCATTCATCCCTATGGGGCAGCGAATGTCAGCGGTGACATGTCTGCTGACACCCGCTGCTCTCCGATCCTGTCCGTGAAATCCAGACAGATGGAAACCCCATTTTCTATCTGTCTGGCGGATCAGATGAAAAACGGACAGGCGGACCGTTTTCATCCGATCACCCCATAGAGGAAAGCGGGGCTCTGACAGGTCCATCTCTGCACAATGAGCATAGACCGACCTGTCATCTACCTGCTCAGTGGATCGATCGCCCGCTGAGCAAAACTGAGTCCAGCGGGCGGAAAGCCTGTGTGAAAGGACCCTAAGTGCATTAGGACTAGAGTTCTCTATACGGACTGCTTGCTGGACTACACCACCACCCTATGTTATAAAGGTGATGAAGGGGGAAAGTGTTCTATAGCCCTAACACTTTGTTGCATCTCCATAGATACAGTACAGTATAATTCAGTGTTGGGACAGAAATTGTGTTACCAGAAGGTAAAAAATAAATAAAAAGAAAAAAACAAATGCAGTCACCAGATCTAAGGACTTGTAAGCTGCAATACACTATTTCATTTTGGTGTTTAGGTAACATAAAAAAAAAAAAAAAAAAAATTGCTCACACCCTTGAATTCAACTCGTTTACCTGGAGCTCTGGGATGGAAAAAAGAAAAATAACCATACAAAAAGGTAACTTGCCCTTACCGCTGTTCCAGATCCTGCCCCAGTAGTAGTCCCTGATCCAGTGGAAGGGGCGGTGGTCGTGGTTCCAGCCTGGGGTGGGTGTGGGGGAGCAGCTGGTCTTGTGAATACAAAACGAGGAGGAGCAGCCTGAAAGCCAGGAATTTGCTGCCCTGTAAACAAACAATTTTGGTAATAAATGTGTAAAGTCCTGGAATAAGGTCATATCTAGATCATATCTAGATCTTGAGACTAAGATATCAGTGGGAGTAAAGTAAGTACACAGTTTTAAGGGCTAACCTAGTTCTAGGGCTTCTGTTTAAGAGAACCTAAGAGTTAAAGCGGGGTTCCCACTTAAAAAAATAAAAATAAATTAAAAAAATTTAAAAAAAAGTCAGCAGCTACAAATACTTCAGCTGCTGACTTTTAATAAATCAGATACTTACCTGTCCCAGGGTCCAGCGATGCAGGGGATCGAAGCCCCGCTCGGCGCCGCCGCCATTTTAACTGTGGGCGCCCAGCTGTGGCTTCACAGCCGGGGCACCCGCTGCGCATGTGCGAGCCGCGCCGTCACTGGCCGCTCAATCATCTGGGACCGGTCACGTGTCCCAGATGATTGACAAGAGGGAGGGGGAAGAGGCGATCTCCCTTCCTGCGCCGAGGGAAGTGACGCCAGGAGCCCAGGCGCCGAAGGAGGCAGACTAGGAGGGACCCCCCAAGCAACAGGCATTTAGAGGCAAGTAAAAAAATGTCTCCAAATGTTTTTAAGCACAATAACACATTTTTTTTTTTGGGGTGGAATGCCACTTTAAGAATGGCCATTTGTAACAATCTGAATCTCCCGACTTAAAGTGGAACTTCACTCTCTTCACTCTCAATATATCAAATTTACTTGTTTTAAACTGTTTTGTTTTTTTTTACTTTCTTCAGTTACTTCCTGGTTTCCTGCCTGGGCAAATTATGTCATACATCCCAGGAGTGTTCAGAAGGGGAGGAGAGGAGGAGGGGTTTTCTCAGCTAAGCACACTCTCAGGCATGCATCCTTGATCTAAGGGCAGATAGATTCCAGGAAGTAAATGCAAATACTACATGAATAACTTGCCCTTACTCAAGATGGGCACACCCAGAAGTGCTATGGGGTTGTTTTTCAAAGTGATTTCTCAACAAAATAAAGCATACAGATGCATGGGGGAGTTTGCTTTGTATATTAAAAGTTAATGAAATAGTCTTTGGTTTGTGGTGCTCAGATGCAGCTAAGATCTGCTTTAAGGTGTGCCCAGCAGTGTCAGGATGTAAGCCCCTATGAAGATTGACCGGTCTCTTGCCCGAGTTCAGGGCTTGGAACATGCACTAGTACCCTGTACTCACCTGAGGCAGCAGCCATGGCTTGTTGAGTGATCTGGTGAGAAATAGCCTGCATGAATTCAGGAGGTAATCCAGGCATGTGTATATGCGTGCCACCACCTGCAACACAGAACACCAATTACTAGTACAGAGTTTATTGCAGGCATGCAAAAAAAAAAAAAAAAAAAAAAAAAAAAAAAAAAGCACACAGGGAGGTTAGGAGCTTGTTGGGCGAAACACATAATAGGAAATTCTCCATTTTCATAGCGCCTCCCAGGGGTTTGGCTTATACTGGCTGAACAGAAATATCAAGTGGGGGAGGTGCACACTCAACATCGCTAAGCACAAGTAACATTTGTCTCACCTGCTGAGGTTGGTGGAATATTTGATGACCCACCGGGTCCCGATTCTGAAAAAATGCACAAAGATATAAATTTGACGCAAAGTATGGTGATGGCTAAAGGTAGCTAACCAGATTCAAAGTCTAACCAGCTCACCCTGGATATTCATCATCATCATGACTGGCTCCACTGTCTGGTGTGTGATGCGTATAACGCGAGGGTGCGGGGAAGGAGCAGTGGTTGGAGGAGCCGGAGATGGGGTGGACTCCCCTGGAGGAGGGCCCTGGGTGTCACTGGCTCCACGTGCTGTGTCGGAAGTGCTAGTAGCAGTGGTTGAGGTTGCCGTTCCTTCACTTGTCTGACTAGCATGGGCTCCATTACCTGTCATTGTCACTGTGGTACCGACATTAATCTGGAAGGAAAAAACAATTACCCAAACACCATAAGCAAGAAACAAAAAAAAAAATAAAAAAAAAAAAGGGGGTGATTGGCCTAACTATAGTGGGCTCTGCCATTCATGTGTACAGTCAATAAAGCTGTGGTAGTGACATTTGAATGAAGGCTTTATTCACACATGTGGACCGCGGTATCCTGCGGTAGAACTCACATGATGAAAGCAGTCGGCGGGGCACCTATGCCTGAAAAACTGATTGCGAAACACGTTACATATCGCTGCACATGCCCGAATGAGAGCAATAATTCTAGCACTAGACCTCTTTCGTAATGCAAAACTGATGACCTATAGGGAGCTTTAAAAGCGTCGTCTATGGAAAATATAGGGTACTGACAGGTTTAAGGTTTGACAAGTTGTGTATCTATTTACTCGGTGCAACCTCAGCTTTTATATTTTACAAAAAAAAATTGGGTTTAATTTATTGCATTTTTGTGCCCCTTAAAATTACGTTTTGTGTTTTTTTACTGAAATTTTTTATAGACCTGTCTGCTTTCAGAAAATATATAATACTTGGGGGGGGGGGGGTGGGGGGGGGGGGGGGGGGGGGGGGGGGGGGGGGGGGTTATGTAATCTTCTGGCCTAAATTGACTTTTTAAACGTGTGCAAAAAAGGTTCTTGTTGTGAAAGGGTTAAAGGATAGGTTCACCTTCGGTAACATGGAGAAGAAGGAAAAAAGGAGGAGAAGGAAAAAGGAGAAGAAGGAGAAGAAGGAAAAAGGAGAAGAAGGAAAAAGGAGAAGAAGGAGAAGGAAAAAAAGGAGAAGAAGGAAAAAAAGGAGAAGAAGGAAAAAGGAGAAGAAGGAGAAGAAGCAAATTTGTCAAGCCCTGGCCGATAATAAACCTTACCCACGTGTTTCGCCCACAGCGACTGGCCAAGGATGAGGTCCGAATTCCTCTAGCTAGATCTTGGGGAATACAAAGTCGAGACTCTTGCAATTGGCTAGAGTGTCTTCTCACTAAATCAAAGCTACTCTGCATTTCCCAGGAATCTTTCCATAAGAGCAGTGATGTCACAACCAGAGATGCAAAAGGCAGGGGTGAGATAAATATAAATCTAGCTTTTTTTTTTTCCTTTACACGTACATTTTGGATTTACCAATTTATACAGGGGGTCTGGACAGTATAGTCGGACCTTGCTGCAAGGTCCACTTTAACAATGCATGTTAAAGCCTGTGTGCTAATGGCACTGCAACAGTGAGTGGAGAGGAAGAGAGGCAGGGAGAGTTGAGGAAAGAAAGAGGGAGCGAGAGTGACAGAGAGGCAAAGAGACAGAGGGGGAGAGATTATAATAATGAAAAAAGATAATAGATCATCTCACCTGTATAGGGATGGCTGCCTGCTGGAGCAACATAGGACCTGTGTAGTGTGACATGGGTCGGACCACGTGCATGTGGCGAGGTGCTGCCATAGAAAGATTGCACCGCAAATCAGACACTGCAACCAAAGCATTCCCTAGCAGCCGAAGACACTCGCCAACAAGATTTATAATTCGCTGTGCCTGTTCTCGTTCCTCCTATAGAAGCAACACACAGAGAGTCAAAAAGGCTAATGTGACAGCATCTTACATCTAAAATGGAAACGGACAAGATACAGAACACACACGTACAGATGTGAACCACCCAAGTATACACCACTCAAATATCCAGTAGAGCTATAATGGGTTAAAATGAGGGTCACCAATAGAATCAATGCGTTAAATTAACCACTTGCCTACAGGGCACTTTTACCCCCTTCCTGCCCAGGCCAATTTCCAGCTTTCAGCGATGTCACACTTTGAATGACAATTTCTCGGTCATGCAACACTGTACCTAAATTAAATTTTAATAATTTGTTTTTACACAAAGTGCTTTCTTTTGGTGGTATTTAATCACCACTGGATTTTAATTTTTTTTGTTAAAACCAATTAAAAAAGCTTGAAAATTTTTGAAGAAAAAAAATAAATAAAAAATTCTCATAGTTTGTTATAAAATTTTGCAAACAGGTAATTTTTCTTCTTCACTGATGTGCACTGATGGGGCTGCACGAATGGCCACCGATGGGTGGCACTGATTGGCAGCACTGCTGGGTACTGTTGGGACTGCACCGATAATCAGTGCCCAGTATATCAGTGTAGGTGTCCCTTTAACACAAGCCGGCTATTGGCGCTCTTCTCCCCTCCTAACACCGTCAGAGTGAGGAAAGGAAAGCAGCTAACTGGCTTGAGTTTACATCATGATCAGCTGTCATTGAACACAGCTAATCATAAAGGGCCGCTGTAATTGGCCCTTTACCCTGAAGGACTCCGTGATCACAGAGAACGCCGCCCATGCACTGCAGGGGGCGTGCGGGTAGTGCGATCACGGGAGGACGTCCATGGACACCCTCCCGGCAAAGTAAGCCTGCCTTTCGGCTAAAGCATGGGCAGAAAGGGGTTAAATCAGAAAAAAAAAAAAAAAAAAAAAAAAGTCCAATCAGACTATTTCCTAATGGATAATTTTATTTAATTTTTTTACAAAAGAAGAAACTATGAACGATTTCCAATCATGTTCATATATATATATATATATCAATTGTTGATGGATAAATACAATTAAGAAGAAGAAGAAAAAAAGAAGTTAAAAAAAATATTTTTTTTTACATTGCAGACTAAAGCATGGCACTGCAGACTCGGTAAGCTGTCTGGCTGAACTTAGTATATGGGCATATATAAACAAAGAAACGGCGCTGGAATAGACGTGTGCAATATTGAACGAGAAAAAGAAAACACAAAAAATGTGCAGCTGCTGATAAGAAAGTGCTATAACCTTCAAAAAATGCTCAAACCAATAAAACAGCGCTGGCAAACAAAAATTGTGACAAAATAATAAATGATCCCACAAAATTGACAAACATCAATAATGTGTGTGAAGTGGTTACATGTCTGACACAAACCAATCCCATAAAAAATAAACTAGCATCAAATAATATGTGTGATAAATTATTACATAAGTGACATGATTGAATAATAACCATAAAATTATTTCATAGATACCAAAATTGAATAAGTGATAAACCACAACCTAAATGTGGTAAGAAAATATATAAATAAAAATGAATGTGAGTAAGTCCAGTTATTGTCCCAAAAAACCAAGAACCAAAATAAATGTACATATGAGCTCCTTCTTGGAATAGACTCACCGGGCTAGCAGACAGACAGAGCAGCAAAGCAGAGGGCAGATATGCAGACAAACTGTGGTTCGGCAAGTAGGCACAAAAGCAGAGCTGAATAAACAAGCCAGTGGGATGAGAGGATCCAGGGAGCGATGCATGCACACAAGGCACAGTGATGTTCTTGGAGATATTGTACCGATAATAGAAGAGAGCAAATTTTAAAGTGTTGTAGAAGGATTTTTAAAATGCACGTTCTGCGCTACTTACAGGATGCATAAAAGAAGGCAAACTTCTCAGATACTTCCGCGGTTGCAGCTGGTTTAGCGTGCGCTCCACGGGAACAGGAAGGATCTAACCACTGACGCCACTTCCTGTTCCCGTGGAGCGCACGCTAAACCAGCTGCAACCGCGGAAGTATCTGAGAAGTTTGCCTTCTTTTATGCATCCTGTAAGTAGCGCAGAACGCGCATTTTAAAAATCCTTCTACAACACTTTAAAATTTGCTCTCTTCTATTATCGGTACAATATCTCCAAGAACATCACTGTGCCTTGTGTGCATGCATCGCTCCCTGGATCCTCTCATCCCACTGGCTTGTTTATTCAGCTCTGCTTTTGTGCCTACTTGCCGAACCACAGTTTGTCTGCATATCTGCCCTCTGCTTTGCTGCTCTGTCTGTCTGCTAGCCCGGTGAGTCTATTCCAAGAAGGAGCTCATATGTACATTTATTTTGGTTCTTGGTTTTTTGGGACAATAACTGGACTTACTCACATTCATTTTTATTTATATATTTTTCTTACCACATTTAGGTTGTGGTTTATCACTTATTCAATTTTGGTATCTATGAAATAATTTTATGGTTATTATTCAATCATGTCACTTATGTAATAATTTATCACACATATTATTTGATGCTAGTTTATTTTTTTATGGGATTGGTTTGTGTCAGACATGTAACCACTTCACACACATTATTGATGTTTGTCAATTTTGTGGGATCATTTATTATTTTGTCACAATTTTTGTTTGCCAGCGCTGTTTTTATTGGTTTGAGCATTAGTATATGGGCAGGCAATTACTGAATGGCAGGAAGAATGATTGAACTTCATGAGCGCTCACTAGCACCCTCATAGTTCATTGAGAACTACAAGTCGTCACCCGCAGCGGCTGACAATACTTGTTGCCAAACTCATTCATGGGGAAATGAACATTGCCCTGCACTGCTGCTCCGTTTTCAAATTGTGGCAGTGGGTGCATGGAGATTGAAGCGCTGGTGGCGGGAGGTGCGTGCATAGGAGCATGTTACATCCTAAAATGTGAACTTTAAACCAAACAAGGCATATGATTGGCACCTGGGAGCAACAGCACCAGTTTTAGTTACGTTTTCATAAATCAGTCCAACAGGCTGCCGTTATCAGTAATAGTGGATAATAAAATAAGTCAGAGATAGAAACCAGAGAGGCCAATATGAAAACAAAAACAGCTCCCTCTCCTTTACAAAAGATCTCATAAATTAGTCTCAGAGAATTAGTGTCTACAGAAGCCTCAAGGATCTAAAAAGATTAGACAGAAGAAGTTGTTCCTACATTCTCATAAGTGCCATTAGTAGCATTGCTGATGATCTCTCTGTAGCGATCCATGAAGGGAGCCAGGCGCTCTTCCACCCGGGATAAAGACTGGAGGACCTCCACATACTCTGTAGGAGTGGGGTGGCTACAGTGAGATAAGAGTACATTATGAGTAGGATTGCATAGAAATAAAAAATACAAGAAAACAGGAGGAATTGGTAAGCGTTGAATCATACAAACAATCATAGGGTAGGAAGTAATCCTGTTACCTTGTCGGTGCTGTACCAGCTTGTCCCTCTGAGCTCTGTGTACTTTGGGATGGCATTTCCCGATTTCCAGATTCACCTTCAGGTCCTGTTGTTTCCATGGGTTCTGCAGTCTGATCATTACTAGGTTGTTGCTGCACAACAGGAAAATATTACAGACCACAAAATGCATGAAATGTCCTTTTCTCAGGCTGCTACCCCTATACACAAGACAGATAAAGTACACAGAGCAGTGTAATCCACCCTCACACTATACCATGACAGGTATAGTGCACACAGCAGTGTCATCTCCATCCTCACACTACACCAGGACATGTACAGCCGTGGCCAAAAGTTTTGATAACACCATAAATAAAATTTTCCCAAAGTCTGCTGCTTCACCATTATTAGATCTTTTTGTAAGATGTTGCTATGATATACTGAAGTATAATTACAAGCATTTCATAAGTATCAAGGAATTAGGTCCTGGGAGTTCCCCGACCATGGACCCAAAATGTTGATGTTTTGTTCCCCAAGCCACTTAGTTATCACTTTTGCCTTATGGCAAGGTGCTCCATCATGCTGGAAAAGGCATTGTTCACCACTAAAGATGGGCTCGGGCGGGTTTGGGATCCTAGTCCCAACCCACCTGTTTAATCCCGCCAGGAAGCCGACACCACACACACAACTAATCACAGGCTGGGAGACATTTCTTGGTCTGTGCAGCTGCAGTGTCGGCTTCTTGGCGGGAATGGGCAGGTGGGTTGGGACTAGGATCCCGAACACACCCGAGCCCATCTCTATTCCTCACCAAACTGTTCTTGGATGGTTGGGAGAAGTTACTCTCGGAGGAGGTTTTTGTACCATTCTTTATTCATGGCTGTGTTCTTAGGCAAAATTGTGAGTAAGCCCACTCCCTTGGCTGAGAAGCCAAGTCTCAGAATGCTTTACTGTTGGCATGGCACAGGACTGATGGTAGCGCTCACTTTTTTTCTTCTGCGGATAAGGTTTTTTTCCGGATGCCTCAAACAATTGGAAAGGGAATTCATCAGAGAAATTGACTTTACCCCAGTCCTCAGCAGTCCAATCCCTGTACCTTTTGCAGAATATTAATCTGTCCCTGATGTTTTTCCTGAAGAGAAGTGGCTTTTTTGCTGCCCTTCCTCCTAAAGTTTTTGCCTCACTGTGCCTGCAGATGTATTCACACCTGTCTGCTGCCATTCCTGAGCAAGCTCTGCACTGGTGGTGCCCCGATCCCGCAGCTGAATCAACTGCAGGTGACAGTCCTGGCCCTTGCAGGACTTTCTTGGGCACCCTTAAGCCTTCTTCACAACAATTGAACCTCTTCTCCTTGAAGTTCTTTATGATCCGATAAATGGTTGATTTAGGTGCAATCATAGTAGCGGCAATATCCTCACCTGTGAATCCCTTTTTGTGCAAAGCAATGTTGACTGCACGCGTTTCCTTGCAAGTAGCCATGTTTAACAGAGAAAGAACAATAATTTCAAGCACCACCCTCCTTTTAAAGCTTCCGGTCTGTTATTCTAATTCAATCAGCATTACAGAGTGATTTCCAGCCTTGTCCTCATCTGTGTTATTGAGAGAATCACTGACATGTAAGCTATTCCTTTTGTGGCAGGACTGAAATGCCGTGGATATGTTTTTTGGGGGATTAAGTTAATTTTCATGAGAAAGAGGGACTTTGCAATTAAAGGGGTTGTAAAAGGTAAAAGTTTTCTCACCTTAATGCAATCTATGCATTAAGGTGAAAAAACATCCGACAATGCTGGCCCCCTCAGGCCCCCCGTTTTACTTACCTGACCCCTCGAAAGTCCCGCGCTCGCCCCCGACGTCCTCTTCGCCGCTCACCCTGGCCGTTGATTGGCTAGAGTGGATGGACTGAAAGCTGCGCAGCCATTGGCTCGCGCTGCTGTCAATCACATCCAATGACACGGCATGCTGGGGGGCGGGCCGAGTGATACAGTGAGCGGCTAAGGCTGCCAACTGTATCACAGGAGCGCACCCCAAGCATTTCACACTATGCGAGGGAGCTCGCAAGAAGTTGGAGTCCTTGCGGGAGGGAGTCGAGACAGCCGCAGAGGGACCCCAGAAGACCAGGTTCGGGGCCACCCTGTGCAAAATGAGCTGCACAGTAAAAGGTAAGTA
This sequence comes from Lithobates sylvaticus, assembly GCA_028564925.1. Taxonomy (NCBI): domain Eukaryota; kingdom Metazoa; phylum Chordata; class Amphibia; order Anura; family Ranidae; genus Lithobates; species Lithobates sylvaticus. The sequence goes on from CM053033.1 coordinate 212,905,301, forward strand.
TAGCATGTTTGTTATTTTAAAAAAAATATTTTTATTTTCCTTTAGTGACCCTTTAATTGCAATTCATTAGATCGCTCTTCATAACATTCTGGAGTATATACAAAATGTCATCATAAAAACTGAGGCAGCAGACTTTGTGAAAATTACGATTTGTGTAATTCTCAAAACTTTTTTACAGGGCTATATGCACAGCACAGGTATAGTACACACAGCAGTGTTATCTCGATCCTCACACTACACCATGATATTTGTACAAAGCACCAGTCAAGTACAAACAGCAGTGTCATCTTCATCCTCACACACTATACCATGACATGTATACACAGCACCGGTCAAGTACACACAGCAGCGTTATCTGCACACTACACCAAGACATGTATACATAGCAAAAAGGTACAGTGCACACAGCAATGTTATCACCATCCTCACATGATACATCAAGACATTACAGATTCAGCCAGTTTTGAACACTCACCTCTAGGCGATCCAGTATTGACTGAATATCTTGTAATATATGTTGCGCCAGAACAAGACGAACCCGGGGCTCGCTCTGTATAGGGAGTAGTAGGAAGGAACAAAGACATAGGAGAGAAGGATATAGAAGGATATTAACAAGAGCAAGCAGAAAACAAGTAAGGAGGACGTGAAAAGAAAAGAGGCCCAAGGGTTGCAATGGTAGCGAAAGCAAAAAACATAATGAAGACCAACAGAGGAGAGAGGTGGAAAGGAGCGCCAGAGACAACAAGTAAAAGGTGGATGGAAGCAAGAAAAAAGGAGACAAAGAATGCATTAGACGGTTGCAGCTAGACACAGGTGAAGCATTGGATAAGAGCAGCTGACAAGAACCCCACCACCATCTACATTCACATGCCTCTTAGCCCTCCATATTTTGGATCAGATTCCAATATACATAATATGATCCAGTCTAAAACTATAATTTATGCTTCACCCAAGATTATTATTGGGCCCCTGGCTTTTTGACATCTTAAAAATAAATGAAGCACCTTTTCAAATAAAGCCAACTGAACTTTTAGTTTAAATCAGATAAATATATTCCAGGTGTTAGAGTAAATTCTTTTTGAAGCAGCTGCAGCCCAAGTATGAAAAGCCTATTCCCTGCCAGCATGTTGCAGAAAAGGACCCTTGCTCTGTGTGGGAACAGTGGCCTCTCTGTAAACGTCAGGCAATTCCCCTGCTGTGTCCGATCGTTTACTAATCAGCAAAGCTTATGCTCCATGCCGATTGCAGTTACGAGTCCGACTCGCCAGATCGGGAGTTAGATCTCCGCTGGGAAACCACTCCTTTCACAGAGAGCAAGGGTCCTCCTCTACAGAATGCTGGCGGGGGACAAGCTTTATTATTCAAGAGGTGGCTACTTTCTAAAGAAAACAAACTGCAAACTTTGCATACTTTTTGGTTCTGATGCATCTGGAATGTGTTTAGGTGATGTAAAAGTTTAGTCTGACTTTTATCAGGTCATGTGTAACAGTTTATAAAAAACAGGCATCACTTAGTACTTGCAGGAACGGACAGGGACGGTCAAGGAAACTTCAATTAACCTAAGAGCCCCCACAATCCTGTATGAAGCCCTCTACACCAACACAACCCCACTGCAAAACACAATGCAAAGCAGGTAATATTTTTTTTTTTTTTTTTTTTTTTTTAGTTTTATTTATTTCTTTATTAAGAGTTGTTGCATTGCCCTTCAGAATGCAATGGGCATCTACGTCCATGACTTTCCATAAGCCAATATTTACCTGAAAGTCCCTTCATTAATCTTCAGTCTTCTTCTGTGCATTTTGGGGCTTTTCAATGTCATACAAACAAACAAAAGGAGGCTCTGACTTAAGGAGGTCTTCTAGGCTCAACCCCAGCACCTCACAAATCTAAACGGATGCCCCTTTTTGGCTGCAGAGGTGATCTCACTGCTTTGTGGGGGGGGGGGGGACCTACCAGAAATTCAAAGCCAATGTCGCAGCTTCATTACTGCATACGGGGCCTTGACCCTGGATCAATCTTGACCTGGGCAGTAGTCAAGTCCCCACGTGCCGTAATGAAGCTGCAATGTACCGCTTATGCCTAGGACCCAGGGGGAGGCCAGACACAAGCTACATGGGTACTTGCAAGCTTCTCAAGGTTCACTGTTTCCTTAAGCCCCCATTCACATCGGCACGATTTGACAGGTGAAATTGGAGCCTATTGCAGGCAATAGGAGCTTCCCAATCGGTGCGACGCTGCACCGATTTCCAAATGTAGCTCCTGCACTGCTTTTGAAGACTTCAGGGGCGATTTCAATAGACATCTGTGCATGAACCCGCACAGATGTCTTGCAAGTCTCCCCCAAAGTTGGACTGAAATGCGGCTTTGAAATAGTGTAAGTTCAGATGAACTTACACAATTTCAAAGCCGTGTTCAGCATGAACCAGGGCTAAGCCTAGGTTCACATATGTGATGTGGGAAACGTAGCGAATCCTGTGCGTTTCTGGCACCACATTGAAAATCGCACAGCGTTCATGCGATCTGCTGCGGGTGTCAATGTTAAAATTAACGACCCCTCAAGAAAGCTTGCAAAAGCAATGCAATTGTCCGAATTGGATGGCATGGGTGTCCACACCCATACAATTCAATCCCGGTGCGGATGCGATGCGAGCTGTACAAAATGAATGGCTCAAATTGAACTGCACAGATACTGTATGCAATTTGCACAGGAATATGGTGCGATTCCTGTGCGAATCACATGCGGTGTCCCGCACAAGTGTGAACCAAGGCTCAATGTTTTAGGCCAGGTGGAGTTCACTTTAAAAATCAAAAACAGGGTTAAGAAGCAAAACCCTTGGCTGATGACCGTTACATATTCCCTTTAAAAATTGTGCACACTGAACTTTATTCCTTTATTGATTGGTGGTTCCCTAACCCAGGGAGACAAAAGGAAAAAGTGACTTTAAAAACACTGGAATGGAGAGCCAATTAACAGTATTATACATTGTATGGGAACTGTGCACTACAAAAATACAAGTTGCCGTCTGCTCTATAGCAGTTTTACTGCTGCAGGGCGGCAGCTGTGCACTGGTTCCAGACAAAGTATCAAAAGTGTCAGTTGGTGTCAGAATATCCGCCGCAATATCAGTTGTCCCGCTATAAGTCACTGATCGCCGTAATTGCTAGTTTAAAAAAAAAAAAAAAAAAAAAAGTAAAAATTCCATAAATATATTCCACTGTTTGTAAACGCTATAACAACGTTCACATAAACCAATATACTTATTGGGACTTTTTTTTTTTACCAAAAATATCTAGCAGCATACTGGCCAAAAATTATGAATAAATTCGATTTTATTTAATTAATTTTTTGGGGTATGATTTATGTCAGAAAGTAAAAAATATTGTTCTTTTGTTTTCAAAACTGGTCTTTTTTTTGTTTGTAGCACAAAAATTATCAATAAATAGTAGAAATCAAATAACACCAAAAGAAAAATTGTATTTGTGGGGGGGGGATTACATAAATGTTATTTGGGTACAGTGTCGTACAACCGCGCAATATTATGTTAAAATAACGCAAAAAAAAAAAAAAAAAGGGGGGGGGGTAAATCTTCCAGTGGATAAACTTTGCACATCTGCATTTTTTTTATCATTTCTGAATAGATCTCAAAAGGAGCCAATAAATCTTCAAAAACATTTTTTCCCCCCTCTAACAGCTATAAAAGGAAGCACATAGAGTGTAGACTGCCAATGGTGCCCTCCTGCTGAAAAGTCATCATTAAAAAGGGGTTGTAAACCCTCATGTTTTTACCTTAATGCATCCTATGCATTAAGGTGAAAAAAAACTTCTTCTAGACTTTTGCAGACTAACAGATTTTCTTCTAAGATTGCCCTGTTTTTGGCTCCATCCATCTTCCCATCAACTCTGACCAGCTTCCCCGTCCCTGCTGAAGAAAAGCATCCCCACAATATGATGCTGCTACCACCATGTTTCACAGTGGGGATGGTGTGTTCAGGGTGATTGTGCAGTGTTAGTTTTCCACCACGCATAACGTTTTGCTTTTAGGCCAAACGGTTACATTTTGGTCTCATCTGACCAGAGCACCTTCTTCCACATGTTTGCTGTGTCCCCCCACATGGCTTTTCACAAACTGCAAACAGGACTTCTAATGGCTTTCGTTCAACAATGGATTTCTTTTTGCCACTCTTCAATAAAGGGCAGATTTGTGGAGAGCACGACTAATAGTGTAGGTGGACGGTCAGGTAGGTTTTAAGTTGTGCCATACTCTTTCCATTTTCGGATGATGGATTGTACAGAGCTCCGTGAGATCAAATCTTGGGATATTTTATTATAACCTAACCCTGCTTTAAACTTCTTCTCCACAACTTTATCCCTGACTTGTCTGGTGTGTTCCTTGGTCTTCATGATGTGATTTGTTCACCCAGGTTCTCTAACAATCCTCTGAGGGCTTCACATAAAAGCTGTATTTATACTGAGAAGCCACAGCCAGGTGCCCACATTAAGAATGCCGGCGCCGCGAGCGGAGCGGGGAACGAAGGGGGGCCTCGTTCCCCCGCATCTCTGGACCCTGGGACAGGTAAAGTGTCCGATTATTAAAAGTCAGCAGCTAACAGTATTTGTAGCTGCTGATTTTAAATTTTTTTTTTTTTTGTGGGCCCTCCTCTTTAAGGACCAAGCCTATTTTTTACACTTGGTGTTTACAAGTTAAAATAATTATTTTTTTTGCTAGAAAATTACTTAGAACCCCAAAACATTATATATATTTTTTTTTCAGACACCCTAGAGAATAAAATGGCGGCCGTTCCATACTTTAAAAGTCACACTGCATTTGTGCAGCAGTCTTACAAACGCAATTTTGTGGGGGGGGGGGGGGGGGGGGAACACTTTTCTGAATAAAAAAAAAAAGTAAAGTTAGCCAAATTTTTTTTAAATTGTGAAAGATGTTACGCCAAGTAAATTGATACCCAACATGTCATGCTTCAAAAAATTGTGCCCGCTCGTGGAATGGCGACAAGCGACGTTTAAAAATTTCTACAGGTTGCCAGTTTCAAGTTACAGAGGAGGCATTTTACTAGAATGATTTCTCTCACTCCAACGATAGCGGTGATACCTCACATGTGTGGTTTGAACACCGTTTAAAAAAATAAAATAAAAAATTGGTCTTTTTTTTCCCCAATATTAAAAAAAAAAAATTCCCTTTAAGCGTAAGGCCTTTGGGTGGAAGAGACGTTTGAAGTCACTCCTGTCATCCAATGGCATAGAGTCGGAGTGGGGGGCCATCATTCCCTCACTCGACTTACTGCCTAGCAGGGGAAAGGATCGTCTCCGCTGCTTTTCAGGCCGCTAGCAGGGCACTTTTAACCCCCGCTAGTGGCAGAAGAAAGGGTTACTAACACCCATGTTGCTCTGCCCATTAACTTCAATGGGCAGGGTGTTTTGGGAGTGGTGTAAACACCGCTTCTGCACCGCCCCAAAGATGCTGCTTGCGGGACATTTTTTTCCATCCTGCAAGTGCACCGCCCCAGTGTGAAACAATCAGGCACTATTTTTAGCGCTAAAACGCCTGAAAAGCGCCCCAGTGTGAAAGGGGTCTTAATAAAACGATATTACACCATTTTGGAATATTAAACTTTTCTACTGGGTCCCAGTGGTTGGTAAGGAGAGAAGGAGATCTGGAGGGCCAGTGGTTGATGCAACTGTATATGTCAGTATAGATGTGGATCACCACATCTGTATTTTGAGGAGCGATATCGGGTGAAAAACCTTAAATATCCAAGGCGTATATAACATGTATGGTTTGTAAGTGTGCATTTTGTACCCACTGTGGTGGAGCACTAATTGAAGGAGTTCTTAGCACTTTATAAATCTGAAGACACAGTGGTTGGGAGGATTTTTTAAAAGGATAATTCACATCTTCATATGGACTTTTCTGATTCACTATTTATACAGTGCCTTGAAAAAGTATTCATATCCCTTGAAAATTTCCACATTTTGTCATGTAACAACCAAAAACCTAAATGTATTTTATTGGGATTTTATGTGATAGACCAACACAAGTTGCACATAAATGGTTTTACATTTTTTTACAAATATATCTGAAAAGTGTGGCGCGCATTTGTATTCAGATCCCCTGAGACTATACACACAGGTGGACTCCATTTACCAATTAGGTGACTTCTGAAGGCAACTGGTTCCACTAGATTTTAGTTAGGGGCATCAGAGTAAAAGGGGCTGAATACAAAAATGCACGCCACACTTTTCACATATTTGTAAAACATTTTGAAAAAACATTTACTGTATATACTCGAGTATAAGCTGACCCGAATAAAAGCCGAGGCACCTAATTTTACCACAAAAAAACTGGGAAAACGTATGGACTTGAGTATAAGCCTAGAGTGAGAAATGCGCAGCTACTGTAAGTGGAAAAGAGGGTCAACAATGCCCATTTGCAGCCATAGGCCCCCCAAACTTAAAACATGGTAGTTAAGGATTCCTAGATGCCCCCCCATCTGCAGCCAAAGGGTCCTGAAATAACATTGCTGCAGATGGACACAGTTGACCGAAATTTGGGGCCCTGTATCTTGGGGACACTTGGTGCTAGAAACCCCAAATTTGGTACAAACTCAGTGGAACTAGCACTACAACATATCCAAAGATGAGGTTCCTAACGCCAAGTGGCCCCGAGATACGAGGCCCCAAAGTCGGTCGGAAAATGTCACTCTGCTGCAGAAAAGTGCTCAAGTATAAGCCAAGGGGGGCATTTTCAGCACACAAAAAAAATGTGCTGGAAAAAACTTGGCTTATACTCGAGCATATACGGTATGTGCCACTTTGTGTTGGTCTATCACATAAAATCCCAAAAAAATATATTTACGTTTTTGGTTGTAAACATGACAAAATGTGGAAAGTTTCAAGGGATACGAGTACTTTTTCCAAGACCCTGCATATCAATTGATTTTTACGGATTCATGTTTAGTATATATTGTATCTAAGTGATTTATGTTGGATTTATGTTGTGTGCTAGCGCCCAATTTATTTATTCACTTTTATTTGGGGAGGTGGGTAACCACTCAAAGGGGCAGCTACATGTTTAAATAATTTCGATTGGCGTCATACTTTTTTGGCAACACAATTTTTTTTAACACTACTTTAACATTTCCAGATGTTCCCTATAATATAACAAATTCTTTAGTTGTATTGCCCATACTGGTGACAGGCTTACTATAAAAACATTTATTTTATGCATTAAATACTTAAGTGCCAACAAAACGGTATAGTATGGGTGATAAATAATAATAAAGTGATGTCAGTCCGTGAAGTGAACCCTCTGTCTGCTAGGGCTACAGTGCAGGCTGTTGTGACATGGTTGTCAATCCAGAACTGGTGAAGTGATAATCGGTGCTGGTGGTCACTCTCAAAAGAGTAGTGCAAAATAATAGTAGGTGACTTCTGTTCTTCTGTGGGGTATGGTATAGATGTCCCCTTACCTTACCGCTGGAAGGTAACAGCGTGTGTACATACATTGGCTCCCAAAGGGCCTCTGCTCTCCCTGGATGGCGTCTCCCTCTGGTTCCAAGTGGGTGCGTCTCCAAGTGGTCGTCCCTTGTTTGATCTGGTGTCAGTTCCGGTATCTCAGGGAGTTCAGAGATACCGGAAGCGAGGTACGTGCTCGCTGCTCGTTTTTACATGCTTCTCTATGTACACCAAAATGTGAGTTCATATTTGTTATATCATTGAAATAAATTAATTTTTAAAAACTACTACACTATCGAGCATCCCTTTTACCTATTTGTGAGGTACACACACTGACACCAGATCAAACAAGGGACGCCCACTAGGAGACGCACCCACTTGGAACCAGAGGGAGACGCCATCCAGGGAGAGCAGAGGCCCTTTGGGAGCCAATATATGTACACACGCTGTTACCTTACAGCGGTAAGGTAAGGGGACATCTATACCATACCCCACAGAAGAAGAACTATTATTTTGCAGTACTCTTTTGGAGAGTGACCACCAGCACCGATATCACTTCACCAGTTCTGGATTGACAACCATGTCACAACAGCTTGCACTGTAGCCCTAGCAGACAGAGGGTTCACTTCACGGACTGACATCACTTTATTATTATTTATCACCCATACTATACCGTTTTGTTGGCACTGAAGTATTTAGTGCATAAAATAGATGTTTTTATTTAAAGGAATTTATTTTCAAAAACACATTTAACAAACGTTTTTAACGCGATTTTATTGGAATCAATTTTATTTTACCTACACCATCTATTTAATGAACTTTTATGTATGAAGATATAATATTATTTATTGGATTTGGTTTATAGTGCTTTCACTTTATTTATGCACACTATGCACTTAGTCACGGTAACATTTTAAGGTTATTGCCAGCGCACGTAAACTTGTTCTCTTAAGCACTTTATATTTGCACTTATATAGTCAGTCTCTCTAACTTAGTTTTCAGCGCAGCACTACCTCTCTATTTTATAGATTTTTTGGACCCGAAATCTCCCATCAGTGTTTGCCGCAGTATTAGACCATTTTATTACATACTACATACTAGGCAGGCGCAGGGATACATACTACAATACAGGCTTACTATAAAGTTCCACTGTAAAGTAAACCTGTTACTTTTTCCAATTTGGACCAGCTACAAGCCTCACTTAGGCCCCTTTCACACTGGGGCGGTGTGGGCGTCGGCGGTAAAGCAGTGATATATTTAGCGCTGCTTTAACCGTCGTTTTAGCAGCGGTATTCAGCCGCTAGCGGAGCGGTTTTAACCCCTGCTAGCAGTCGAAAAAGGGTTAACCCCCCCCCGCAGCGGCATTGCCACGTTGCCCCATTGATTTCAATGGGTAGGAGCAGTATAGGAGCGGATTTTCCGACGGACAAAGTTTTATCTCCTGCTCTCAAATTTTCCGACAAAGTCCTATCGGACTTTTTCCGATCGTGTGTAGCGAATTCCAACGGACAAAGTGCCACGCATGCTTAGATCACATTACAAGACCAACGCTATTGGCTACTAGCCTCTACGTAGTCCCGTTGTAGGCAACAAACGTCACCACGTTCAGAATGATCGGATTTTCCGACAACTTTGTCCGACCGTGTGTATGCAACACCAGTGTCGGACAAAATCCGTCGGAAAAAATCTGATAGATTTTGTGGTCGGATTTTCCGACCGTGTGTACGGGGCATTAGACATTTGCCTAGTCATTTATTCCCTCCACTGGTTATTTAACAAGTTCCTACACATTTTTTTGTGTATTTATCTAAAACATTCATATCAAAAAAATAAAAAAGTATAATTTTCTAATTCCTTTTGTTTCACCAAAATCTTTGACCATTACTTCTCTTCAAATGAATTAAAGATCTGAGCAAACCCCCACCTAAAAACACAAAACTGTAACACTGTTTGTCTGCGGTAGAACTGCACACTTAAGAAAACTTGACAAACAGCAGTAACTGATCAACCATGATAATACATGTCAAAGGACTAGAGGCAGAATCTCCACGTCTCGTACCTGGATGGGGAGCTGCTGGTCCAAGTTTATATGGACATCAAGAGAGGAGCCATCACTCTAAGCAGAGAAGGTAGGAAGGAAGAAGAGAGCCAGAGGGGATCAGGCGGGATGAGAAAGGGCAGGATGAAATCAGGAACATTAACAAGAGATCAGAAAAGGATGCAGAAACAGCAAGAAGGACCAGAGAAGGTAGAGAGGACGAGGAGAGACATAGAAAGACATGAAAGAGGAGCAGGACAGGTGGAGGAGAAGAGAAGAAGGAGGACAACAGTAAACGGTATAAATCAGAGAATTGTTCTAAACATATTAGATCTCCTATTCTACATGTAAACCAACCCATCCAGGAAAGGGTTATACATGCAAACACCACAGGAGAAGACACATTGCTTACAGGGACAGTATGACAACCAACACAGAGAAAGGGAAATCTGATGGAGGGTTTATAAACTTACCCCACTGACTGTGGAAACACGTGGCGCTCTGCCAGCCTCACCCAGACCTGACATGACATGCTACAGGAAGAGAGATGAAAAGCATGTTAACCTAAAGAACTACTCCGCTCTGAACAAAAACTTGTCAAAAGGTTTTTAAAGCCCCTTTCACACGGGTGCTCCGTTTCCTCCATCCGTTCAGTCACAAATTTATTTTTGTTAGAAAATCAGATGAAAAAACGGATCTGGACTTACGTTTTTACATCCATTGTGTACATCCGTTTTCTAAATTAATTTCTAATTTTTGGAACGATTAGAAAAATTGATCGACCGATTCAAATTCAAATTTGAAGAAATAGCTGGTTGCCAAGGAGCAGGCCAGCCGCCGTGTCCTTAACAACCCATGAGTCATCAGCTGTCAGCATGCCCCTGGGCTATGACGTCACAAGGGGGAACGGATGGCCCCGCCGCCCCTTAGGCTGCATTCACACCTGAGCGTTTTGTCGCCTGAAGCTACAAAACGCTAGAGGGGAAAAAAATACATTATTCTCTATGAGATGGTTCACATCTCCACTCCAAAACGACTGAAGCTCAAACAAGTTCCGGACCCTTTTTTGTCGCTTGAATCGGGCAGATTTGGGCGTTTTTCTTCTTTTTACATTGGTGACCTTTTGCTCTGCACAAAATCGCGGTAAAAAACACTGCAAAATCGTGGTAAAACGCAGCAATTCGCGCAATTTTCTGCCCGAAACCACTACGCTCAGGTGTGAATGCAGCCTTAGTTATTTAAGATCTGTCAGACAGCGGGAGCCAGCATCGAGTGCACTACACTTTTTTGGGGTTGGTGAATGGGTAGGGGTACTATGTAACCCATAAATATTAACGTGAGAGGGGCGGGAACCGGTGGCCTCTTGTTAAAAGGGGCTTCCAGATTCCGATAAGCCCCCCGCCCCGCAGACCCCCCACAACCACCAGCCAGGGTTGTGGGGAAGAGGGCCTCGTCTCCATCAACTGTATGTTGTAGTATTTTTTTCAATAAATGGTAGACGTTACGCTTCAGGAGGTACACAGTAATAAGGAAAAAGGAGACATATGAAATGTAGCCAAGATGCTCAAGTCACTAGTTGGGGACCTAAAACAAAATCGATCTAGTGGATTTCCTCACCGGCAGATTAAACGCTCCCACCATAACGTAGCCGTTTCCGTTTCTCTCAGGACCGCTGGATCCTGGTCCGCCCGCAGCACCACTGCTAGAGCTGGAAGATGTGCTGGATGATCCAGAAGCTCCCCCGGTAGTGGTCTGTGTCTGAGGAGGCGCACGCTCCACCAAGTGAATGACCTTCCCATCCACATCTGAAAGAGCAGAACACAAGCTGGTTATTGGGGGAAAAAAGAGCCACAACCTCTGTTCAAAGCCTACTGTGCAGCTAACAATGCCAGGTACTCACTGTATTCCTTCAGCTTTTTATCTTCCTGCAGCACACGACCCTGATATATGAGCCGCTGCTTCTCTGGAGGAATGCCAACCGAGGAAGATATGTGATCCTTGAAGTCCTTCACAGTTATCTGTAGGGGGAAAAAAAAAAAAAAGGCAAGATGGCAGCTCAGACAAAGGCCTTTTGTGCGCACAGAGTACAATCAAAATTCTGCTCTGGGTGTCAATAAGAAGAACCCAGAGACTAGTAAGCCTACTTACAGCTTTCTTCTGTAAGAATATAAAACATCCTTTAAGCACTGTATACAAAAAGGTTTAGCTACAGGGAGATTCTTCCCAACATACAGCTGGCTGTGGGTAATCACGATATAAAACAAATATCATTTACCTCTTTTAAAGTGAGTCAGTAAATGGGGTGGGTGATTGATAGGTGTATGAAACCAATCGCTCTGACATAAACTCCATTTACCTTACTTTTTAGGTACTAGGTAGGCCACTGTTTTTTTTTTTCTTGAATGTTCAGTTTTTAGTTTTTTTTTTTTTAAATAATAAATTTTTATTGAAGAATTTCAAACAATACAGAACAAATATGCAGTGATATGTTACAATATAAACGTATACATCTAGATGTGGCAGAAGCCGGGGGAAGATAAACAAATTGAGGCAAAACTATGCGATGAGTGGCAAATACATCTTATTCAGTTGTAGTACCGTGAGTTAACTAGGGAGCCGTACTACCCGAGCACCCCTAATAGGGTTCTGTTCTGTGCCCGTGCAGAGGCACCCCTTGTTAGAGGCAAGGGCCTCAGTCAATCAATGAGTCAACATATATTAGTGAACCAATATAGATTGTCAGAAAACAGTGTCCTAGTGAGCTTTGTAGGTCCCATTAGGTTGGGCTGTCAAAGATGTCAAAGTGATCAGTAAATTTTGAAGTTTTAGTCCAGTCAGTCCATGGACTCCAGTGCTGTGAAATACGCTTTTGGTTTCCTCTGAGTTTCAAGGTGGTCTCGTATACACAGTTTTTAGTTTTGAGATGACATCTTACCATGGATGGGAGATGGTTATGTTATTTTAATTGTAGTATCAAAAAGTTAAGTTTATTAGAAACTATAATTAAAAATAACATAACCATCTCCCATCCATGGTAAGATGCCATCTCAAAGCTAAAAACTGAACTTTTTTTTTTTTTTTTAACCCCTTTTCAATTGCCCAACACATGCAGCTTTAACGCCTACATGCGGCACATATGCATCTCTGGTTGACTGTTGTTGGAGTGCGAAAAAGCCATCACTGTACGCTCTTAATGCAAAGACTGAGCTGTCAGACACCTCGTGACATAGCGTTTATTTTTATATATATATATATAATACATACATACACACACACACACACACACACACACACAACACACACACAGCGGGTAAAATAAAGTATTGAACACGTCACCATTTTTCTAGGTAAATATATTTCTAAAAAGGTGCTATTGACATGAAATGGTCACCACATGTTGGTAACAACCCATGCAATCCATACAAAGACACTAAAACAAAAAACGTTCAGAAATGAAGTTGTATAATAAAATGGAATTGCACAAGTATTGAACACACCAACTAAAATGCATTTATTACTTGGTACATAATCCTTTCTTGATAATGACAGCTTCAAGATGTCTCCTGGATGGAGAAACTAGTCGCATGCGTTGCTCAGGTGTGATTTTGGCCCATTCTTCCACACAAACAGTCCTCAAATCTTGAAGGTTACGTGGGCCTCTTCTATGAACTCTAAATCTTTAGTTCTTTCCATAGATTTTCTACTGGATTCAAGTCAGGCGATTGGCTGGGCCATTCTAGCAGCTTTATTTTCTCTTTCTTTGAAACCAATTGAGAGTTTCCTTGGCTTTGTGTTTGGGATCGTTGTCTTGCTGAAAGGTTCACCCTCATTTCATCTTCATCATCCTGGTAGATGGCAGCAGATTTCTATCAAGAATGTCTTGGTACATTTTTCCATTCATCCTTCCTTCAATGATATAAAGTTTACCAGTACTGTATGCTGAAAAACAGCCCCACATGACGTTCCCACCTCCAAACCTCACTGTTGGTATTGGGGTGATGTACAGTGCCATTTGACCTCCAAATATGTGTAATATGGCATCCAATGAGTTAAATTTTGGTCTCATCTGACCAGATTATTTTCTCCCAGCATTTCACAGGATTGTCTAAATGTTGTGCAGCAAACTCTAAACGAGCTCCAACATGCTTTTTCTTCAGCAATGGAGTCTTGCATGGTGAGCGTGCATACAGGCCATGGCGGTTGAGTGCATTACTTTGAAACATTTGTACCTGCAAATTCCAGGTCTTTCTGAAGCTCTCCACAAGTGGTCCTTGGCTCTTGGACAACTCTTCTGATAATTCTTTTCACTCCTCTGTCAGAAATCTTGCGAGGAGCACCTGGTCAAGGCCGGTTTATGGTGAAATTATGTTCTTTCCACTTCTGATTTATGTGTTCACTGGAGCACTGTTCCAGAATGCACCAATACTGGTATCGGTGAGGATACTAAGCATTTACGTGAGTAATCGGTACTCGTGCAAATGAGCCTATACCTGAAACCGATACCTTCAGGTTTGGCTCTTTCATCTGTCAGCGCGATTCCCCCGCTGACAGATGAAATTTATACAAAAGAATGCAGGCGGTCATAGTTATGTGAGTGCACGTAGTTCTGCGAGTACCGGTGTATTGTCTTGAGTATTAGTATCAGGAAGCTAGTTGTTGGGTAATTTGGACAGGGTATAATTCCCAATCCTCAAATTTAATAGGTACGATGCCCTGCGGGTGTGGAGAAGCGACTCTTTGTACATCTTGCGGCATGTATGCGTTCCTTGATCATTTCCCTGGAAGCCCAGGTTCTGAATCTGGGGAAGCAACTGTCAACACTGAGAAGTCCTTCATACTAAAAAAGAGCCAGGAGCGTACACGGCAGGTGGCGGCAGGGGCCAGCACAGAGGCGGGTAGAGACAAAGAGCTGCAGGCACTAGCAAAGAGTAGATGGGTGACAGGAAGGGTAGAGGGGGAAGTGCCAGGGAGGCCGATCCAGGGCTGGAGAATCCCAATAAGTACACGCCATTGAGTGACATTGGTGAAACCAGTCAGGGACCAGCACTGCTGGAGCTAAGGGACTCTCCTAGCTGCCGGGGGGGGGGGAGAACTCCTCCAGTGAGAGTGGGGGGGAGCGAAGGAAAAGAGATTCTGGTGGTAGGGGACTCATAAAAATGTAAATAAAAAAATAAAATAAAAAATAATCGTAAGGATAGGCATCGGTAATGGTGAGTACTTGAGGAAAAGAATCGGTACTTGTACTCAGTCTTAAAAAAAAAACTGCCATCATCTCTAATTCAGAAGTTTAGAAATCCTTCTGTAACCAATGCAATCAGTATGTTTTGCAACAATAAGGCCCCTTTCACACTGGGGCGGGAGCGGCGTCAGCGGTAAAGAAGCGCTATATTTAACGCTGCTTTACCGTTTTTTTAGCGGCAGTTTTCGGCCACTAGCGGTGCGGTTTTAACCCCCGCTTGCGGCCGAAAAAGGGTTAAAACCACCCGCAAGCGGCGCTTTGCCGGCGGTATAGCCGCACTCCCCCATTGATTTTAATGGGTAGGAGCGGTGAATACACCGCTCCTTCACCGCTCCAAAGATGCTGCTAGCAGGACTTTTTTGATCGCCCTGCTAGTGCACGGCTCCAGTGAATGGGGCCTATTTTTTTCAGGCGCTATTTTTAGCGCTGTAACGCCTGAAAAAGGCCCCAGTGTGAAAGGGGCCTAAGGTTGTGAAGGTCTTGAGAGCTCTTTGCTTTTACCCATCATGAGGTGTTTGTGTGACACCTTGGTAATGAGACACCTTTTTATAGGCCATCAGTTGAGACTGAACCAGCAGGTATAAATTTGCACTGACAAGGGGCAGGATTGCTTTCTAATTACTGATGGATTTCAGCTGGCCTCTTGGCCTTCAATGCCTTTTTGCACCTCCCTTTCTTCATGTGTTCAATCATTTTTCCCTGTGTCATTCCATTTTATTACACAAAACTTTATTTCTGAACGTATTTGTTTTGGTTTCTTGTATGTATGGATTGCATGGGCTGTTACCAACATGTGGTGAAAATTTCATGTCAATAGCACCTTTAGAAATATATTTAACTAGAAAAATGGTGACGTGTTCAGTACTTATTTTACTCGCTGTATCAACATAGCCTTTCAGGTGCCTGTGTGAATGAGCCCTAAAGCAATATGGGGCAGCTGATGTATTTTGGCTCCTCGCACATCAAGTAATTCGAATCCGCTCTCTGCAAAACACACCTCTGCATCTACTGCGAAGGTCCGAGACTGCGAGTCCAACGTTTTCACCGTCACCTCCATCTTCTCGTCAGCCGCCATCTCCCTCCCTGAAATACAAAAAGAAGAGAAGGTAAGAGTGGTGGGAGCTGAAGGACATTTCCAGGCCGTATTTTGACCTGTCATTGGAGAAAGTATAATGAGTCTTGTAGTTCCACAAAAGAGAAGAAGATGAAATCGGACTACCCAACTTTGACTTTGGATATCCATAAAGAAAAAAAGACTGGTTTCCAGTCCAAAAATAACAGCTTTAGATTTATCAGACAATATTTACACACAGCGATTAGCCTTCTGACAAACATCTAGGGACATAACAACCCCAAGGGCTCAGAGGACACGGTCCCTGCCAAACCCAACTACCTGCTTTGTATTCAGAAAATCAATCGTGACTCAATGGAACACTAAAGAAGGTTTATTTAAAAAGGAGAAATTCAGGCAAGCAGGAAAATGCACAGTAGACGTATATGTGGGAAATTACACCAGGCAAAGTATAGGTAACTGTGTGGCCAGTATTTTGATCCAGATAATCCTCCCAGATAATACAGCCAGATCGTGGACCTCAGCACCGCTCCAGTTTGTCTTGGCCAAGAACTCCTGGCCTACATATTAACCACTTCAATACCCCCCTATAGACATATGACGTCCACAAGGTGGAACTCCCATCCTGGGTGGACGTCATATGACGTCCTATTCCCGGCCGTCTAGGGGCGCGCGCCACCCGCGGTGTCGCTCGGGACCCGGTGCGCGTGCACCGGCGATTGCTCGGGAAAACAGCGGGACCGTGAAGCTGTGTATGTAAACACACAGCTCCACATCCTGTCACTGGAGAGGAGACCGATGGTGTGTTCCCAGAACAGAGGAACACCGACCGGTCTCCTCCCCTTGTGAGTCCCCACCCCCCACAGTTAGAATCACTTAGAGGGAACATATATATTAACCCCTGCAGCGCGCCCCCTAGTGTTAACCCCTTCCCTGCCAGTCACATTTACACAGTAATCAGTGCAATTTTATAGCAACGATCGCTGTGTCAATGTGAATGGTCCCAAAAATGTGTCAAAAGTGTCCGAAGTGTCTGTCGCAAAGTCGCAGTCACGGAAAAAAATTAATAAATATCGCAGATCGCCGCCATTACTAGTAAAAAAAAAATAAAAATGCAATAAAATCTATCTCCTATTTTGTAAACGCTATAACTTTTGCGCAAACCAAACGCTTATTGCGATTTGTTTTTTACCAAAAAAATAAGTAGAAGAATACGTATCGGCCTAAACTGAGGAAAAAATTGTGTTTTGTTTTCAAAAAAATTGGATATTATAGCAAAAATTAAAAAATATTTTATGGCGCAAAAAATAAAAACCGCAGAGGTGAAGAAATACCACCAAAAGAAGTAAACAAAACTTAATACTTGCGCCAAAGAGTACTATAAAAAACGCATAACACCATGCAATAGTTAATAAACAAATACTGCTGCTGCTACCTGAAAAAGTTAAAAAACCTTGAATATGTCCTTGATGACGCCCTTGAGGAGGGGCGAAACGCGTAGACGCAATTTCCGGCCAGTAAGCCAGTGACGCCTGCTTCCTGTTCCGTTTGGAGCGCACGCCAACAGCGCACCCGGAACTCGCTGATCCAAGTCTGCTCAGTAGTGAGTTACTATTGTTTAGCACTTAGAGGTTTAGCACGGCGATACCACACATGCTTGTTCTTTCTTTCCTCTTTACGGCACCCATATTCAACCGGAGTCTCCATTGGATTATTTGAAGTATTTTCTGGATTCCTGACATCACCCATCTCACCACTTCATTATAGCTTATTTAGACCCTAGGACTGCAAAGCCGTGGGTCACATTGTTCTGGTGAGTAGGGTTCTCTAGGGGATCATCCCTTCAGGATCACCTGCAATTTATCCCAACCTGCAATATTGACTTTTAATTTATTGTTGCTTATACTGTTTGTTTTGAAAAGCAAGGTTTTCTCACTATACTCACAGTGGTATATTAGTAATCACAGTCGCAATATTTGCACCACCTCCAGTGGTGAGTCACGTGTATTAGCAATTTTGTCACTATAAGTTGCAATTTTCATTGTTTTGTTTGCCTCACTTACACCCCTAGTGGTGATTCACATCTGCTAGCGCAGCCTTATTTCACAGTATATCACCACCAAAAGAAAGCTCTATTTGTGGGGACAAAAAAAGGACATCAATTTTGTTTGGCTGCAACGACGCACGACCGCGCAATTGTCAGTTAAAGCGACGCAGAGCCGAATCGCAAAAAGTGCTCTGGTAAGGAAGAGGGTAAAATCACCCGGTGCTGAAGCGGTTAAATAATGAAGCAGCACACTGAGAAGTCATCTATCTACTCGCTCTACTGTCCCTTCCTGTCCGCATGTTCCCTTTTTGGTGCAGGTGGATAAAAAAAGAGCCGATACCTAGCAGGGATGCACCAATAACAGTTACATTTTTTTTTTAATCAGTGAGTACCGATAAAATAATTGGCGCAAATCGCACTGCAGAGAATCGCATGGGATATCCCCCACTGCGTGTATGTATAGATAGATACCGTATATACTTGAGTATAAGCCGAGTTTTTTAGCACATTTTTTGTGCTGAAAATGCCCCCCTCGCTTATACTCGAGTCAATCACTTTTCAGCAGCAGAGAATGACATTTTTTCCGAACCGACTTTGGGGCACCGTATCTCGGGGCCACTTGGTGATAGGAACCCCATCTTTGGATATGTTGTAGTGCTAGTTCTACTGTGTTTGCACCAAATTTGTGGTTCCTAGCACCAAGTGACCCAACTTTGGGGGGCCCATATCTCTGGGCCACTTGCTAGGAATTTGGTGTGCAAACCAAGTGGAACTAGCACTACAACATATCCAAAGATGGGGTTCGTAGCACCAGGTGGCCCCGAGATACGGGCCCCAAAGTCGGTCAACTGTGTCCACCAGCAGCAATGTCATTTCGGGACCCTTCGGGTCCAGAGACCACAAATTTTGGCTGCAGCTAGGGGGGCATTTAGGAACCCTTAACTACCAAGTTAGAAGTTCGGGGGACCTATGGCTGCAAATGGGCACAGTGAGGCTGCAAATGGGCACAGTGAGGCTGCAAATGGGCATTGTTGACCCTCGTTTCCACTTACAGTAGCTGCGCATTTCTCACCCTAGGCTTATACTCGAGTCAATAAAGTTTTCCCATTTTTTTTAGTGGTAAAATTAGGTGCCTCGCTTATATTCAGGTCGGCTTATACTCGAGTATATACAGTAGATAGTAAGAGAAATGTACCATCTAGCAGGCAGTTTATTAAAAATGTTAGAACTCACAGTAAATATCTGGCCAAATGCAAAATCTGCATAGGTGTCCCGGTCCTGCCGATGATAGCAAATCACGGTCCCTGGGAGGTGCTTACAGGGATGAAGGAGAAGTTCCGGGCCCCCGTGGGTATAGGGCAGAAGTGATGTCAGGTTGGGGGTGGACAGCCTTCTACATCTCCTCCAGCGGCCATGATTTGCCATCATAGGCGGGACTGGAACACTATGCTGATTTAGCATTTGGCCAGATAAGTACTGCAAGTTCTAACATTTTTAATTAACTGCCCACTAGATGCCTTTTTCCCTTTCCAACGCACGCACACAGACGCGCGTACACACACACAAAATACATTTTAACAGAAACAAATATATATTTTTTTTTAACCAAATTTTCTGTCTTTTTTGATTTATAGCGCAAAAAATAAAAAACCCAGTGGTGATTAAATACCACTAAATAGAAAGCTCTATTTGTGTAAACAAAAAAAGAAAGGACAAAAAGGTCATATGGGTACAGAGTTGTATGACTGAGTAATTGTCATTCAAAGTGTGAGAGCACCGAAAGCTGAAAATAGGTCTGGTTAGGAAGGGAGTTTAAGTGCCCAGTGGTTTTTAGAAACGCTTCTAAATGCAAACGCGGCATGTAAACGCGGCAAAACGGACGTATTAAATGTGGGTTACTATCTGTCAAGTTAAAGAGGGACTGTACTGAAAAAAATTTTTTTAAAAGCCAGCAGCTACAAAATACTGCAGCTGCTGACATTTAAAAAATGGACACTTACCTGTTCCAGGGTCCAGTGGTGTCGGCAGCAGAGCCCGATCGATCGCTCGGCTCTCTGCTGTAGCCGGCGCCATTCTCAATGAGGGAATCAGGAAGTGGCTTCACTTCCCGATTCCCCTACTGCGCATGCGCGCGGCGCAATGAGACTCTTCAGCGATGTCTGCCGGGACACGTGTGTGTCCCGGCAGACAGCGCGCCGGGACAGGAAGCTGCGTAAACTCCCGTGGGAGTTTATGCCCGGAAGTGGGACAGGTATCTGCACCCCTCTCCCCCCTGAAAGGAGCCAAATGTGACACCGGAGGGGGGGGGTTCCGAAAAGCGGGAGTTCCACTTTAGGGTGGAATCCCACTTTAAATCATTCAGGAAAGGTTGTAAAAACGTCCCGTGTACATGAAACCTTACTAGCAATTTTAGTAGCACGATATCGCTACTAACGGCAGCTCATGTGCTTCTACCCTCTGTATGTTTCATGTGCCAATTGCTGCCCATAACCTAGAATCCAAAACCAAATACCGAGAGCCTGATAGATAATATATTATTTATTAGGTCATCGCCTGAACTGACTTCTGTAATAGTTTGCATACACTGGCACTATAGAATGTTCTCTAATGATGGAGCTCAGGCATTGCAAGTAATAATTAAGTAGTTTACTGGTTACCTTGCAAAGTGGGGGTTGGTCAAAACCATCTCCCAGCATACTAGGACAAGGGAATGATAGGACATACAGTGGATATAAAAAGTCTACACACCCCTGTTAAAATGACAGGTTTCTGTGATGTAAAAAAAAAAAATTTAATTAAAAAAAAAAATAAATAAATAAATAAATAAAATAAAAAAAAGGGACAAAGATAAATAATTTCAGAACTTTTTCCACCTTAAGGCCTGATTCACATCTAATGGCATTTTTAGTGCTTTTTTGCAGATTTGCACTACAGAACGTGTTCCATAGGAAACCATGTAAAAATGGACTGTAGTGCAAATTCTGCAAAATGCAAAAAGCACTAAAAATGCCATAGGTGTGAATCCAGCCTTAATGTGACCTATAAACTGTACAACTTAGTTGAACAACAAACTAAAATCCTTTAGGGGGGTAAAAATGAAAAACTAAAATAATGTGGTTGCAGAAGTGTGCACACCCTCCTATAACTGGGGATGTAGCTGTGGTCAGAATCAAGCAATCACATTCAAACTCATGTTAAATAAGAGTCAGTACACACCGGCCATCATTTAAAGTGCCTCTGGTAACCCCAAATAAAGTTCAGCTGTTCTAGTAGGTCTTTCCTGACATTTACTTAGTCACATCCTACAGCAAAAGCCATGGTCCGCAGAGAGCTTCCAAAGCATCAGAGGGAATGGCGGCTCAGGGAAGATGCTAATATGGCGAAACATATGTCGGAGCAGAGGAGCCGCCATTCCAGGTTCTGATCCCACATCCTATCTAGGCTTGGCCTTAGGAGAGACGCGGACTTCACGCCATCCCTTTAGGAGTAACCAACTTGCACATCCCGATTACACCTGGTTTCCGGATCGGCATTGTAACATGCGAGTGTAATCGCCATATGTTGTTTGCATTTATCTATTAAAAATACTACACTGTGAAACCTTCCTTTGTCTCGTGTGGGGTAATTTTTCCCATCCTAGTTTCTGTGGAGTGGCACTGTGCTGTCAGTGGAATCAATTGGTATTCCAGAAGCGCTGTTTGACCTTCCGGTAAAAAAGGGTCAATTCTCTGGTGAGTGGCCACCCCGTCTCTTGAGCACTTGTGGTGAAGAACTAGGAATCCAATTTTGAGCGTCACAATTTGGTGTTGGGATTTATCATATATGGACTTTTAGCTTGCTTTTTATTTGCATTTTTGATTCACTGAACCTCACTAGCGCCTCATCCTTTAATATAATTTTCCCGCAGCTTTTGGCGAGCTGTTTACTTTTAAAAGGGAACGCTTCCATTATGTTTGTTCACTGATTTCACAGGGCGCCATTCATTGGTTTTTCATTTTTTTTTTTTTTATCAAAAAGGTGCTTCAAAGTATTGGTTTAAGGGTGTGCACACTTATGCAACCATATTAGGGCTGAAACAACTAATCGATAACTATTTACATAATCGATTAATTGGCCAGTAACATAATGGGGTTAAAAAAAAAAAATGAGCCCTTATGTTACTAAACGTTTTAGACCTGGTTCACATCTATGTGTTTTTGGTGCTTTTTGCAGAAACGCACTACAGTTCATTTATATGGTTTCCTATGGGACACGTTCACATCTACGCTTTTTTCAGCCGCTGCGTATTTGGAAAAGGGTCATGGACTTTTTTTTTTTTTTTTTTAAACAGAGGGGGGGGGGGGGGTTTTTTTTTTTTAAACACAAAACGGTGCTTTTTTGGTTCAATATATACTTCAATGGAGAAGCTGCAGAAAAGCATGTAATACGTTTTTGCAACAACAACAAATTGGCCAAAAAAAGAAAGAATGCAAATCCAAGAAAAATAACGTGTGCGCAAAAATCAAAATGCACAGCAAAAAGCACTGCATTAACAGATCAAAAGCAAACTGCATAGGTGTGTCCCGAGCTTTATGCTAGCCACACGGATCAATTTTCAGACGAGAATATTCAGTCAAAAAAAAGAAAATAGAACAAACGTTCTTAAAATGACATTTTTTGAAGGAAGAAAAAAAAATAATTTGATCTTTGAGTCTGATGATATTTACCAGATTCACCCTTTAATAGTATATACAGTATATCTCTCTAATAGTGTATATACAGTATATATCTCCTCTAATAGTATATACAGTATATCTCCTTTGTCTATTATTCTCAGAGTGGATTAGATATTTTGCTCCCTAACCATATAGTTGGTTATTTATATTTACCACTGCAAAGAGATATTTAAGAATAAATTGCCTTTTTATTAAAACTTTACATATTAAACTAAATTATACACCACACTTTTATTAAGGTTATTAACCAATTAATCGAAACAATAATCAGCCACAACTAATCGATTATGAAAATAAGCGTTAGTTGCAGCCCTAGACCATATTATTTTATTTTTACTTCCCTCCACCTAAAAGATTTCAGTTTGTTGTTCAACTGAGTTGTACAGTTTACAGGTCACATTAAAGGGGAGGGCCAGTCGGGAAAAAAAAATAAATAAAATAAAAGTCAGCAGCTACAAACACTGTAGCTGCTGACTTTTAATAAAGCAGACTTACCTGTCCTGGGTGCCTGCGATGTCGGCCGCCCGAGACCGATCGTCCCTTAGGTCTCGGTTCCCGGCGCCGCCATTCCACCTAAGGGAAACAGGCAGCGTAGCCTTGCTGGCTTCACTGCCCGTTGGGCACAGTTCCCATAACACACCGCGCCCCATTCACTAGAAGACGGCGCTAGGAGCAGAAGACAGAACAGCTCCGCGTAACAGGAAGAGGCAGATTAGGACGATCTGCCTAGCAACAGCCATTTCTGGCAAGTAAAAAGAAAAATTTTTTTTTTTTTTTTATTTTACATTTTTATTAGCATTTTTATGAAGTTTTTTTTTCAGGGTGGCCCTCCACTTTAAGGTGGAAAAAGTTATGAAATTATTTATGTTGGGCTCATTTCCCCCCCAATCACAGAAATCTGACTTTTTATATCCACTATGCCAAATCTAACATTACAAGAAATCGGAAATGCCAGTCACGGCGGTGCCATCTGAGGAAAGGTAGTTTCAAGGAAACATCTTATAATTATCAACACCAAGACTATGGAAAAGCCTAAATGAATGGTTTTACATACTTTACAGTCATCTAAAAATGTATTTTATCTGAAGAAAAGGAACAATGATACTAAATACTAAGTTATTTAACAAAGGCAGTGATTCAAGACCGCCCATTCACAGCATGCCAGAGATTTAAAGGGTTAGTTCACCTTTTCAGAAAGGAAAAAAGGTGAAAACTCTACACCCTCCGCACCCCCTGGTCCCTGCTGTACTTACCTCGTGGGTGAAGAGCTGCCAGCAGTGTTCATTTTCGATTTGGTCATAGTCTTTTGACTAAAATGCCATTTTAGTCTACTGAATTGTTTTAGTCATATTTTAGTTTAAATTGTAATGCATTATTGAAGCATTTCTCTAGAATTGTAAAGCTCATCATATACTCCTGGAGTAAAAGTGTTAGTGGCGTGTTATTTATGGTGTTGGGATCCAAGGGGTTAACAGGCACCTGTGACAGTTCAGTCAACCTATAAAAGGTTTTATTCAGAAAAAGCAACAGAAAAATGGACAGACTGTCTTCATGGGCAGTTTAAAAACACGAGGTGTTCTGCTCATCAGTTATAACAAAAAGTCCTTTTAAATAATGCTCAGTGTCCCAGCCAAACAAACATTGCAAAGTCCCAGATCAGGGAAGCTCACCCAGCGGGTTGGTTCCATCCAGCATCGAGCTCCCCTCAGCACTGATAGCAAAACAGCCGTTCTCTCCGCCCTCCTCTCTGACCAGCTGCCCAATAAGCAGGCCTGAAAGGGAAGTACTTGCCCTCTTTCATTAACCCTCTCTTAACTCTGCCCTGGGCTGACTCCCTACAATGTTACTAAACCCAGGACCCTGTATTCACTATATCTGGTCTCCCACAGTACACAGAACATGGAAATGTAATTATTTTAGTAAATATAAACGGCTAAATATCTTTTCTCATCAGCAGTATATAGCAGTCTTGTGACTTCTATCAGTGTCTGGTTAAAGCTTGTAGGAGGAGTTTTCATTCTCCTCCGACAATCCTATGAGGATGCAGGACCATCTGTTTGGACAGTGCTGATTGGCCCTTTGCTGATCACATGCCCTCTACCACAGAAAAAAAAAAACTCTCTACCAATACACACCAAACTGAGCATGTGCAGCCTGACTGCAAAGGCTTATCAGGAGATGGTTTGGGGACAGTGGAAGAAGGGGAGGATCAGAGAAGACAGGATCAAACAGCCTTTTTACACAATGCGGAGGAATAACCCCTTAGGTTCCACATGCTTTACTGCATATACAGACTGATTTTACTGTTGAGGCTTTAGTAACACTTTAAGGTTTGACCACTGCATTGCAGACACATATTTGGTAATATAGAATGTCTTTATAAATAAAACCAAGTTTCTTATTTGACAAACAGAAGTGCAACATTAAAATATATATAAAAACTAAAAAAAATATTTAAAATCTATTGGCTATAATGCCATTGCACATATTAAAGAGGAAGTAAACCCTGATGGTTTTTACTTCCTCTGTTTCCCTGCAAAGGTAAAGCATAATGGACTAATCTGCATCACATAATAGCCCAATATGTGTCACGTGCCTGACACAGGAGCCAGCGAAGTCACCGCTTTCCCCTGGTGCACGGAGCCTCCATTTTCTTTGTGGGTCTCGCGGCTCCAGCTGTTACTGTCCGGAGCCGCAATGACATCACTGGCATGCGCACGGGAGCCGCTACTCACGGCATATCACCGTTAGCAGCGGCGCGGCTCAGTGCCTTTCTTTTTGCAAATATCTCCTAAACCCCCCCAATCTAAGGGAGGCCCTTCTTCGCGGCCCCCCCCCCGCCCCCCCCGCCCGCCCTTCTTCCCCCCCCCCCACCCCCCCCCCCCCCCCGGCCCCGCCCCCCCCCCCCGCCCGCCCCCCCCCCCCCCCCCCGGGCCCCCCCCCCCCCCCCCCCCCCCCCCCCCCCCCCGCCCCCCCCCCCCCAGCCCCCCCCCCCCCCGCCCCCCCCCGCCCCCCCGCCCCCCAGCCCGCCCCCCCCCCCCCCCCCGCCCCCCCCCCCCCCCCCCCCCCCCCCCCCCCCCCCGCCCCCCCCCCCCCCCCCCCCCCCGGCCCCCCCCCCCCCCCCCCCCCCCCCCCCCCCCCCCCCCCCCCCCCCCCCGCCCCCCCCCCCCCCCGCCCCCCCCCCGCCCGCCCCCCCCCGCCCCCCCACCCCCCCCCCGCCCCCCCCCCCCCCGCCCCCCCCCCCCCCCCCCCCCCCCCCCCAGCCCCCCCCCCCCCCCGCCCCCCCCCCGCCGCCCCCCCCCCCCCCCCCCCCCCCCCCCCCCCCCCGCCCCCCCCCCCCCCCCCCCCCCCCCCGCCCCCCCCCCCCCCCCCCCCCCCCCCCCCCCCCCCCCCCCCCCCCCCCCCCCCGCCCCCCCCCCCCCCCCCCGCCCCCCCCCCCCCCCCCCCCCCCCCCCCCCCCCCCCCCCCCCCCAGCCCCCCCCCGCCCCCCCCCCCCCCCCCCCCCCCCCCCCCCCCCCCCCCCCCCCCCCCGCCCCCCCCCCCCCCCCGCCCCGCCCCCCCCCCCCCCCCCCCCCCCGCCCCCCCCCCCCCCCCCCCCCCCCCCCCCCCCCCCCCCCCCCCCCCCGCCGCCCGCCCCCCCCCGCCCGCCCCCCCCCCAGCCCGCCCCCCCCCCCCCCCCCCCCACCCCGCCCCCCCCCCCCCCCCCCGCCCCCCCCCCCCCCCCCCCCCCCCCCCCCCCCCCCCCCCCCCCGCCCCCCCCCCCCCCGCCCCCCCCCCCCCCCCCCCGCCCCCCCCCCCCCGCCCCCCCCGCCGCCCCCCCCCCCCCCCCCGGGCCCAGCCCCCCGCCCCCCCCCCCGCCCCCCCCCCCCGCCCCCCCCCCCCCCCCCCCCCCCCCCCCCCCCGCGCCCCCCCCCCCCCCCCCCCCCCCCCCCCAGCCCCGCCCCCCCCCCCCCCCCCCCCCCCCCCCCCCCCCCGCCGCCCCGCCCCCCCCAGCCCCCCCGCCCCCCCCCCCCCCCCCCGCCCCCCCCCCCCCCCCCCCCCCGCCCCCCCCCCCCCCCCCCCCCCCCCCCCCCAGCCCCCCGCCGCCCCCCCCCCCCGCCCCCCCCCCCCCCCCCCCCCCGCCCCCCCCCCCCCCCCCCCCCCCCCCCCCCCCCCCCCCCCCCCCCCCCCCCCCCCCCCCCCCCCCCCCCCCCCCCCCCCCCCCCCGGCCGCCCCCCCCCCCCCCCGCCCCCCCCCCCCCCCGCCCCGCCCCCCCCCCCCCGCCCCCCCCCCCCCCCCCCCCCCCCCCCCCCCCCCCCCCCCCCCCCCCCCCCCCGCCGCCCCCGCCCCCCCCCCCCCCCCCCCCCCCCCCCCCCCCCCCCCCCCCCCCCCCCCGCCCCCCCCCCCCCCCCCCCCCCCCCCCCCCCCCCCCCCCCCCCCCCCCCCCCCCCCCCCCGCCCCCCCGCCCCCCCCCCCCCCCCCCCCGCCCCCCCCCGCCCCCCCCCCCCCCCCCCCCCCCCCCGCCCCCCCCCCCCCCCCCCCCCCCCCCCCCCCGCCCCCCCCCCCCCCCCCCCCCCCCCCCCCCGCCCCCCCCCCCCCCGCCCCCCCCCCCCCCCGCCGCCGCCCCCCCCCCCCCCGCCCCCCCCCCCCCCCCCGCCCCCCCCCCCCCCCCCCCCCCCCCCGCCCCCCCCCCCCCCCCCCCCCCCCCCCGCCCCCCCCCCCCCCCCCCCCCCCCCCCCCCCCCCCCCGCCCCCCCCCCCCCCCCCCCCCGCCCCCCCCGCCCCCCCGCCCCCCCCCCCCCCCCCCCCCCCCCCCCCCCCCGCCCCCCCCGCCCCCCCCCCCCCCCCCCCCCCCCCCCCGCCCCCCCCCAGCCCCCCGCCCCCCCCCCCCCCCCCCCCCCCCCCCCCCCCCCCCCCCCCCCCCCCCCCCCCCCACCCCCCCCCCCCCCCCCCCCCCCCCCGGCCCCCCCCCGCCCCCCCCCCCCCCCCCCCCCCCCCCGGCCCCCCCCCCCCGCCCCCCCCCCCCCCCCCCCCCCGCCCCCCCCCCCCCGCCCCCCCCCCCCCCCCCCCCCCCGCCCCCCCCCCCCCCCCCCCCCCCCCCCCCCCCCCCCCCCCCCCCCCGCCCCCCCCCCCCCGCCCCCAGGCCCCCCCCCCCCCCCCCCCCCCCCCCCCCCCCGCCCCCCCCCCCCCCCCCCCCCCCCCCCCCCCCCCCCCCCCGCCCCCCCCCCCCCCCCCCCCCGCCCCCCCCCCCCCCCCCCCCCCCCCCCCCGCCGCCCCCCCCCCGCCCCCCCCCCCCCCCCCCCCCCCCCCCCCCCCCCCCCCCCCCCCCCCCCCCCCCCCCCCCCCGCCGCCCCCCCCGCCCCCCCCGCCCCCCCCCCCCCCCCCCCCCCCCCCCGCCCCCCCCCCAGCCCCCCCCCCCCCCCGCCCGCCCCCCCCCCCCCCCCCCCCCGCCCCCCCCCCCCCCCCCCCCCCCCCCCCGCCCCGCCCCCCCCCCCCCCCCCCCCCCCCGCCCCCCCCCCCCCCCCCCCCCCCCCCCCCCCCCCCCCCCCCCCCGCCCCCCCCCCCCCCCCCCCCCCCCCCCCCGCCCCCCCCCCCCCCCCCCCCCCCCCCCCCCCCCGCCCCCCCCCCCCGCCCCCCCCCCCCCCCCCCCCCGCCCCCCCCCCCCCGCCCCCCCCCCCCCCCCCCCCCCCCCCCCCCCCGCCCCCCCCCCCCCGCCCCCCCCGCCGCCCCGCCCCGCCCCCCCCCCCCGCCCCCAGGCCCCCCCCCCCCCCCCCCCCCCCCCCCCCCCCCCCCCCCCCCCCCCCCCAGCCCCCCCCCCCCCCCCCCCCCCCGCCCCCCCCCCCCCCCCCCCGCCCCCGCCCCGCCCCCCCCCCCCCCCCGCCCCCCCCCCCCCCCCCCCCCCAGCCCCCCGCCCCCCCCCCCCCCCCCCCCCGCCCCCCCGCCCCCCCCGCCCCCCCCCGCCCCCCCCCCCCCCCCCGCCCCCCCCCCCCCCCCCCCGCCCCCCCCCCCGCCCCGCGCCCCCCCCCCCCCCCCCCCGCCCCAGCCCCCCCCCCCCCCGCCCCCCCCCCGCCCCCCCCCCCGCCCCCCCCCCCGCCCGCCCCCCCCCCCCCCCCCCGGCCCCCCCCCCTCCGGCCCCCCCCCCCCCCCCCCCACCCCCCCCCCCCCGCCCCCCCCCCCCGCCCCCCGCCCCCCCCCCCCGGCCGCCCCCCCCCCCCCCCCCCCCCCCCCCGGCCGCCCGCCCCCCCCCCCCCCCCCCCCCCCCCCCCCCCCCCCCCCCGCCCCAGGGCCCCCCCCCCCCCGCCCCCCCCCGCCCCCCCCCCCCCCCCCCGGCCCCCCGCCCCCCCCCCCCCCCCCCGGGCCGCCCCGGGCCCCCCCCCCCCCCCCCCCCCCCCCCCCCCCCCCCCCCCCCCCCCCCCCCCCCCCCCCGCCCCCCCCCCCCCCCCCCCCCCCCCCCCCAGGGGAGGCCTTCATCGCAACCCCCCCAAGGGAGAGGCCCTCCCCGCTGGGCCCTCACCCCCCCCTCCCCTCCTAAGGGAGCCCTTCCCTTTCGCATCCCTCTTCCCCCCCCCCCTTTCTCCCCCCTCCCCACCTTTCTTTTTTTCCCCCGGGGCCCCCCCCCCCCCCCCCCCCCCCCTCCCCCTCCCCTTTTTCCCTCCTCCTCCCCTCCCCCAATCTAAGGGAGGCCCCTCCCCTCCCCCTCGCCCCTCCCCCCCCTTCCCCCCCCCCCCCCTTCCCCCTCCTTCCGCACCCACGGCCCTTTCTAAGCATGCCCTTCTCCCTCATCCCTCCCCCACCCTCTCCTCTCTATCTAAGGGAGCTCCTTCTTCTCCCCCCCCACCTCCCTCCTCCAATCTTCCCCCTGGGAGGCCCCCATTCTCGCAGCAAGGACCCCCCCAGACCACCCCCCCACCCACACCCTTCTTCGCAGCAACCTCCCTCCCCCAATACCCAGGCAGACCACCTTCTTCGCAGCAAGCCCCCCCCCCCCCCCAATCTAAGGGAGGCCCTCCCCCGCACCCCCCCCCCCCCCCAATCACCCCCCCCCCCCCCCGCAGCAAAAACAAAAAAAGCCCCCCCCCCACCCTCCCCCACCCCCCCCCCCCCCCCCCCCCCCTCCCCCCCCCCCCCAAACCCCCCAAAGGGACCGAACGGCCTTCTTCGCAGCACCCCCCACCCCCCAATCTCAGGGAGGTCCCTTCTTCGCAGCAGCCCCAACACCACCCCAATCAAAGGGAGAAACAATCTTTCGCAGCAGCTCCCCCACCCCCAAGGGAAGGGGGACGGGGGACCCTTCTTCCGCAGCAGCTCCCCCCCCCCCAATCTAAGGGTGGGCCTTCTTCGCAGCAGCCCCCCCAATCTAAGGGAGACCCTGCTTTCGCAGCAGACCCCCCCAATCTAAGGGAGTCCCTTCTTCGCAGCACCCCCCCAATTCTAAGGGTGGGCCTTCTTTCGCACTAGAGAACCCCCCAATCTATCGAGGGAGGCCCCTACTTCGCAGCGCCCGCCGCCGCCCCCAATCTAAGGGAAGGCCCTTCTTCGCAGCAGGCCCCACCCCCCCCAATCTAATGGAGGCCCTTCTTCGCAGCAGCCCTCCCCTAATCTAAGGGAGGACCCTTCTACTTCGCAGCACCCCTCCCCAATCTAAGGGAAGGCCCTTCTTCGCAGGCCCCCCCCAATCTAAGGGAGGCCCTTCGTCGCATCACACCAATCTATGGGAGGCCCGGCCTTCTTCGCAGCCAGAGCCCAACACACCAATATAAATGGGAGGCCTTCTTCGCAGGCCTCCCCCCCCACTTGGGTCTGGGAATGGGTTTCCGGGAGCCACCCCATAATCCGCCCGAGCCCCCCCGTGGCGCGAGAAGTGGGTTCCCCGGCTGCGGGCCCATCGTTCGCCCCCGGCCCTCCCCCAGGGCACTCCCCCCCCCCCCCCCCCGCCCGGCCCCTCGTTGCGCCCCCCCTTCCCTCCCTCTCCACCCCCCCGCCCCCGCCCCGGTCAAGGCGCGGCCCATCGCCTCCATGATCCCTCCCAGCCCCCCTCACGACCCCCACCGGGAGTAGAGGGTGGGGGTGGAGTAAGGGACCCGCTCCCCCACACCTCGCCAGCCCAACTGACCTCCCACGCGCGCACACCGCACCCCCCGCCTTGTCGCCCCCCCAGGTCCCCTTTGAGTACCCTCGCAATATATAAAATTTTTGCTTTTTATTTATTTTTAATTTAATTTATATTATTAATTAATTTTTTATATGTATAGCCCTTAATTTTTTTATTTTTATTAGCATTTGATTTTTATTTTTTATATTACATTAGATCTAAGGGAGGCCCTTCTTCGCAGCACCCCCCCCCCCAATCTAAGGGAGGCCCTTCTTCGCAGCACCCCCCCACCCCAATCGCAGCCACTCAACCCCAATCTAAGGGAGGCCCCTTCTTCGCAGCAGCCCACCCCCAATCTAAGGGAGCACCTTCTTCTTCATCTAAGGGAGAGGCCCTCATATACGCAGCCCATTTTCCCCCCCAATCTAAGGGAGGCCCTTCTTCGCAGCCACCCCCACCCCCCAATCTAAGGGGTAGGCCCTACTTCGCAGCAACCCCCCCCCCCACAATCTAAGGAGGGCCCTAATTCGCAGCAACCCGCCACCACCCACCCAAGATGGGCCCAATCTAAGGAGGCCCTTCTTCAGCAGCTTGAGATGGGAGGCCCTTCCTTCGCAGACAGCCCCCCCAATCTAAGGGATGGCCCTTCCCATTCTTCGCAGAAGCACCCACCCCAACCTAATCTAAGGAGGCACGTCTTTCCCCTATCTAAGGGAGGCCCTTCTTGCCAGCAGCCCCCCCCCCATATCTAAGGGATCGGCCCCTTCTTCCAGCAGCCCCCCCCCCCAATCTAAGGGAGGCCCTTCTTCGCAGCAGCCCCCCCCCCCAATCTAAGGGAGGCCCTTCTTCGCAGCAGCCCCCCCCCCAATCTAAGGGAGGCCCTTCTTCGCAGCAGCCCCCCCCAATCTAAGGGAGGCCCTTCTTCGCAGCAGCCCCCCAATCTAAGGGAGGCCCTTCTTCGCAGCCGCCCCCCCAATCTAAGGGAGGCCCTTCTTCGGCAGCCCCCCCAATCTAAGGGAGGCCCTTCGCAGCCGCCCCCCCCAATCTAAGGGAGGCCCTTCTTCGCAGGCCCCCCCCCCTCCCCCCAATCTAAGGGAGGCCCTTCTTCGCAGCCCCCCCATTCAAGGGTGCCCTTCTCGCAGAACCCCCCCCCCCCCCCCCAATCTTATGGGGAGGCCCTTCTTCGCAGCCCCCCCCCCCAATCTAAGGAGCCCTTCTTCCCCCCCCCCCCCCCCCACCCCCCCCCCCCCCCCCCCCCCCCCCCCCGCCCCCCCCCACCCCCCCCCCCCCCCCCCCAATCTAAGCGAGGCCCTCGTCGCAAGCACCCCCCCACCCCATAGCCCCCCCCCCCAATCTTAGGGAAGGCCCTTCGCTGCCACCCCCCCAATCTAAGGGAGGCCCTTCTTCTTCATCTAAGGGTGGGAACTTCTTCGCTGCCCCCCCCCCCCAATCTAAGGGAGGGCCCTTCTTCGCCCACCCCCCCCCCAACCTAAGCGAGGCCCTTACTTCGCAGCAACCCCCCCCCCCACAATACTAAGGGGAGTGCCCCTCCTTCTTCGCAGCAACCCCCCCCCCCCCTATTCTAGGGTGGCAATCTAAGGAGGCCCACTTCTTCGCGCAGCAGACCCCCCCCCATATCAATGGGAGGCCTTCTTCGAAGTCACCCCCGTCCCCTTTTCTTTTGGGAGGACCGGCACATTTATTCCCCGCAGCAAAAGAGCCCCCCACCGCCCCCCCACCTAATCTAACCCCCCCTCTACACCAGCACAAATACCTAGCTACCCCCACCAACACCCCCCCACCAAAAACCCCCCTTATTCTATATGGGTGAGGACACATTCGGATTATGGTGAATAGTAGAGCCCCTTCTAGCAGCAGCCCCCCCCCCACACCCCCCCAGCTAAGGGGAAGGCCCCTCCCTTTTTCGCAGAACCCCCCCCCCCACCCCCCCCCCACCCCCAATCTAAGGGAGGCCCTTCTTCGCAGCAGCCCCCCCCCCCCTTGCAGCAGCCCCCACCCACCCCCAATCTAAGGGAGGCCCTTCTAATTCGCCCACCCCCCCCAATCTAAGGGAAGGCCCTTCTTCGCAGCCCCCACCCCCCCCCCCAATCCTAAGGGAGGGCCCATCTTCGCAGCAGCCCCCCCCCCCATCTAAGGGAGGCCCTTCTGGCGGCAGCACCCCCCACCCCCCTCCCCAACACAGCCCCCCCCCCCCCCCCACAATCACGCCCTATTCGCACACCCCCCCATATTAGGTGTGGGCCCCCCTTCGCACAGCCCCCCCTATCTTAAGGGGAGGCCCCCCCAGCCCCCCATCACACCCAATACAGGGAGGCCCCTTCGCAGCCCCCCCCCCCCCCCCCCCACCCCAAGGGAGGCCCCGCAGCCCCCCCCCCAATCTTCCAGAGCCCCCCCCCCCCCCCCCAATCTAAGGGAGGCCCTTCTTCGCTGCAGCCCCCCCCCCCAGCTAGCCCCCCCCCCCCTCGCCCTCCCCCCCCCCCCCAAGGGAGGCCCTTCTTCGCAGCCCCCCCCCCAATCTAAGGGAGGCCCTTCTTCGCACCCCCCCCCCCCCCCCGGCCACCCCCCCCCCAATCGCAGCCCCCCCCCCCAATCTAAGGGAGGCCCTTCTTCGCGCCCCCCCCCCCAATCTAAGGGAGGCCCTTCTTCATCTAAGGGAGGCCCTTCTTCATCTAAGGGAGGCCCTTCTTCGCAGCCCCCCCCCCAATCTAAGGGAGGCCCTTCTTCGCAGCCCCCCCCCCCCAATCTAAGGGAGGCCCTACTTCGCAGCAACCCCCCCCCCCCCAATCTAAGGGAGGCCCTTCTTCATCTAAGGGAGGCCCTTCTTCGCAGCCCCCCCCCCCCAATCTAAGGGAGGCCCTTCTTCGCAGCCCCCCCCCCCCCCCCAATCTAAGGGAGGCCCTTCTTCGCAGCCCCCCCCCCAATCTAAGGGAGGCCCTTCTTCGCAGCCCCCCCCCCCCCCAATCTAAGGGTGGCCCTTCTTCGCAGCCCCCCCCCCCCCAATCTAAGGGAGGCCCTTCTTCGCAGCCCCCCCCCCCCCCCCAATCTAAGGGAGGCCCTTCTTCGCAGCCCCCCCCCCCCCCAATCTAAGGGAGGCCCTTCTTCGCAGCCCCCCCCCCCCCCCCAATCTAAGGGAGGCCCTTCTTCGCAGCCCCCCCCCCCCCCCCCCCCCCCCCATCTAAGGGAGGCCCTTCTTCGCAGCCCCCCCCCCCAATCTAAGGGAGGCCCTTCTTCGCAGCCCCCCCCCCCCCAATCTAAGGGAGGCCCTTCTTCGCAGCCCCCCCCCCCAATCTAAGGGAGGCCCTTCTTCGCAGCCCCCCCCCCCCCCCCCCCAATCTAAGCCTAGGCCCTTCTTCGCACCCCCCCCCCCCATCTAAGCCTAGGCCCTTCTTCGCGCACCCCCCCCCATCTAAGCCTAGGCCCTTCTTCGCGCACCCCCCCCCCATCTAAGCCTAGGCCCTTCTTCGCACCCCCCCCCCATCTAAGCCTAGGCCCTTCTTCGCGCACCCCCCCCCCCATCTAAGCCTAGGCCCTTCTTCGCAGCCCCCCCCCCCAATCTAAGCCTAGGCCCTTCTTCGCACCCCCCCCCCATCTAAGCCTAGGCCCTTCTTCGCAGCCCCCCCCCCCAATCTAAGGGAGGCCCTTCTTCGCAGCCCCCCCCCCCCAATCTAAGGGAGGCCCTTCTTCGCAGCCCCCCCCCCCCCCCAATCTAAGGGAGGCCCTTCTTCGCAGCCCCCCCCCCCCAATCTAAGGGAGGCCCTTCTTCGCAGCCCCCCCCCCCCAATCTAAGGGAGGCCCTTCTTCGCAGCCCCCCCCCCCCCCCCCAATCTAAGGGAGGCCCTTCTTCGCAGCCGCCCCCCCCCCCCAATCTAAGGGAGGCCCTTCTTCGCAGCCCCCCCCCCCCCCCCCAATCTAAGGGAGGCCCTTCTTCGCAGCCCCCCCCCCCAATCTAAGGGAGGCCCTTCTTCGCAGCCCCCCCCCCCCAATCTAAGGGAGGCCCTTCTTCGCAGCCCCCCCCCCCCCAATCTAAGGGAGGCCCTTCTTCGCAGCCCCCCCCCCCAATCTAAGGGAGGCCCTTCTTCGCAGCCCCCCCCCCCAATCTAAGCCTAGGCCCTTCTTCGCACCCCCCCCCCCATCTAAGCCTAGGCCCTTCTTCGCACCGCCCCCCCCCCCCCCCCCAATCTAAGCCTAGGCCCTTCTTCGCACCCCCGCCCCCCATCTAAGCCTAGGCCCTTCTTCGCACCCCCCCCCCCCCCCAATCTAAGCCTAGGCCCTTCTTCGCACCCCCCCCCCCCCCCAATCTAAGCCTAGGCCCTTCTTCGCACCCCCCCCCCCCCAATCTAAGCCTAGGCCCTTCTTCTGTGTCCAATCACAGCTGATCACATGTAAACAAGTAAATGCCGGTAATCATCTCTCCTCACCCTGACAGAGTGTGAGGAGAGGAAAGCCGATCAGCGGTCTCTCCTCTCAGGGGAGATCTGAGTAACAGTGCCCAGCAGTGATGCCAGTCAGTGCCGCCTCATCAGTAAATTTTCTGACAGAAACTAAGAAAAACTTTTTTTCCTTTTCTAATTTTTTGGTCTTTTTTCATTTATTTATTTTATTTTTTGCAAAAAAGAAAAAACCCAGACGTGATTAAATACCGCCAAAAGAAAGCTCTATTTGTGTGAATTTTTTTTCTAAATGGGCGCAGTGTTTTATGACCGCGCAATTGTCATTCAAAATGGAAGTGCTGAAAGATGAAAATTGGCCTGGGCAGGAAGGGGGTAAAAGCGCCCGGTATTGAATCGGTTAAGTATAATCTTATGGGAGGATATGGTGACCGGGTCTCTTTATTGAGTGTTTTCGGTCTGTCTGGCGTTCATGTGTAATGACAGGTCCTCTTTACATGTAGAAAGCCTATAAGCAGATCATCTAATACACACAACGATCTGGTATCACAGGACACCCAGTCAGGGTGATGTCAGCAGAGCAGAGACAACATTCCAGGGACAGCTCCCCACATCTCTGTATGACATGATGGCAGCCATGTTGTATAATGTGCCTGTCTACATAGGACTGACCCACTGCGATATACAGCTTAGCACCCCCGCCTCCCTCCCCCACACTGCTCATAAATCCCCCACAATGAATCTCACCTGCAATCCCGGCCCCTCCGGCAACCAGAGACACCGGCAGTTATCAACTGTTCTAACGCAAGCAGGATCAGCCGGCCAACTTCCGGGTTCTCACTCCCTGACTTCCGCTTCTGAGGGTGAAGGTTAAAAGTGAGCGACTTCCGGCCTTTGGAACGCACGGACAGCGCCCCGCTTCCGCCCACACGCTGTAGACGCTGTTTCTTTACTTTCCGCCCTCACACTGTGGACGCTGTTTCCTTTTCTCCCGCCCTCACGTTGCTGTTTCTAATTCTTCCGCTATAGGCGCTGTTTCCTTACTTTCGCCCTTACGCACTCTGGTTTATTTGCTTTGGTCACGTGATGGAAATGTTCCAATGAATGCCTTCTCATTAGAGTGTTATAGGTGTCTAAACCGAACAACAAAAGATGTAATATATTGTAGCATAGCAGTCCCTAGAAGGGATGGCTGCATTAGTTTTCTTCTTCCAGGCTCTTTTATATAGGGACAGCTGCAATATGTGGATCTTTTGTTCTTGGATGTAGTATAACAATTATATAAGGCTTGTTGGCTGCCCCCCCGCTGTCTTCTTTTGTTTATCTTGATGTCATTTTAAATCAGAGTTTGTTATGAAGCAGCACTGAATTACATTTTTGTTTTGGCGGAGATTGTTCATAAAGACGAGATTAACCCCTTCGCTACCAGAGACGTTTTTGCTTCATTTGTTTTGCACACGTTTAAAAAAATAATTTTACACCTGAAGATTAATTAAAGCCGCCAAAACAGTATACCAGACATCCCAACCTGCAAAAACTCATTTCAGGGAGGTCACACTCCGCGCCGACAACACCCCCCAATTTATAATAAAATACTATAATAAAATAATACTTTAAAAGATAAAAAAAAGATAATGTGTCACACTCACCAACAATGCAACCTCACTAAGCCCATTTGCAGCCTCATCAGTGCCAACAATGCAGCCTCATTGTGCCAATCTGCACCCTCACTGTTCCCATCTGCAGCCTCCTCAGTGCCCATCAATGCAGACTCACTGTGCCCATCAATGCAGCCTCACTGTGCCCATCAATGCAGCCTCACTGTGCCAACAATGCAGCCTCACTGTGCCAACAATGCAGCCTCACTGTGCCCATCGGTATCCTCATCAGTGCCCTTCTGCAGCCTCACTGTGCCCATCTGCAGCCTCATCAGTGCCAACAATGCAGCCTCACTGTGCCCATCTGCAGCCTTACTGTGCCAATCTGCAGCCTCACTGTGCCCATCTGCAGCCTCATCAGTGCCAACAATGCAGCCTCACTGTGCCCATCTGCAGCCTTACTGTGCCAATCTGCAGCCTCACTGTGCCCATCTGCAGCCTCTTCAATGCCCATCAATGCAGCCTCACTGTGCCATCAATGCAGCCTCACTGATCCATCATGCAGCCTCACTGTGCCCATCTGCAGCCTCATCAGTGCCAACAATGGAGCCTCACTGTGCCCATTTGCAGCCTCATCGGTGCCAACACTGCAGCCTCACTGTGCCCATCTGCAGCCTCACTGTGCCAACAATACAGTCTCGTTAGTGCCCATCGATTCAGCCTCACTGAGCCATCAATGCAGCCTCACTGTGCCCATCTTCAGCCTCATTAGTGTCAACAATGCAGCCTCACTGTGCCAACATCCCCCCCACCATTTATAATAAAATACTATAATAAAATAATACTTTAAAAGATAAAAAAGATAAAAAAAGATAATGTGTCACACTCACCAACAATGCAACCTCACTAAGCCCATTTGCAACCTCATCAGTGCCAACAATGCAGCCTCATTGTGCCAATCTGCACCCTAGCTGTTCCCATCTGCAGCCTCCTCAGTGCCCATCAATGCAGCCTCACTGTGCCCATCAATGCAGCCTCACTGAGCCATCAATGCAGCCTCACTGTGCCAACAATGCAGCCTCACTGTGCCCATCTGTATCCTCATCAGTGCCCATCTGCAGCCTCACTGTGCCCATCTGCAGCCTCATCAGTGCCAACAATGCAGCCTCACTGTGCCCATCTGCAGCCTTACTGTGCCAATCTACAGCCTCACTGTGCCAATCTGCAGCCTCACTGTGCCCATCTGCAGCCTCTTCAGTGCCCATCAATGCAGCCTCACTGTGCCCATCAATGCAGCCTCACTGTGCCATCATGCAGCCTCACTGTGCCCATCTGCAGCCTCATCAGTGCCAACAATGCAGCCTCACTGTGCCCATTTGCAGCCTCATCTGTGCCAACACTGCAGCCTCACTGTACCCATCTGCAGCCTCACTGTGCCAACAATGCAGTCTCGTTAGTGCCCATCAATTCAGCCTCACTGAGCCATCAATGCAGCCTCACTGTGCCCATCTGCAGCCTCATTAGTGTCAACAATGCAGCCTCACTGTGCCAACAATGCAGCCTCACTGTGCCCATCTGTATCCTCATCAGTGCCCATGTGCAGCCTCACTGTGCCCACCTGCAGCCTCACTGTGCCCATCTATATCCTCATCAGTGCCCATCTGCAGCCTCACTGTGCCCATCTGTATCCTCATCAAGTGCGAGCCGCAGAGCCGAGTCATATGCTGGTAGTCTGCCACTAGGTAGATCCGGGCCGACAATGCCACCGCCCACTCAAGTGCGAGCCGCCCAGTGATATGCTACCTGTGCCTAGGCAACATAAGAACCGCAAGGAACCACAGGTAACAGCAGTTAGTAGCAGCCAGGACTCCCAGGAAGAAGAGCATTTTGATTTATTTATTGCTAATTTGCTTTAATGATATGTCTCTTTAGTGTATTATGTTGTTATTATCATGACTAAAATACAGAGATAATTCATGTCTTCTTCACTTTGTATTAGAAGTTACTACTCAGGCCAGGCGTACCAGACCAGTCCATGCCCACCAGACCAGTCCATGCCCATATAATTTATATAGCCTAGAGAATGCAATGTACATCTTTTTGTATTGCAATACATCTGTCGTGGCCATATTTTGATCTTGATGAAACCAGCTATACAGATTGTATAGCTGTTTTCATCAAGATCAAAATATGGCCAGAACACAATGGCGGCCCGTGCATTAGGGGCGCACGGGCGCCGCCCCTTCTCTCCTGCCACCCCTCTATCACCTATAGATAGATTCATGCTTTGCATGAATCTATCTATGGCCTCCGCTGCCACCCCCTATAAAGGCGCCCGGACCATTTCATTTTCGGGCGAAGGGCGCCTGAATTACAGTGGCCGAGGGTGTTTTTAAAGCACCCTTCATATCACCCCCCACCTGCCCTCCCCTGAAAAAAGTTCTGCGGATGCCCATGGATCAGAGACAGTTTGACTTTCCAGCTCCATCCACCTGTCATAAACTTTTTGAGAAAATCTCAATCTTCATGTTGAAATTTGCATATAATTACATTTATGAAGAATGGATAAAGAGGAATCTTTTACGGTGGAGGGGTAGAGACGGAAACCTTCACAAGGAGATCTGAGCACTGAGGTCCCTATAAGGAAATCAGTGGGGAGTTCAACCCAACAAACTCCACACATAACATTCATTTTGGATAAACTTGTTCTCTGAAAGTTTTTACATTTAGCCAGGCTTTTTAAAGAGTAATTTCACCTGCAGGGGCGGACTGACCATTCGGTCACTAGGGCACTGCCCGAGGGCCCCGGGCCACTAGGGGGCCCCATCAGGGTTGCCAGCATCAGTAAAACCAGGGACAGTATGTAACAATCTGTGGTTTTTTTTTTTTTACATCCGTCTCTGAAATGTCCCTTACCGACATCCTTTTGGTCTAAAAATCCAGAGATTATAGCTGCCCCACCTCTCCAGTACCTTCTCAGCCAATAGAAACATGTCTGTGTATACTGTGTGATTGTATACTGTGTGTGTGTGTACATGTATTTGTATACTGTGTGTGTGTGTATACTGTGTGTACATGTATGTGTATACTGTGTGTACATGTATGTGTATACTGTGTGTGTGTGTGTGTGTGTGTGTGTGTACTGTGTGTACATGTATGTGTATACTGTGTGATTGTATACTGTGTGTGTGTGTGTGTGTATACTGTGTGTACATGTATGTGTATACTGTGTGATTGTATACTGTGTGTGTGTGGTGTGTGTGTGTGTGTGTGTGTGTGTATACTGTGTGTACATGTATGTGTATACTGTGTGATTGTATACTGTGTGTGTGTATACTGTGTGTACATGTATGTGTATACTGTGTGATTGTATACTGTGTGTGTGTATACTGTGTGTACATGTATGTGTATACTGTGTGATTGTATACTGTGTGTACATGTATGTGTATACTGTGATTGTATACTGTGTGTGTGTGTACATGTATGTGTATATTGTGTGTGTGTGTATACTGTGTGTGTGTGTGTGTGTGTGTGTGTGTGTGTGTGTGTGTGTGTATACAGTGTGGCCCCATAATCTCCTATTGCCCGGGGGCCCCATGAGTTGTCAGTCCGCCCCTGTTCACCCGTTTTGAAATACAGAGTTTTGAATGTCAGAAGCTATATGGTACTGTAGCTGCTGACTTTTAAATTACACATACCAGGTCAAAAAGTCTAACTCTGTCTTCCAAGAACAAGAGGTGGTGGGGGGAGTAGCCGATGGTAGCCAATGCGAGAAATGAGGAAGTGGGAGCAAGTACCCGCTGGAAAAGGTACTTACTACTCCCCCAAAAAATACCAAATGTGCAAAAGGTAGGGGGGAGGGTTAGGAATCTGCACTGACTAATATGTGGGTGAAGGTTCATTTTAAGACTTGTTCCGAGAACAGGGTCTTCCATTGTCACAATCTTTGAACTGACCATCCACCCCTCTATTAACACTACTAGGAGAGAGCTCTAGTTAATGATTTTCAGATGCAGAGAACAAGGGTCTCTGAGTGGGAAAAATAAACAAAAAGTGAAAAAAGAGCAAGGTTCTGAGAGATAACAGGAGAGAGCAGAGGCACAAGCTTGCCACAATATTGTAGCCTTCGTGGAGAGACCATCATAGACATGTTCAACACCGCTTGGCGTTATTTCCTTTACCTATATGGCATGGCCATCGACTCCCTCTCCGTCTGTGACAGCAGTGACCAGCTCTCAGCGGCACACATCAATCGGACCCAGGTAACCAACAAATCATTCAGCTACAGAGATATAAAATGAAATAACGGCCCTCGTGTTTTGTGATGGACTAAATTAGCTCAGTTTGGGACGGACAGACTCCAAATAGTGGCACCAGTGAGACCCTAGATTTTTTTGTGATGGTGGTGATCAGTGTTGGTCATCTTACTTTAAAAAAGTAATTAGTTAAGTTACAAATTACTTCTCCTAAAAAGTAATTGCGTTAGTAACTCAGTTACTACATTGAAAAAGTAATTAGTTACGCAGCAAAGTAACTGCGACTTTTTTTTTAATATTCTATACGTGTAACTAAGGGCGGGTCTAGTATTACTGTAAGCAAGGGGCGCATTTATTATTATTGTTATATATCGTGTAACCAAGGGGCTGCTCTATTATTACTCTAACCAAGGCGCCGATCTGTTATAGCGTGTAAGCAAGGGGCGGGTCTATTATTATTATATCGTGTAAGGGGCGGATGGCTACAGAAAAGGGCGAATGTTAAATTAATGGGCAGAGCTCGATATATAACAATAATAATAAATGCGCCCCTTGGTTACAGTAATACTAGACCCGCCCCTTACTTACACGATAGACGCCCCTTGCGGAGTAGTACGAGCATCGGGAGTGTGCGGCATTGCCTCGTACAATTACATGTTAACTGCGCCTGCGCGGTGTAAAGTTCACTCAGAGCTATTTAGGTTCGTCAATTTTCATAAGCTCTGTAGTCCTTCGTACTGCGCAAGCGCTGCGCAGTACAGGGGGTCCTTATCCGGTGGGGGAACTTTTTTCGTCAGGACACCGGAATTACACTACTGCCATCTTGTGGCGATAGATGTAATTGAGGTAACGCCGCCCAAGTAATGGGAACTGCGTTACCATAAGGAGAAAAGTAATCAGTTAGATTACTCGTTACCCTCTAAAGTAACAGCGTTATGTAACTCCGTTTATTTTAACTCAGTTACTTACATCACTGGTGGTGATTGGCTTTTTAGGATTGTGTAGGTAGAGAAGTTTTGATACAAACAAAACACTGCTGAGATGTTAGGCAGACTGATTATAACTCCAAAAAAATGCAAGGGTTTTAGGGCATTTTAATTACCAGCATTTTTTGTTTTAGATTGGGTAGAGTTGGAAAGGGCTAAAACCCCTTTCTGTGGCTTTCTGTGACCCAATCGGGTGATCTACCTTCACTTCCTGTCCCAGAGATGCAATAAAGGAAAATTCTCTATAGTGATGGGTACTCTCCTTTTAGACAGTTGCCACCAAAATCTGTATGCATTGCAAGATGTACCCTTAGCTCTTGTTTTGGTAACAATTTTCTATCACTTTCTACATTGGTGGCGACGGTCACCAGAACAAACAGAGACGGTGGATCTATCTAGTGAAGGCAGAGAAAGTAATACAAACTTGACAGTGGTTCTAAGCCAGGCCTACTTAACCAAAAGTCTTGGCTATATGTACACTTTAAAACTAAAGCTGGAAGCATTCCTTAACCACTTGCCGACTGGCTCACGCCGTTATACGTTGGCAAAGTGGCACGGGTGCGCAAAACAATGTACCCGTACGTCCCTGCGTCATTGGCGGCTAGCAGGCGTGTACGCGCCATGGGAGCATGCCTGCGTGTCCCGCAAACTCGATGTCTGCCGGTGGCCCGCGATCGTGACATGGAGAGGCAGAACGGGGAGAAGCAAACAAGGCATTTCCCTGTTCTGCCTAGCAACATGACAGGGATCTACTGCTCCCAGTGACCTCTGTCATGTTCTAGTGAGCTCACCCCCCCCTACAGTTAGAACATGCCCAGGGAACACAGTTAACCCCTTGATCACCCCTAGTGTTTAAATCCTTCCCTGCCAGTGACATTTACACAGTAATCAGTGCATTTTTATAGCACTGATCGCTGTATAAATGCCAATGGTCCCAAAATAGTGTCAAAAGTGTCCG
Source organism: Lithobates sylvaticus (assembly GCA_028564925.1). NCBI lineage: Eukaryota > Metazoa > Chordata > Amphibia > Anura > Ranidae > Lithobates > Lithobates sylvaticus. The sequence continues at coordinate 212,948,160 of CM053033.1, forward strand.
ATCTATCCGCCGTAATGTGGCAGTCATGATAAAAATCACAGATTGCCACCATTACTAATAAAAAAAATTATAATAAAAATGCCATAAATCTATCCCCTATTTTGTAGACGCTATAACTTTTGCGCAAACTAATCAATATATGCTTATTGTGATTTTTTTTGTTTTTTTTTTTACCAAAATTATGTAAAAGACTACATGTCGGGCCTAAACGGAGGAAGAAATTCTTTTTTTTATATATTTTTGGGTGATATTTATTATAGCAAAAAATATTGCTTTTTTTTCAAAAAGGTTCGCTCTTTTTTGTTTATTGCGCAAAAAATAAAAACCGCAGAGGTGATCAAATACCACCAAAAGAAAGCTCTATTTGATAAAAAAAAAGTAGGGTACAACGTCGCACGTTGTCAGTTAAAGCGACGCAGTGCCATATCGCAAAAAAGGGCTTGGTCAGGAAGTGGTTAAAACCTGAGATTTCAGACATGTTGGGATCCCAGTTGTTTCTTTTTCTATAGAGAAATTAAAATAATTCTATTTAAAAATGGACATGTATGGTAAAATATTGAATTTTTTGGCTTCATGGCAAATGACAAGTTCATTGTGTTTGCTTTTGGCAGAGGAGCATCACCACAGCAAATTTCGGAGTTTTAACATTATTAAATTGTACAAACTTATTTACTATGTTATATATTTGCCATGTTTTATGTTTTAGTGTACGTTTATGTTGATGTTTAGAGTTCTAAGCACAACTTAACCCCTATCTCTAGTCCTTAACCTAACCTAACCCCAACCTCAACTATCTTAGCCCGATTTCAACAAAACCGTATTTGTACCACTAATCCATAGTTCTTAATTTAACCTCCCTATCTCTACTAACCTCTCACACTAACCTCCTAAACAACCAAAGCAATCAGCCTTAGGCCCCTTTCACACGAGGCGGACTCCGCTTGCACAGAGTCCGCCTCTGTCCGCCGGCTCAGTGGGAGATCTCTCCGTTGATCTCCGCTGAGCCGGCGGATGACAAGTACCTCTCTGCTCACTGAGCGGGGAGGGGCTTGTCCAGCGCCGCTGGTCTCTATGGAGAGATCGGATGAAATCGGACAGCGTGTCTGTTTTAATCAGATCTCACCCGATCCGATCTGGACGTAGAGACATACGTCTGCTTTTGGCGGATCGGACCGGGTCGGATGTCAGCGGACATGTCTCCGCTGACATCCGACGCTCCATAGACTAACATGGAGCGCCCATTTAGGTCCGCCGTCAAAACTGACAGGCGGATCTGAACGGTCCGATCGTGTGAAAGGGGCCTAACTGCTAAAGCTTATCTTTATCTATTCCTCAAACCTAAAGCCAGATACCGGTAAAACTTTACTAGAAAATGGTTGTTTTCAAAATGTTCATTCATATTTCTAATGGTTTAGAGTGGTCAAATCAACGATCATTTCCAACCACAATTACAGGGAAAAGGAGAAGGATGTAAAAAAAAATGTGATTGAATGAAATTTGAAATCACATTCTGTCCATCCTGAAACTGAATGATAAAAATCGCAACATTGTCATAGCAATCAAGCAAAAAATTTTCGGGACTTTCACGCAAAATTTGTATATATGATAGTGCTGTCGTTGAATGCTCTAGAAATGATCTTTGTGAGAGCGTTCACGCCAAAATCTAACCATGTATGGCCAGCTTAAAGCGGAAGTAAACCCATCGATTTAACAGTTTAAAAAATAAAGGCATGCCGTGAATGCTAACTGTACATTGGCTGTGCTCTCAACCAAACAGTCAAACCATCCAATGGCTGGTGTCATAACGGATCACATGTGCAGCACCGTGGCAGTTGAAGATTAAACAGAGGCAAAGATGGCAGCTTCCTTAGCTGAAAACGATAGGGGGGTTTACTTCCACGTTAACCCTACTCCTTTTTTCCCCTAAGCATAACTTGCCTAAAACAGTAGAAATTTATGTAATGCCAATATTCGTTTCATGCTGGAAAGTTCTTCCACCAAAACAAGGCTGTGCTGTAATAAATCAACACATAAAATTGTTGTCAAAAGAAATTGGAAATGTGTGTGGTGCACACAGTTAAATCATTTACCGCCTTGCAACACTGACCCGTCCGAAAGAGGTCTGTTTCTCTCTTTACCCAGAAATCTGGTAATGGAGCTACTATCAATGTAGGTCTTGAAGGTCTACACATGGTGTACCTCTTGTACTACCTGCTCTGTCAATAGATTAGATAAGGTTGCACAGCAGAGTCAACAAACCTACACAATATCCTACATTACCATTTTTTTTTTGAAACCTCATCAACACTGACCCCTGAGAGCAAAGCTGGAATACAACAAACTCTATGTTCTTTATGATCCATAGAGGATACTCAGAAGTATAAAGGGTATTGGGTTGGGTTCCACACAGGGCCGTCTTTAATATTGATTGGACCCTGGGCGAAACTTTTCTTGGGGCCCCCCATGCAGTTTCGCTCTCCACCTGCTCTGAGACATACAATAAATAGAAGCTAGACTCAAAATCAGTTTACCGAACCAAATCAGGCAGCTATTGCGATTGGTGGCCAGAGGTTACAGTGTATCATTACCGCTCAATGACTGGTTGCTAGAGGTTACAGCACACATTACGGCTCACTGATTAGTTGCTAGAGGTTACAGCACATGATTTCTGCTTGTTGATTGTTGCTAGAGATTACTGTGGATATGACCTCAGGGGGGCATGATATACATATCAATGCCACTGGCCGCCGCTATTTAC